>CP025653.1:3843618-3851118 GCA_003576665.1 Ipomoea trifida
AAGACGCGACAACCCTAACCCGAAATCTCTTCCCCACACCCCACGTCCTCCGGAGAACATCCACCACTCGCGAATTGCGAAACTAGTTCCGGTTACCCATAGCAGGACAGAAACGACCAGCGAAGAGACAGAGGGGACGGTGACCGCAATTAGCTTCCAAAGGTACTGTATCCGATTGTTGAGTGTTTTTTTTGTTGGTTTCATGGTGGGTTTGTTTGTTGTGTGTTGTTTGATGGCGGTCCGGCGCAGGACATCGTGATTGAGCCGTGAGGGCTCCGACCAGAACACATGCACACACTCCTCCCCTTAGCAGCGTTCAATGAGAGGTAGATGTTTACCGGCAATTTTGGGTGAATGCAGAGTTAGATGTTTGGACCCATAAATGTATAGTTGCACTGCCACACAAACTGTATTTTACCCGAGTGCTACTGTTGATGTATTCTAATGGAATGTAGTAAGAAGTTGGTGTAGATGGTTATTTACAAAGAATGTGTGAATTTGGTGTATTTGCTTATTTTGAAATGATTTTAAGTGCTGCATTAATAAAGGGAGTTTAGTAATTATAAGCAGCACATGGAAATCGTATTGCTAAACCCCAGTGCACGTGGGCAGGGAAGTATGTGCATGTTAGTTGGAGTTTGCATATGGTGTTTACCAACTGTGATGGGTAATATAACAGACTCTGTGTGCACTAGTTACCATAAGTGTGTGCATGGCAGATGTAGTACATGCGAAACTTAATTCATTAATGATTTTGAAATTCCTTCCTACTGCACAGGTAATAAACGCCAGATGACACAAGTCAGAACCCAACAGTCTACACCCGTGGGAGATGATGACAATTTTGTGAACCCTCCTCTAGCATTCTTACATCGCCTAGAAGCTGAGCCGGCATGGGATGCCCCCGCGTATGAACTAACAAAGGAAGAGAAGGCCAGATTTCCGAGCATGAAAACTCGGGTAACCAGCAAGCCACTCATAAATGAAATCAGATTTTGAGGATTTGGAACTTGGGAGTTGTTAGCAGCCGAATTAGAAAACACAGACGTAGAGGCAGCATGCGAGGAGGATAAGGTAAGACGAACATCGCGCTTTTATTTTAGATTTGCATTTACGCTGGTCACTAATATTGTGCACAGCGTAAAACACTGAAATGCAAAGGGGTGGTATGAGTATATGTTACAACTATTTTACGTTAAGAATGCAGCTACATGCACAATGTTAACAACTGAGATGCACACACCGTTTATGATATATGCACACAGTAGGCTAGCACACGGTAAAAGAAGTAGGTGCACACAGGTAGCTGGTGAAAAAATGCACACCGCGTTTATGATATATGCACACAACAAACTAAACTCGTTAGTAACGTGCACACAGGAATAGAAGTAGGTGCACACAGGTAGTTGATGAAGAAATGCACACACCAGTTATAATATATGCACACAACAGACTAAACCCGTAAGTACCGTGCACACGGGAATACAAATAGGTGCACACATGCAGTTGGTAAATTGAACACACCTCATGATTAGCATTCCTACCCTGTGTAGGTCCTATTCCCAATACTCCAGTAGCAATACTTCTACATAATAGCCTTTGACATGCGCAGAATGAAAATTGAAATCATCGATAACTCCTCTAAAATGATCTCCAATGAGAAGAACTACCTGAAGGTGTTAGAGGATCTGGTGAGCATTATCACCCAAATTTTCCACACAATACCTAGAGTATTAACCTACCAAACTAATATGCCACAATGTTTGATAAAACAATGTGTACAGATCGACATGTTTTCTACGCAATTGTACGACGAAGGGGATGTGATAAGAAGCGGTGACATCGCTAGGGTAACACCAACACGCATGCAAATGCCCTGGAGAAACATCCGAAATGTGATAGATTGCAGATTCTACACCATGCGTCACATGGAAACCTTCGTTGGGCAGACATTCTGATCTCCTCATGGAAGTGCAGACTAGTGAAGGGTGACCTCGCATATCTACGCAACCTGAGAATGATATACATGAGGGAAATCCTAATAGCCGAGATCAACGAACAGCGACTTTCCAACATTAACAGGGCTACTAAATTCCAGCATGATGCAATGATGAAGACTGTTTGATGTAATTTTTGTGACTGTGGGTTACTAGTATAATTTTTGTGACTTGAGTAGGGTTAGGGTACACAGCGTGGCAGATGGCACAACTCGTAGTTGCTTTATTTTTGTTGGTGCACCTTTATTATCATGCATGTACATCCACAACTGAATTCCCGTTTGTGTAACGGTAGTGTGAGCCATGATGTGTTAAAACCATACTTATTTAGACACCATATGAACCAGTGAATGAAAGTTTTTGCATGTTTGAATTTATGCATTGCATGTCTATAGGGATTGTAAAAATAATAAACACCATATGGAAATCGTACTGGGACCGTGCATGGTATTTACAAATCACCAAAATCTATTTAGGCCGCTTGTGTTTGTGATATAGGAAATATGCAAAATGAAGACTTAATGCAAAATTGAATTCATAATTGATTGCCTTTAGTACTCATTTCGCATTATTTTTTATTGTGCTGACCAGGATAGAATGAACCATGAAAACTACAGGACATGCACATGGTGTCTACCAAATGTGCCCACCGTGATGTAATTTATTTGTTTTATTTCCCCCTAATAACCCACAGCAACCATCCGGGCAGCACATTAGTGCACAACCCTACTCACCGACAGCACAAAACCACCTACCATAGTAATAAACCGCAAATGGATGAAAACTATGCGAAATTTAACATATCTGAGTGGCCAAACCAACTACCACAAAACAACACCAATCATTCCAGACGTGCACACAGCACACAAATAAAGTGCACATGGGCGAAACCCACAACGGGTGCCAACATAGATGACAACCAAACAGAATGGAAAAAAGAAATAACATTAAACAGAAACAAAGGATTAAACAAGAGTGAGGAAATAAATGTTTAATAGTAGTAAACAATAACAGTACCCAATGTCTAACACAACAAATAAAATAACACCACCTCCCCCTCATGCTAGCTAGCAATGAAAACTACGCCTTTGCCTTTGAGTTTGCCTTCGCCTTCGACTTTGACTTTGCGGTTCCCTTTGATTTGCGATTCGGATTTAAAAGGCAGTTGCGAGTGTCATGCCCATCAAATTTGTGACAAGTCTTGTACTCACGAGTTGACTGCGTAACTTTCTCAACCGCAAGCTCTTTTGAGGATTTGAACCGCTTCCTAGACCACTTATTCTTAGCAACAGTAGGTGGGTAGACAACAATCTATGGAGACGTGAGGACGCCCCCAAATGACCGAATAATGGCAAACTTCCGCACAGATGAAGCTGGCATACTGTCCGCATCAACACATGACAGTCTCAACTCCTTCAAAACACGAGACAACTCCAACACATGGCACCTGTGCTCCTACTAACCCCCACTCCCCCTCCCACCCAAAAAAAAAAAACTATCTGTAAAAGCAAGACGGAGTAAGGGGGTATGAAAGCACACGTCTGCACTAGGAAGTTCAACAAACCCATCTGTAAAAGCGAAAAACATACAACCACAATACAGAACCTATGGCACTTGTGCCTACGGCAAGAATATGAACATGCACACGCCTGACCTCACAGATGCACACAGTCGCGAATTACAGAAAAAAAATAACACACACCAAACTTACACGACGAACAAAAAAAAAAAGGGAAAAAAACTAGACCGACAACATACCACCATCGACAAACTCCATGGCCACAACACTGTAGCAATAGCGTAAGAACAATCCTGGATGAATACCACAGAACCGTGAGAATGTCGGCAACAGAGAAATTCAATCCTACCAAAATTATCACACCTAAAATAAAGCATAATATATGCATTAGAATCCCTGTCTAAAAATAACACACTTACAATTACAATACAACCCTTAATAATTAAAATTAACCACATAAAAAAGGAAAAAAGGAATAATCTCAACCATCAAATACTACAAGATGGACGTCCCACAATGCGTCTTATTTCTCATCTAACTATGATGTCTCATATGATTACAATTCTATATATATATATATATATATATATATATATATATATATATATATATATATATATATATATATGTATGTATATATATATATATATATATGCCTAACATTAAAATAATGATTATATTAAAATAAATTAGAGAAAATAATATGAAATAGATAAAACAGAATAACTTGTAAAATTTAAAGGATATAACTTTTAATAGTTATAGAGTTAGCAAACCTACTTTAGCTTTGAAAAGTTACGCCTCTTTAGATAACGAACGTTGAGTTTTCTGTAAATCAAAACAAACGGTACTGCTAATCATATTAGGCTACATTTGGTTTAGAATTGAGATCTAAGCGGTTAGAGATGTATTGTTGTGGAAATAAATTAGAGCGTTCTTGCAATTTCATTAGTATGGAATTGTACAATTGCGACGAAAGGCACTCGTGTGGTTTATTTTAATTTCAATTTTATTCAATTATTGCACTCTTACAAGTAGCAGTGCGTGCGAAATCATTTAATTTGACGTGCTCCAACTACTTTGACGTTAATACTAAATGTGTAAACCTAGAGAAGTCTAAAAAATGCACATTCTAGTGTTCACGTTTGCATAGTAAAGTTTGTGATAATTACGAAACTATCATTGCATTTTTTTTTATATCTGTTCTTGTTCGTTCAATTTTTTCAAATGTAAGATTGTGATTGGTTCTTATTTTTCTCCTATGGACTTATTCTCACATGATCCAATATATATATATATATATATATATATATATATATATATATATATATATATATATATATATATATATATATATACATGGCCCTGTTTGGTAAATAATTAGCCTATCAGCCAATTTTGGCTTATTTGATCACTATTAGTTGTTTGGTTAAGCTTTTTGTAACTCTAAAATAGTAAAATTCAAAAGGCTACTCAAAGTACATTTTCAATTAGCTTTTTGAGAAAAAAATTATACCAAACAGCTATTAGCTAACAGCCAACCCAATCAGCCAACTTTTTACAACTTTTTACAAGGTTATCGTGTTCTTACTAATATCTATTTTTTTTTATTTGCTTACAGAATAATTTTAATAAATTAATTTGTTCATTAAATCGTTACTATTGGATTTATTGCAAATTAATTATAATTATTGGTAAAAACATTTAATCAATTATGAATTATAATCAATTGGTAAAAAAAATTTAATCAATTGGTAAAAAAATTTAATCAATTATAAATTAAAACAATTTAACATAGAATGCTCAGAATTCCACCACCCCAAAGAATGTAAAACAATTCATTTTATGCGTTATGACATTATTATAAGCATCAAATGCAGTATACAAAGTCAAATAAAAATACTACTTACACTCCAAAAACAAGGTTGCAAATGTAGGTTCAATCTATCAATATCTTAGGATAAGAAACTAAAAGCATAAAAGTTAATAATATTAAGAAACAGAATGCATATGAGACACGAGATATTCAGTCTATCTATGTAGAAATAGAGCATATCACACCATGTGAACAAAAATTTGTAGGGGTATGCTGAACAATTTATTCGCAATCTATGAAACCATATTTTGATTATTTAATTTTACGCAATTTAATTTATGAATTACAATCACATTTGTATTACAAATTGAAATTAGTTGTGTGTAGTAGTTTATTTTATGAATCTGCATTTGTCAATTCTCAATAATCTCAATAATAATGTGTAATTATATATTCATTTTTCATAATTAATTAATTGAATAGATTAATGAATTCAATTTTGTTCCAATATACCACACAAATAGATTAAAGAATTCAATTTTTCGTAATTAATTAATTGAATAGATTAAGGAACTCAATGTTAAGAAATACACCACACAAATATGCACTATTAGGTACACATCACCAAAAATACACTACGTATGAAAAAATACACCACACAGTGTTAAGAAATGCACAATTAGAAACAGGGGAGTTATGAGGTGTTTTTATGCATTTTCATTGTGGTGCATTTCTTAACACTGAGTGGTGTAAACGGCACGGCCGTACGGGAAGGTGCAGCCACATTTGAACATATTTATATATATATTTCCATTTCTTTTGTTTTTATCGCTTCAATCTGATCATAATTCATGAAGTTTCCATCCCAGCTGTTTCATTTTTATATTTATCTATTTGTTTGTTTTCATATGAACTAATTGAATCATAATATATATTTTTGTTGTTTCTTTTTAGGCTTTGATCTGAATTCTCAATTCTTCTGTCTTTCTTTATTATTTTTAGTTTTTGAAATTATATCTACAAATTTAATAAGAGCCAATAATGTTAGGCCCTTAACAAGAATAAAAAAGTGTTGGTGTAATTATTTATTCAAATGAATGGTTGATATTATTTCTATTTAAATATTTTAAAATGATTTTCCTATCTTACCCTTAATTATTAATAACTTCTCTCATAAATAACCTTTGGTCCGTTAATTTCTTTTGTGTGCCTCCGTTAATGTTTGTGCGGCTCCGTCCAATAGGAATTAGGAAATTAGCATTAGAAAATTAGCTAAAATAAAAGATGGATGTAATAGAGTTAGTAGTATTCAAAAAAAAAAAAAAAAAAAAAAGATGGATGTAGAAGAAGAATACCATCTTTATTAATATTAATATTGATACACTGCGCAGTACTTACCATTGAAGAAGAATACCATATTTTTACCTAAAGTTCAAGAATTTTGTAGAAGATTTGTGCTCCCAGATCTCTCCAAGAACACTTCTTTTCATCCGCGTTACGAGAACTGGCAATTTTGTTGACAATGCAATTGGTGGCAACTGGCAAGTTACGAGAACTGGCAATTGCACTATCTCTCAAATGTTTATCTTTTGATTTTATGGAATAACAATTGGTGAAAGTTCAGAAGATTTTAGCAATATTCAGGTATCTTTAGCATTTCCTAATAGTAATGTAGCTGTTTTATGTACATATGCATATTGCACGGTCAAAGAGCTAAGAATTCAAAATATTAGTAACCGCTTACAAGGTGAAAGAATACATAATAGAATTGAGGTCTCAATCCTATACACAACAAGGCAAAGACATAGTATCATATAGCATAACATCATTGCACAAATCATTCTCATTTACTACCACCAGTAAACAAGATGCAATAAAGACACAACCAGTAAAAACGAAACTCAATTTCCCTGGAGATTGGGGAGAAGATGAAGACAAACATATGATTTCAAACTTAAACTGAATTCCATTTACTTATTTACTTACCTATTAAATATGTGTGGCGGTATGGAGTACTTTGATATTTAATATCTTATTGAATATCCTACTCGGTGTCACAAAAATTCACAGTGACTATATGTGCCTACATTGCGTTAACCTCATGGTGATCTTAAATTTCGTTGTGTACCATTCCAATGGAAAAATGAAACAATGTGAAGAGTGTTCCG
>CP025653.1:3853280-3898474 GCA_003576665.1 Ipomoea trifida
AAAAAAAAAAAAAAAAACAAAAAAAAAACAAAAAATGGAGTCATTGCTTTAAATGTGTAGATTTAAAATCATTTGGACAAAAATATGTCAATTATATTAAAAACCCTAGACATATATATGTAAAGTACCAATCCTATTACCTTCTTTTCAAAACATGGGGCAGACTTCGCAGCTTGGTACTACAATTCTGGTGACTCCGCCGGCCGAGTTGATCGACCTTCTCCAACGGGATGCTTCGGGCTTTGCCTATAGTAGACGCCGTTAATCTCTCGGGACCTCCTGGTCCCTCCTTCTCACCAAAAAAAAAAAAAAGTACCAATCCTATTACCTTCTTTTCAAAACCCTATTTAAAAAGAAGGTAATGGGAATACCTTCTTTTCACAAGTTAAGAAGAAGGCAATAGCATTGCCTTCTTTACTACTTTATATATTAATTAATTAGAGATACAAACACCATTAATTTGTTTAATAAATAATAATTGACATATTTTTGGAAGGAGCAGAAATCGTGAAGAAGATCGATAAAATATGACAAAACATTCACTCTTATAACTTTGACTACAATATAGTTTTTATATTAGTCTATTTTTGTTTAGGTACAGCGATCTAATGAAGGCAATAATTAATTGATCAAGAAGCACTGAAAAGGTAATTTATGAGGCTACAACTTTTTTGAAAAAATCAATGTAACGATTCAAATTAAAAAGGTGCTAAAAATTGTGTTAAAACAAACATATGAATCTGTGAATTTATACTGTAATGATAATAACAAAATTGTATTAATTAATTAGAGATACAAACACCATTAATTTGTTTAATAAATAATAATAATAATAATAATAATAATAATAATAATAATAATAATAATAATAATAATACAACTAGTAACTTCATAATAATAATAATAATAAATGAGAAGAGAGAAGTCTCCCTCCAATAATAGAAATGGCCTGTGGATAAATGAGGAGAGAGAGTCTCCCTCCCACATCACATACAGGCAAAAGCGGAAATAGAGGGAAGAAGGTGTTGGTCTCTCCATTGAAATTTGTCAGCTTTTCTTTTATTTATTGTTATTTTTTTTATAAGAAGGTCAGGTGATTACCTTCTTCTCAAAAACCCTAATAAGAAGAAGGTAATCTCATTAGTACTTTACACATTTTGATCCACCTTTTTATTAATGCACATTTTTGTCTTATGCTTGTCAAATCCACACAAAAAAGTCAAACAACCCTTAAAAATGAAAGCAATGCATCTTAAGAAGAAAATCACGCTTTAGATGGACATACCTTATGAAGGAAAACAACACACCTTAAGAAGGAAAAATAACACACCTTAAGAAAGAAAGCTACACACCTAAAGTCTTAAACCGACGCACCTTAAACACACAAATCATGTACCTTACGAAAGAAAAACTATGCACCTAAAGCTTTAGACTGACGCACTTAACTTAACGCACCTTAAGCACACAAACCATGTATTATGAAAGAAAAGCAATGCACCTAAAGTTTTAGATTAACGCACTTAAGTTTCAACAACTAACACACTTTAAACTCAAAATCACGCACCTTAAACACAAAACTACATAACTTAAATTTGACATAGATGAAAAAAAAAAACAAATTATCACGACATTTTTATAATCATTATTGATGCTAGACGTTGATTTAGACAAAATTAATGGCTCATCTAATCGCACAAACGTACAGGAGCCACCCACCCGCACGTAAACATGTATATATATATATATATATCACATCTCTCTCTAGTTAAATCGCCAGCATACTAGCAAGAAGATGTGGAAGCTTAAGATTGGTGAAGGTGGGGGGCCGTACATGTACAGCACCAACAACTACGTGGGTAGACAAATATGGGAGTACCACCCTAACGCCGGTACACCGGAAGAACGAGAAGCAGTTGAAAAAGCCCGCCAAGACTTCAGAAAAAACAGGCGGAATGGTTTCCATGTCTCTGGTGATTTGTTGATGAGAATGCAGGTCACAATATATATAATATAATCCTGATTTGATTGCTTTAATTTTTAATTAATATTTCATGATTAGTTGATTAATTAATCTTTGCTTGTGTACAGATGATTAAAGAAAGTGGGATTGATTTGTTGAGCATTCCTCCGATAAGACTAGCAGAAGAAGAAGAAGTGAATTACGAGGCTGTCACAACCGCCGTTAGAAAAGCCGTACGATTGAACAGTGCACTTCAAGCTAGAGATGGGCACTGGCCAGCTCAGAATGCTGGCCCTATGTTTTTCACTCCTCCCTTGGTATCCTATATCTTTCACTACTACGTGAGCTCCCATTTTATATTCCGTCACTTTACTCCTGACATAGAAAGTGTCAACATCAAACTGTTGTGTGAGGGAGTAAAAGTAGGGAATATAACTGGGTGTCTAAATAGTATTTTCCATTTTGCTATAATGTTTACTTTAGGAGTCATTGTCCTCTCATAATCTTTATTTATGAGAAGGATCGAGTTAAAATATTATACTAAAAAATGTAATATTAATTAGGATTTGTGTTCAACAGTTTTACAATTTTTCTTATAAATAACAAATACTTTATTTTGGACTATTATTACATTTTTAATATTGACCAACCCGTTTCACAGACAAAGATTGTTAAGACGGTCTCACACGCACAAGTGATGCTTTACTTTAGGGTAGGGATTTCTTAATAAAAGAAAATAATTCTTTTAATAAAATGATTTGCAGCTGATTGCGTTGTACATCAGTGGAGCAATTGATACAATTTTAACGTGGGAGCACAAAAAAGAATTAGTTCGATATATCTACAATCATCAAGTACGTATCAAACCCTATATTAATTTCATGTAGCAAAGATATTACCAATGGATCAGTTCCTTATATTATGTGAATTTTTCATTCGTTAGTTGTTTTGATTTGATAGAATGGAGATGGTGGGTGGGGATTATACATAGATGGACACAGTACCATGATGGGATCAGCACTTAGCTATGTGGGCTTGCGTTTGCTTGGAGAAGAAGCTGATGACGATGATAGTCCCATTGCTAGAGGACAAAAGTGGATTCTTGATCATGGAGGGGCCACTCGAATTCCCTCATGGGGAAAGCTTTATCTTTCTGTAAGTTACGTTTTACATAATGTTAGGATATGATCAAGCTAGATAATGTTAGTTTTTTCCCCTTAGCCCTTTATCGGCCTCTGTATGCCCAACAACTTGTTAAGGATTTGGCTATGATACCACTTGTTAGATTAAACGCTTACCACTACGTACACCAAAAGTTATAGCTAGTACCGTAAACGAAATTTTATTTTCTTATACAGCCACATAATTTTGACATGATGGTGCTAGACTTAACCTTTCAAACCTTTTACCGGCCTCTACCTAACAATTCTCCAGCCACCGGTGCTAGATTTAGCCTTCACAAATCCCACCCAATAGATAACTTTTGAGCTTCGAGTTTAAATAATATTATAATCATTTTTTAATTCTTAAAATTTAAATAATTTTTGCCATATATAGGTGCTTGGAGTGTATGAGTGGGATGGGTGTAATCCAATCCCACCAGAGTTCTGGCTTTTCCCTTCCAAATTTATTTTCCATCCAGGTAGTTATTAAAGTGCTTAATTGCTTATTATAATAAAATAAGTAAATTATTTAAAATCTATAACGATAACTCTCATTATATTATAGCAAAAATGTGGTGTCATTGTCGGACAACGTACATGCAAATGTCATACTTGTATGCAAGAAGATATCACGGACCATTAACTAATCTTGTTCTTTGCATAAGAAGTGAAATTCATGTCAAACCTTATGATCAAATTAATTGGAACAGTGCTCGCATGGATTGCTGTAAGGTTAGTTTAGATACGTACAAATATGTCAAGTACCCTTTTGAACTATAGATACAATTAGAATTGATTTGTATACAAACAACTACCAATGCAGGAGGACTTGTACTACCCCCATAGTTTCATACAAGATTTGCTGTGGAATACTCTTCAATACTGCACTGAGCCATTCATGAGCCTTTGGCCTTTCAAGAAAATGAGAGAAATGGCTATGAGAAAAGCAATCAAGTATATGCGCAATGAAGCAGAAGAGACCAGATATCTTACCCTTGGTAGCATACAAAAGGTTAAAATATGATACATTCACTCAAATTACTTGCTAATTAAGTAGAATCATTTAATGAAAAGTGGATTTAAAATTTATTGATATTAATTTATAATTTATTACAATTATGTCAAATTTAAATGTCATCAATTATATTATTCATTATTTTTGTAGTTTTCTATATTAATCTAAAACACAATATAATATTACACATATCTAATTTTTACAAAATTATTAATTTATATAGCTTTTCCAAAATTAGATATTAATTTTAATATGAGTGACTAAATATTTACTTTTGTAGTTTTTCATTTTAGTCTAAAAAATCAAATAATATTATCCATATCTAATTTTTGAATTTTTATTTTATGTATATTGGATTTATGTGTGTGTGTGTGTGTGTGTGTGTATTTATTTATTTATATATGGAAAACTACAAAAATAGTAACTAAAATTTAAAATAATATTTGATTATATGTAGAAAAGTCTAATATGCAAAAAGTATAAATTTTTAAAATAATTAAATATGGATAATAATATTATCTTCAAATTCTTTAGATTAATATTAAAATCTATAAAAATAGTTGATAGTATTAAAACTAATAATATATATATATATATATATATATATATATATATATATATATATATATATATATATATATATGTCGGTCCTTTGCAAGCAAAAAGTCTAGAAGATTGAGGTGATGGGAGTTGAATAGACTTTTTAACAATTATAAAAACTGTTTTTAGTCAACTCTAAGTGAGCTTGAATTTATAAATCAAAGTTAGGAATCTGAATTTCCTTAGCAAGGGAAATGTTTGAACTTGCCTTATACAATGTGTAGCTAAGTTTAGAGATTTGAAATGTTAGTGTGTGTAAGTATTGGGTTACTTACTAGTTAAAGTAGCAGCAGTGAAAATAAATGCAAGGAGAGACAAAGATTTTATAGTAGTTTAGAATAACTTTTCTACTCCACTCTTCTCCTTGACTTCAATGAGGATTCTACTATGTGTTTTATACACAAATACAAAGCGGCAAGAAGCCTTCAGTTTATACCGGACAGTCTTTGAGATAAAGATCAATCACCAAGTCGCCTTATCTTTCACTGGCTTATTATATTAAAACTAGTAAAGGATCACGCACCAAGTCCCCTTGCTAGATTGATCTTCAACCTTCCTACGTACAACTGTAGATGGTTGTAGTTGAGGTCTAGACTTTCAAGAATCAAACTGATTCTTTTCTTCAGTTTAGAAGCTTGATTGAACAATGTAGTAGCACTTCAAAAGTAGCTTGAAGAGTTGATAATAATTTTTAAATAATTTGCATATAGGTCTTTTAATTTCTTTTCTTCTAAGCTTGAGATCCTCCTTTTATATATGATGAAGGATGGGCATCATCTTGAAATTCAAAGTTACCCGTTGTCACTTTGCAAGTGGCAGTCGTCAAAGATTTGTCAAAATCTTCTAAAATCCATTGCCATAGATTTGAACTCTTGCATCTTGATATACATATGGTAAAGATTCTTTCCCTATCAGTGTGTACAATCATTACAAATTAAAGTAAAAAAGAGCTACTCATTTTTATCACCAATTTGTCTATGTAGTGTGAGCATAAATATAATATAAACATAAATGTGCAGTCCAACTATCAGCTTAGGCTTTTAGTTGGATGGAGCACATGATTCCGCGCCACCCGAAAAAGGACTATGGTCCACGTGTTGCTTGGAGCCCATCAAAGTCAATCGCCCCGCACACGTGAGGGGGCGTGTGAACATAAATATAATATAAACATAAATGTGCAGTCTAACTATCAGCTTAAGCTTTTAGTTGGATGGAACACATGATTCAATTTGTAGACTCCTAAGTGTTAGACAAGTTGCATTCTCCAACGACTCATTTTGTTCTTCCTTGTATGAACTTCTTCTAAGGATAATCTTCCTTAAAGAATATTCAATATAGTTCCTATGAACTTATAATATCATTGAGTGCCATTTTCTCTTCCAAGAGGATCACTTTTGAGCTATTCTACTTCAATCCTTTGGTTCATTCTGAACTTTTTCTTTTATATCGCTTTCTTCAGTATCCCTTCCTAACGGTTGGTTCCTAAAGTGTTTCATTCTAGTTGCTTCCTTATGAACCTACTTCATTTCAATTATATAGGTTTCTTGCAATTATATTGATAAGTGCAAAAGATGCTACGTTTATAAGGTCGGTCTAGGATCATTGTGTGCACAATCGATGGCTTTTATGTTTGATTTGCCCACTTATTGCGTTAGAATGCTTCATATTGCCATTGGACCCCGTTCCACACTTGGTTAATCATTTTGTAGGTAAAAAGATGGGCAAAAAGGCAGAAAATGGCTAGATTTCGAAGAAGGATTCATGAGCCGAAGTTGGAGTGCGAATTACACCATGGACACCAGGTGGACGCCCAGTGGACGCGCGTCCACCCGGCGTCCACCCCTGCGTCCAACTTTTCGCTCTCTGAAGTTTGAAGTCTGTGCAGCAGTCTGCTGTGGACGCGCCCGTGGACGCGCGTCCTCCCTGGCGTCCATCGCGGAACTTGGCGGTTTTTGCGAGATTTAAAAGGGGAATTGAGCCATTTTTCAGGGGATCCTTCACACTTCAGTTTTAGATCACTTTAGAATATTTCTCTCTCTAGGATTAGCCTAGAGAGATCTCCCCCAATTCACTCCACATTCCCAATTCATTCCACATTCCCAATTCATTCCACATTGCAATTCTTAGATTAGATTAGAATTAGAGAGGAATTCCATTGTTGCAAGATTGTGATCTACATTCAAGTTCAAGATTGAAGTTCAATTTCAAGTTCAAGATCAAATTCTTCATTCAATTCCTAGCTAAGTCTTCCTTTTAGTTTCTTGTCATTACTTTTGCCTTTTGCTATTTCAATTTCAAGTATGATTAGATAGATCTTTGTGGATTTGGATTGAGCAATTTTGTATGGATGTTCTTGAGCTTTGAATTGATTAATTAGGTTTTGCAATTGCTTTGATTATGAGTTTGATTGTGTGAATGGTGATCTTGTTTGACTCTTGTGTGGGAATGATCAACCTATATGAGAGATGTTTGGAGAAGGAGTCTCATCTATGAGAGTAGAGTTACTCCTTAGCCTAGCCTAGCATTTTTCCTTCCCACCTTTGAGAAAAGGGGGATTGGAAGGCAAATAGCACACCATGTGTTGGATAATTTGCCTCACCTAGCCTAGTTGCCATGAGAATGGGACTATGGACTAGATGATAGGCCAATGACCACGAGAGTGGCGTTGGCATAGTTGTCTTGCCTCATTTTCATTATCTACGTGTTGCTAGCCTAGTATCTTAGGAAATCAAGGATACCTATATGAGTTGCAAGATCCAAATCCTCCTTTCCAATTAATTGTTTCCTTTGTTTGTTCCTTATTTTCATGATGTCTCATGCACCTTTCTTACCTATGTTTGGGTTAGCTTTCAAACACTAAACACTCTTGTGCTTAATCCCCTTACCGCTTGAATTCCCTCCTTGCCATCCTTTGAGAACGATACTCGGAAATCTTTCCGTTTTAACATCTACTCCTTTCCATCCACCGCGAAAACTACAACCCTTCATATATCAAACCCCTTCATAATTGTCTTATTCTATATCTCTATTTTTTCTTACCTTTCGATTGGAGGATATTTGTTTATTGGGACTTCTCTCAAATTTCCCTTTGTTGTGCCTCGGTAACTTCTTTACAAGAAGTGCCATCTCTTCTTCCGAATCTTATTTCTTTGAGCTCGACATTTTTCTAGATGCGAGCTTTAGATGTTGAAGGAGCTGCACCATTTCCCATTAGTGCAATTAGCCTCTTTCTTGTCTAGTTTCACCATGTCATATTAATAGTCTCTCAAATTCAGGAACTAGGACGGGTGTTGATGGTGGAGAATTCCTTGATACTCTTGATGGTTGTTACTTCACAATGCGTGTAATATAATGTTTCTACATCACAAACAACTCAAACAATATATTCGAACAACAATATTGAACTTATTTTTCCTGATTGGTTCATTTCCTATGTAGAGTTCAATAAGCTAGTCCCATAGTTGCATCGCCATTGCTGTATGTGCGTCCTTTAACTTTATTGAAGATTACCTTATCTAATATCTTCATGATCCCATTCTTCGTGTCATTGTCCAACTTGGTGAGAATATGGTATTTTTTAATTTGGTCCACTCTTCGTAGGTAGAGTTTTGGAACCCTAGCTAATAGGTTTTGGAGGTTGATCATTTTCATCTTATTGTGATCTTGGTTCGGATGGTATTGCTCGTGCAATGTTGATTTTTTATTGGTCCATTATATATATTTTCAACTACAACCCACATTCGTGAATGTATTACTAATTAAGAGATTTATTTGGAGTATTTTCTTCTGTTCCTCAAAATTTTCCTGTGTGAATAATTTGGAATAAGATTCATATATAATTTTGTACATTTTATAATTTTAGCTACAATACAAAATAAATTTTAAAAATAGTTTTTGAGATATGCTCAAGATGCCCAATTAAATTAAATTAAATATGAATGAAATTATTAAACTTTATTTTTGCATTGGGTACAGGTTTTGCAAATGATGTGTTGGTGGGCAGAAGATCCAAATTGCGATGAGTTCAAATACCATCTTGCTAGACTTCCTGAGTATTTATGGGTTGCAGAAGATGGAATGACGGTGCTTAGTTGTGGGAGTCAGAATTGGGATTCCACTTTTGCCACCCAAGCTATGTTTGCCAGTGGCATGGTAGAAGAATATGGAAACTGCTTGAAAAAGGCTCATTTCTATATCAAAGAATCACAGGTTTGGTAAAAAAAGTTGATCAAAATATATATAGAAAGTTTAGCTATACAATCTGGGATCGAACTTTCCGATTCAACTCCATTTAACACTAATAACAATAATATGCATGCAGATAAAAGAAAATCCAAAAGGAGACTTCAAAAACATGTATCGTCGTTTAGCAAAAGGATCATGGGCATTCTCTGATCAAGACCAGAGTTGGGGTATTTCTGACGGCACAGCAGAAGCTCTTAAGGCAATCTACTTTTATTTATTAACGCAAAAACTTGTGTGAGACTGTCTCACGAATATTTATCCGTGAGACAGGTGAGTCATATGAAAATGTAATATTAATCACTAATAAACTGTTTGTTATTTATAAGGGAAAATGTAATATTTATCATTTTCTTCAACAGTATTACACTTTCCCTTATAAATAAGAAATAATTTATTACTAATTAGTATTGTATTTTTTAGTAAAAGTATTACGTACTGTTTCATCTTGACCAACTAGTGTCACATATAAGGACGGATGAAACAATCTCACCCGAGATTCACTCATTTATTTAAGACTATATATCGAAATGACTCTGTTAAACAAAAAAAAAAAAAAAAAAAAAATCACCTATGTGAACATTGTTGCAGTGTCTGCTCTTCCTTGGGCAAATGCCTCCGGAAATTGTAGGAGAAAAGGCCGATGCTAAGCGCTTGTATGAAGCTGTAGATTTTTTACTTTATCTTCAGGTAAGAGTTTCCAACTTAGAGCCATAGCCAACATTACTGATCGCTAATTAACATTATATTTCATGGTTTTTAATCACATTGAAGAGTATCGAAAATGGTGGTTTTTCTGTCTGGGAGCCATCAGTTCCACAACCATATATGCAACTGTTGAATCCCTCTGAATTCTTTGCAGATATCGTAGTAGAGAAACAGTAAGTTCATAATTATTCTTTCAATGATTAATCAGCTTCATACTAACTACTGGATATTATTGTGGACAAGGCATGTAGAACCTACTGGATCCGTAATCAGTGCTCTTGTGGCCTTCAGATGTCAATATCCAAATTATAAACCAAAAGAAATTGATATTTCTATTACAAAAGCAGTACAATACCTTGAAAAGCAACAACAAGCAGATGGGTCATGGTATGGTTACTGGGGAATTTGCTTTCTCTATGGCACTTGCTTTGCCCTATTAGGATTGGCAGCTGCCGGAAAGAATTATGAGAATAGTAAAGCCATTCGCAAAGCTGCTCACTTCTACCTATCAAAACAAAACCAAGATGGTGGCTGGGGGGAATGCCTTGAATCTTGCCCAAGCATGGTAAGTATGTCAGTTAATATATATATATATAATCGTAATTAAGTGTGAATCAACCTTAACCTGCGAATTTGAAGTATTGCACCACAACTACTACATATGATTGCACCGCTATGGCTCATAGACATCCGGGTGCAATGCAATCATGTAGTGTGGTGCAATCCTTTAGAAGTTCGCAGGTTTATACGTTAAAGTCAAGTTGCACTTGATTATTGAACTATATATATAGGGAAGGGTTCTGGTGCGGTATAACTTCCCATGCGGTTGTGCGGCTACGCACCTTAAGCATTAAATGGAACCCCTTAACTACATAAACCATGCACCTTAAGCTAAGAACACACCATACACCTAAAATTTTTAAATGGTGGACCTTCAGTACACAAACTATGCACCTTAAGCACACAAACAAAGCACATTAAGTACACAGACCACACACCTTAGGCTAAGAACACAAACCACACACCTAAATTTTTAAATGGTGCACATTTAGTACACAAACTACACACCTTAAGCACACAAAATAGCAAAGCACTTTAAGAATACAAACACGCACCTACAGTTTTAAATGGTGCACCTTAGGTTTCAACACTAACGCACCTTAAGCATAGAAATCATACACATTAAGAAGGAAAATAACGTACCTTAAGAAGGAAAATCACGCACCTAAAGCTTTAAGTTGACACAACTTAAGTTTCAACACTGACGCACAAGCAAACAAACCGCACATCGTCAAAAGGAAAATTATGCACATTAAGAAGGAAAACCACACACCTAAGCAACCACACAATCGCACCAAGATGGGAATCGCACATGAACCCAAATCTATAATTTAGATCTAATAAAAAGAGGTGCTAAGGTAAAAAGTAGGTGAGATATTAACTTTTGATCTAGTACAAATCAATGCCCCTAAGTCAAGTAAAATTGAAAAAAATGCGATCAGATTTTGATATTTGGGCCGCCTGTTTGTAACATATTTAGTTCTATTTTACTCCCTCCGTCCCATTTTACCTGTCTTACTTTCCTTTTTAGTTTGTCCCAAAATGTTGTCATATTTCCAAAATTGAACATCACCATCATTCTACTTTTCCTAATTTACCCTTATGACTTTTACTTTCTTTATTGCTTTTATTTCCAAAAGTGAAAAAGTTAAGGGCATAATTGGAAAACACATTACATTTACTTTAATTTCTTAAAAAGCGTGCAAAAAGCAAATGAGACAACCTTTTCGGGACGGAGGGAGTATTTATTAGTTTCCTAGCTTGTTTATTTATTTATTTATTTATTTATAATTTGGGTCGTCATTTTGGGCTCAATTCAATTCCTTAGGGCTATAGTATATATTATTTATGTATTATTTGGGCCACCCTTTTGGGCCAATATTTCGGACTTTGTATGTGCTATTTTGGACCTAGTGCCCCGGGTAATTAAGTTACTTTTTTCCTAACCCCCATGTTGTACCCATATACCCGGTTTATGGTGGACCCAGTCCTTATAAAACCATCAATTAGGTACCTATTTTTACCTGATCTTGACCTAAAAAATATGGTGAAATCTCAGTCATTAATCTAGTCCAAATCAACAATTTAAAATGTAAAGAATTTTAAAAATAATGTTGAGGCGTTATGGTAATTTTGTGTAAGTAATTTCATATGGTCTTTGTCACCGAGTCCACATTTTTCATTCTTTGAGTGCATACTTATTCGATTACATATGTTTTGTCTCAGTGCATAGTTTCTTCCTTTGAGTGCATATCTTTGTGCTTTTGAGTGCACACTTATGCTGTTCAAGTGCACATTTTTGTAACTTTGAGTGCACATCTTTGTGCATTCAAGTGCACAATTATGGGTCATGTTTATTATATCTCATTCTTTCTTTTCAATAATGTATAACTAAATTTCTATTGAAATTTGTGTGATTTACAATCAATTTGTAAGGGTAATTGTTTCAATAACACTTAAGTTTAATAACTCTTCTTTTTGTACAATAATTGCTTCGATTGCGCATCTTTGTGCGTTCGAGAGCGCATATTTATGCCTACTTCAAATGCATTATTATAGAGAAGTGTTTATTATATCTTTTATTTTCTTTTCAACAACGTATAACAAAATTTTAAAGAGTTTCAAACGATTTGTAAGGGTAATTATTGCTTCAATAACATTTATGGAGCAGAAATACATACCGTTGGAAGGAAATCGTACGAATTTTGTTCAAACATCATGGGCAATGCTAGGACTCATGTACACTGGACAGGTTAGTTCTGTATGTTTAGTGAAATCTAATAGTACGCTTTGATATATGCTCAAAGAACAATTAATGTATTAGGGGTGTGTTTTGTCCTCTCTATTTCCGGGTTAACTAGGCTGAGAGGGATCCAACTCCTTTACACAAAGCAGCTAAGTTATTAATTAACGCACAATTGGACGATGGAGATTTCCCTCAACAAGTAAGTGAACTATTTTAATTAAACATGTTACTTCCCTACGTATTTGTAATTCAAATGTTAGAAAAATAAGTCTTTTTTTGTCTTAATATTTATAGAAAATAGCAATTTCAACTCATTAATTGCTAATATAAGTATTAATGACCCTTCAAATTTTTACAATTGCAAAGTGATGGTTTTAATCTCTTGACTTATTAACGAGACTTTAATGGTGTGTAGCTGCAAATTTCATATACAGACTAAAAAATTAAGATTTATAAAGCAATTCAAAAAGGCCCATTGAAATAATTGCTATTTCATATAAGAATCAAATTATAAATAAAATTATAAATAAAAAGTAAAATATTGAAAGTACATTATTTGAGAACTGAAAGTACATTAGTTTTTATATGATCAAATAATATATATTCAATATACTAATGATATACTTTTAAAATATTAAAAATATACCGTTTTTCAGAGACATATTATTTGAATATTGAAAGTACATTATTTTGTATAATGTACATTTAAATAAAAAATAACGTAATTTTAATATATTAAAAATGTACTTTTTATGGTCCACACAATAATTAATATAAAGACAAGTCGTTATTTTTCTTTAACTATTTTCATCTTCTTCAAATACTTTCCTAATCTATATTATAAAAATATTATCAGGACATTACTGGAGTCTTTATGAGGAATTGCATGCTGAACTTTGCACAATATAGGAGTTACTTCCCATTGTGGGCATTGGCTGAATATCGTAAACATCTGTGGACATCCAAAACTCACTAAATTCAAATCATATTGAAAATATCATATGTCGAATTGTGTGCGTCCATTCCACCTCCTAGCCGACATGTAATCCTGTGGTTTACACTATGTTACTTTTAGAAATAACAATCTTTGTATGCGTTTGATTCAAGAACACTATATCGACTCCTATGTTAGTAATAAAAAATTAAAAGTTAGCATCCAGTTAAATTCTTTTCTGCCCTTGTAATAGGTTCACCATTTTACGTTCTAATTACTATCTTTGGAAGCATATGGTGCTATGGGGATTTTTTGCTTGATTAGTTAATAATGATTCTTGAAGTTATAATACCTTACCTAACCAGTGTTTAGGGTTTGTGGAGAAAAAAAATGTGTGACTCAAAATCGGTCTTAATATATGATCTCATAATTTTAGTTTCTCCCATAATTTGCTACATTCTCTCGCCATCATTCATTTCAGTATAGGCTTGATAGTTTGACTTAAGAGGTAATTTCTCAATACTGTTGAGACAAATTTATAAACACAAAAAAGTCAAATTGTATATATGTAACAAAAAATGCAGGTATAAAATCATTGTATTGTGTTCTCTAATTCTTCACTAAACAGAAATTCAAGTGGCATAAGGGCCTCTAGGTTTCAAACAACTTGATCTTCAGCTGGAGGTGTCTAACTTCAAATTAATGTCAAGAGAGCACTCTCTTTCTAAAGCTTCAATAATGCCTTCAAGCTTCAATTTCTTCAAGGTGTGTTTTAAAAAATGAAAGGAGGGCTCAATTTATAGTGGGGAAAATGTTACTCCCACTCGAAAATGAATAATTATTTAGAATAAATACTAAGAGTTTATCTAAAATGAATCTTGTCATAATCATGTCCATGTTCAGGATAAATACTATACTAATTAAGAGTTTATCTAAAATGAATCTTGCCATAATCATGTCTATGCTCTTGATATGAAATTGTTTATCCTCATACTAAGAAGGTTGAAATGATATGAAGAATTTTATCCTCATACTAAGGAGATTGAAGTGATGTGAAGCAGTTTATCCTCTTACTATAAGGAGATTGAAGTGATATGAAGTAGTTTATCCTCGTACTAAGGAGATTGAAGTGATATGAAGTAGTTTTGACTCATGCCATTGAGCCTTGGAGAATATGAAGCAATTTTGACCAATGCCAAGGAGCTATAAAGAAAATAATAAGGTATTTTCGACTCATACCAATGAGCCTCGAAGGATATGAGGTAGTTTTGACTCATGCCAAGGAGCCTTGATGAATATGAGGTAGTTTTAATTGACTCGTCACAAAGACTCTTGAATAATTTGAAGCAGTAATTTAGTATAGATAGATAGTTTAACTCAACGGGTGGTTTAATAACATCCATTGGGAGTGCTAGCTCTAAGACCATTTAATGGGTCTTCATCATATGCAGTAGTATAATATGATGAGGCACATTCGTCTCTACCGTATGAGTTGATATGAGGAATCTTCATCTTCCTTCCTTGGTTTGTGGGAGTGTAGAATTGCTTTGGCATGTAATCCGCCAATATGATTGGGATTTGTGCCTTCCTAATATAGTTGCAAGCCTTCCGATCAACAGGGCCTTTCAACACATTTCTCTTGGCCCACCTTTTTGCTTAGTTGGTGTATAACAAACTCTTTGTTTAGCATGCTTAACATCAAGACAAGTACGTATCATGTTTAGGTTTGGCATCATAGGCGGACTTGATATTAAGAGGAAATGAAAACTTATGTCGTTTTCCATTTCCCTTCCCCTTGTTCTTCTCAATTAGTGAAGTAGATTTGCTACATGTTGTCCGAAAACACATACAATATACAACTTCTACTACTTGAGAATACTTTATGCTTAGAGAAGTACACAACTCTAAAGAAGTAGACTTGTAGTGCTCTAAAGTTTACTATCGTGGAAACTCTTGCTATTATAAGATTCGTGTTGTAAGTATACCCGTGTTGCATATGACAAGGCATGCTACTTCTCAATCTCTTATGTATATCTTCAAAGTTCTACTATGTTGTCTAACTCTATGTTGTTCTCAACTTGTATTGTTCATGAAACCAATACATACTTTGATAACTTATATTACATGGTCCTATGGCTTGGATGAATTTTAAAACTAAAACTTAAGGGTTTTAATTCCGAACATACAACTCTACCAGCCACTGATGAATCACTATCATCATCTGACCCCCTAAAGGTAGAACCCAATAACGTTAGATTGCTCTGACGCGGACCGAGTTTTCCGAGTGTGTTTCGTTGCCACAACAAATACAATGTGCTAGGAAACTAGTGATATCATAGGAATGGAAACCTGCTCAGTGTTCATATGACATAGTCTAGTCCCCTGTCCTCTAATTGGTGTCTATAGACCCAACAAACTAGGAGCTACAGAACTACCATGACCATTTGTAGACCTATCCTCAACGTGTGTGTAGGTGAAGTATACGAACCATCCTCATTTTGAACCTGTGTGGGTGACAACTACATGCGGTGATAGTGGTGATTGTGTGTGGGATGTCAAAGGATGAAAAATAATTAAAACGAAGAGTCTTGACTCCTCGAGTGTCGGTCTCGAAAGAGGCAATGCGAGAGATTGCTATGCTTTTATTTAAAGGAATGCATTATGGAGCACACGAGGTTGTTGATGAAAGTGGAATGGCATTTAGAAAGTGCGTGATCAAATAAGGTAAACAAAATTGAAATAACAAATAATAGAAAGCAAGGGAATGAATTGTGCTATCTATGTTGCCTCACGGTGTGTCTTAAGTAGTGGACCAGTGATTCAATCGTGTTGGCTATTGATGTTGTGAGTTTTAGTGTGAGTGAATGTGTGATGGAAGGTGTTAAAACGAAGAGTCAAGACTCCCCGAGTGTCGTGTCTCTTAAGGATGACAAATTGGAGTGAATTGGTGTTGGCATTTAGGAGGTTAAGATGTAAGAGTTGCAAGGATTACTAAGGAACACTTGGGTCATAGATTTGGGGGTACTGCAAGGGTGTATTTAAACTAAACAAATTGAAAAGAACAAGGAGGTGTGTGACTTAGTTAGTCCAAGTGATTGATTATCCAAAGGGAATGTGGAAATGAGTTTCGGGAATGAACTCGGGAGTCACGGTATCAATACCAAGTGACGTCACACTTGGACTCTCAATCCTCATTTGGTTGAGGCATTTTATCAAACACCTTGCCTACCACTCCTCTCGGACCTTATCCTTTCGGATGGAGGGCGAAGATGTAGATGAGTTGGACTCGTGAGAGGCCGTTATCGCGCACACACTCACTTTCCCAGAGTCTACTATCTATCCCGGCCGAAAATAAAAGCAAAGCATGAAGAACTTCAACCACACAAGACTAAACCCACTTCACCATTTTCACATTCATATGACAAAATTCAAGCATCAATCATAGGATCTAACATGGGGCACACACACCCCTCAACTAATCTACTCAAGCATTATCAAATCAAAGATCAACAAAGCAAAATAAAACAAAGCAATAGATTAAAGTTGCAATCTTTAAAGAACAAAAGTTTTAGCAATATACCTAGGGATCAATGGAGCTACTCCATCTTCCTTTCATCCTTCATCTTGCTTCTTTAGTCTATGGAAATTCTATCTATCTAATCTATATTGCACCGACCTTCGAAAAAGCATGGAGATCCATGAGAAGTCGGGTGCCCGATGACGTTATCCTAGGAAGTGAGAAGAAAGAGCGACCGCCCAAGCCATTGGCAGTGAGCGGTCCATGCCCCATCTTCACTTAATTTTATGCATTGGCTTTAGGATGGAAGGTTGATTAAGGTGTGCACTTCGGTCCCACTAGGGGGCTCGGCTCGAAGGCCTTCACACAATAAGAGGTGAATCAAATTTTTGATTGCATGTTTGATATTATGAAATAATGAAGCTTGATTTATCCAAAAATGTGACCATGGGGTTTTTGCTTTGTTTGAATATTCATAGAGTGTATGACACATATGTACCATTCCTCGTAGATAGTGTGGAGGATTTCACACCCTCTGGTTGGTTGCATTCAGAACATATTTGATCAATAGAATGATTGTGTAGCATAGATACTTGTGGCATCTAAATGAGAAGGGTTGATTGAGAAATTGCTCGAGAAAGAGCAACTTAAAGTGTGAAAACTTTTACAGATGTCAGGAGTACCTATTTTTGTGGACCAATTAAGGGTGATTGATACAAATAAATGCCTTTAAGTGAACCAATGAGGGGTGGTTATGCTTTGATGTGCTAACAATTGCGAGAGTACTACTTGTATCATGTTTTCGAAATGATTCAATAAGGCGAGAAATGATACATATGAAAAAAGGGGAACGATGACAACCTTGACACACTCGAAAACCAGCCCGAGCAAGCAAAGGAGCAAAGCAGAGGAAGAGTTGCCCTGTCCACGCAAACTCCACGTGTGGAACTTGTGTGGATACATTCCAGTAGCATTCCACGCATGCATCCACGCGTGGAGGCAACGTTGCCAGGCAACTTATGCCTAGGCGCGAGAAATGTTTAAAAGGGGATATTTTCAGGTTGGAAAGTGACTTCACTACATAATTCACATCCCAAATTTTTAGATTAGAGGTTAGGTTAGAAATTCTAGAGAGAGAAAGGAGTAGAGAAGAAGATCAAGGTGTTGATTGTTGATTACATTGCTTGAATTTGGTAAATTTTCCTCAATCCTCTTGCAATTGCTTTTCAATTTTACTTTGTGAATTCGATTTCTTCTTTAGTCAATTTGCATTTTCTCTTACGTTATTGGTTGGATTTGATTTTGATTTGGTAATGTTGATTGCTTTGCCTAATTGTGGCTAGATTCTAGGATAGGGCTAGGATTGAGGAGCTTTGAATTTGAGAATTGATATTTTCAAATGAGGACTTGATTTACCTTTGATCTTGCTAAAATTGTGTGTATGATTGTGTTGATCTTGTTTGGTTTAGGGCCCGATCTCTTCAAGAGCCTAGGATCACGCATTTGGTGAGATATCGCAAATGCGTGAGAGCTTGATGCTCAAATATCCCGTCCTCTATCCGGAAGGATGAGGTACGTAGGGGATTCATAAGCAAGGTGTTCGACAAAATTCACCAACCGAATGAAGATTGGGAGACCGAGTGTGACGCTACTCGGGAGTGTGCGTGAATCCCTTTAGCTAGACCGATAGGTAATTCAACCCCTACCTTAGTTAGAAAGTGCAAGCTCCGACATATCCTAGCCCCGTCCGTTTTCTTTCTTTTGATTAAATTTCCATTGTCAAGCCTACACCATCTCAAACATGTTCCTCATAGTTGTCCTAGTCCTACATTGCCTCGGTAACGAAAGGTAGAATGTTTGACCTCTCCAAGTTTCCATCCTCATGAACACGACACTCAGGGACTTTTCCTCGTTTTACCACTTCCACCTTACCACAAAATAACTCTTTCAGCCCATGAGACTAAGTCAAGGCCCATCCTTGGGCTAGGCACTCCCAAACGGCAAATTATGCTATGGACCCGAGTCCACCTTGCAAGGTGGACCCGGGTCTATGTTTACAACTTTAGAACTCTATGTTTACAAATTTAGAACTCTATGTTCACAAATTTAGAACTCTATATTCACAATTTTAGATCTCAATATATGAAATTACATTACTCAATACTTACAACTTTAATTTTGAATTCTATATTCACAATTTTGTTATATAGATTCAAAATTTGTGTTATACTATTGAACATATATAGAGTTTTGATACTGTTGAACATAGAGTTATGAAATTGTAAACGTAGAACTATGAAATTGTGAACATGAAATTATGAAATTGTGAACATGATGACGTTATAAAACTGTGAAATGGAGTTATGAAATTATGAAAATAGAGTTATAAAATTGTGAACATAGACCCGGATCCATGGTATAACAACTGCTCCCAAACCTCGAGTCTCTATTATTAGGCCGTTTCTAATATCTACATCACGTCATCACTTGAATGGGATGATATATCAATTCACAACCTACCAAATTGTTTTCCACACAATAAATAAAATGAAAGCAGACAGTTTATCCACCATTGTTTATAATGTAAAATGATATATATCAGCTAACTCAGCCTTCGTTTTTCACTTTAGGTAGAAAACTAACGTTTATCGAAAAGACGATTTGAATGTGACTTGCGTGCGTACTGATCAGTGAAGTATTATCTCAGTCTTCTTTTATTTTGCTCCCACAAGTTGAATCTTCAATCCAAGGACCCTCCGATCCCTAAAAACATATGAGAGGATATAAGTCATGATAACTCTACTGAACACAGAGAGGAGACCTTTGCTTACTGCAAACAAGGAGTCTCTCACATTGACTCTACGCTATCCT
Organism: Ipomoea trifida; assembly: GCA_003576665.1. Taxonomy (NCBI): domain Eukaryota; kingdom Viridiplantae; phylum Streptophyta; class Magnoliopsida; order Solanales; family Convolvulaceae; genus Ipomoea; species Ipomoea trifida. Next base: position 3,873,097 of record CP025653.1, read on the forward strand.
TATCCAAAAATACTACTTAAACTTTTAAAATCTACTCACCTTTTAGTTTTTCACAAAAATTTATGATATAATCATCTTTATTGAGGCCCACATAATGAAAATAATCTATCAATAATGTTTGCCTGTCAAGAAGTAAAAGTAATGGAGTACAATTTAGAAATTCATGTAATAGAGTTCATCCTTATCCTTGCAATAATTTCTCAAATTTCTAAAAGTGAGCTCTACTTTTTCATCACCAAATTTGATATTCCTTCATTATTTTTTTTACATCTCGACAATACTCTCTTACTTTCAAAAATGAATTAATAAATTAAAAAGAATACAAAATACATAGTAGATGACTTCAAATAATTACATTGACACTATAACTTCATTTGATTATTTATTTATATAATTAATTGTTTGGCCTAATTTGTTGTACATCGGGTGAGGGTGCACGTATGAGTGAGCAAAGTGTGTTAGAAAAACTGGGTCTATAGAGTCTTAAGGAAACATACACTTCAGCATGATTGGATACGAGCTTGGCATATATTATGATTTTTGGATTCTTGAGAATGATTCCTTGAATTCTATGCTATTGTGTGAAGCCCTATGGATTGGAGGCTATTTGAGCTTCGGCTCCTTATATTATAATATGTGAACTTTATATTATGGAATGGTGTTCTATTGGTTTGGAGGTCTATATATGGATATGAAACTGTGAGCTTTGACTCCATTTAATTTGGCGTTGTAGTTGGACTGGTATTTCGAATGAACTGGTGACCCAAATGGACTTATGTTTCGGTTGGATATGGTGTAAAGGTTGGAACTAAGCCTAAAGCTCTATATCTGTATGCATGTATATATGTACTTTCTTGAGTATAAGCATTGAGATATGCTTGTTGGATTGTGGTGCAGTGCTTATTTCTTATGTTGTTGAGATTATATATCCTTGTCTTGAGTACTTGACTATTTAGTTATGGTCTTATGATATTGGAGTTGTTCCTTTTATATTGAGTTCTATTGAGGAGTCTTTGGTTTATATTTGGTTCAGCTTATTGTGGTTGAGTCTCTTGGTATTTAATAAATAATGGTTTCGTTGACATATATTCTATATGTGTGGCTTAAAACCTATTATCATTACAAAGTATACTATTGTACCTTTACGAGTGAGAATGGGGTTTTACTTAGCATTTCTTTGCTAATATTTTATAATGATTTCCAGGTATGGAGTAGGACCAACTCGTGAGCGCGCTAGTGCATTAGTCTTGCCCTTTTTTATGTTTAGCTATGTTTACGTTGCTTTAGACTGATGGCATGTGTGCCTTAGCTGTGATTTCCTTAATTAGCTATAATAATGGATTCTTAATTTGTTTATTTGACGAGGTATGGATATTATGGTTTGCCTTAGCATCTAGGTTATGGTTGAACTTAGGTGTGGCATAACATCCCGTTTATGTTAGTTTCGCTTCCCCAATCTTTTATAAGTAATTAAGACAACTCTAACTATATTCTTTTTATTTATTGTCTTTACCTCAATCTAGAATCAGGGGTGTTACACTTCTGGGCAAACAGATTGATACATTTGGCCACCTTATCGAGGACTCGAAAATGAGGAGTGAATTCCTTCTCTTTTAGCGGCCCCGTCGAGGTCGTTCCCACTCGGGCCAGCTGGGTGACACGAGTTTTGTGAGAATCACATGAATTGTGGGAGTTGGATCCTGATCTTGCCATAGCTAGCGAATTAGGACGCTCGAGCCTGTATTTCGGCTCTCAACGAAAGCTGGATTTAATTAACTCGGGGTGGTCTAAATTAATATTAAATACAATAATTAAGAACAAGTAACATATACAAAAATGTTAATGGAATTAGTCACGGAGATAAATTATATTGACAATTCGTGTTAGGACGAATACAAGAAGTGTGCGGTACTATTACAATGATTTCATGATGATAGATAATATGTCTTGTAGAGGAATTGAACATGGCCTGTAATGGCAATACAATATAGTATTTATACAAGACATGGACTAACAAACTCCCCTACAGCATGTTTGGTTCACGTAATAAATTTTAAGGTAATAGGAATAGTAATCTATAGGGAATGAAATAGACAAGGAATAGAAAATGAATTACATTCTATCGTTTAGTTCGAAGGAATAGACTTTAAGAATGTTATTTCAGTGTTTGGTTGGTTTAAGGAATACAAATGAGATATATTTTTAAAAGACATAAACACCCTTATACAAAATATATAATAATAATTATTTTATTATTATAATTATTATTATTATGATGATGATGATGATGATGATGATGATGATGATGATGATTGTTGTTGTTGTTGTTGTTGTTGTTGTTGTTGTTGTTGTTGTTGTTGTTGTTGTTGTTGTTGTTGTTGTTGTTGTTGTTACAAAAGATTTTTAAATAATATTATTCTTTAACAATTACGGGGTACAATATTGTAAAAAAAAAATTATATGTATGTATATGTGTGTGTGTGTGTGTATATATATATATATATATATATATATATATATATATATATATATATATATTTGTTTAGAATAAAATATAAAAAAATACATTTTGTTTGAAACTTGAAGAAGAATATATTTCAATCTCAATCAGATGTAAATGATATGACAGATGGTGGAAGAGGTAAGAAGACATATAAAAATAATGTATATTATTTTAGGTTAAACAAGGGTAAAATAGTCAATAAAATATATAATCTATTCCTGAACACTCAGGAATAACATAATACCAAGGGGGGCCAAATAATAGCTATATATTCCCCTTGCTAGGGGAATGACTTATTCCCAATAACATACATTGTTCCTAGGAATACAAGGTCTTACTAAACAAAGGAATAGGCCTATTACTAGGAATACTATTCCATTCATGGCCTATTCCGCGAACCAAACGTCCCACTAAAGTCATGATAGCTAGGCCACAAGAGTAAGTCGAGACCCATGTAATGGTCCCGCGAGACTAAGTCAAGGCCCATCATTATTGGCCTCGAGCTAGGCACTCGCAAAGGGCAAATTATGCTATGGACTCGAGTCCACCTTGCAAGGTGGACCCGAGTCTATGTTTACAACTTTAGAACTCTATGTTCACAAATTTAGAACTTTATGTTCACAAATTTAGAACTCTATATTCACAATTTTAGATCCCAATATATGAAATTACATTACTCAATATTTACAACTTTTGAACTCTATATTCACAATTTTGTTATATAGAATCCAAAATTGTGTGATAGTATTGAACATAGAGTTATGAAATTGTGAACATAGAGTTTTGATACTGTTGAACATAAAAGTTATGAAATTGTGAATATAAATTTATAAAATTGTAAACATAGAGTTATGAAATTGTGAATGTAGAGTTATAAATTTGTGAACATTAAATTATGAAATTGTGAACATGATGAAGTTATAAAACGTAACTATGAACATGGAGTTACGAAATTGTGAAAATAGAGTTATGAAATTGTGAACATAGACCCGGATCCATGGTATAACAACTGCTCCAAACCCCGAGTCTCTATTATTGCATGGACCACAAATAAAAAGTACATTTTTAATAAACTAAAAGTATATTATTTTGTACTGAATGTACCTTATATTCATGATCCAATCATTATTGCATGGACCATGGTCCACACAGCTATATGGACCATGGTCCACACAATAATTTGACTTCATGATCCACACAGCTATGTGGACCATGGTCCATACAATAATTTGCCTTTCTAATATCTACATCACGTCATCACTTGAATTGGATGATATATCAATTCACAACCTACCAAATTGTTTTCCACGCAATAAATAAAATAAAAGCAGACAGTTTATCCACCATTATTTATAATGTAAAATGATATATATCAGCTAACTCAGCCTTCGTTTTTGACTAGGTAGAAAACTAATGTTTATCGAAAAGACGATTTGAATGTGACTTGCGTGCGTACTCAGTCCTCTTTTATTTTGCTCCCAAAAGTTGAATCTTCATCCAAGGGCCCTCCCTAAAAGCATATGAGAAGATATGGGAATCGGAATCGGAATAGGTATCAAATACTTGGTAATGGTAATGGGTTTTGGTGAAAGTATTTAGCATGTTTGGTAGTTGGGGGAATGTGAATGATTATTAATAGTTGAGGAAGAAAGGAGGAAGGGAGATGAAACCCTTATTTAATAAGGGTATGAGTTTTCTCATTAATGAGGTATTCCATAGTAGCATCCACAAAACTTACCAACCAAACACAAGCAATCACTTTCAGACTCATTCCTTATGCCTAAACCCACCAACCAAACACACCCTAAGTCATGATAACTCTACTGAACATAGAAACTTGCTTACTACGCACAAAGAGCCCCTCACTTTGACTCTACGCTATTCTTATCCAAAAATACTACTTAAGGTGTATTTGGTTTGCACATGTGAATCGGAATCGGTATGGATATCAAATACTTGGTAAGGGTAATTGGTTTTGGTGAAAGTCTTTTGCATGTTTGGTAGTAGGGTGGGATGAGAATGATTATTAATAGTTGGGGAAGAGAAAAGGAAGGGAAATGAAACCCTTACTTCATTAGGGTATGAGTTTTCCAATTAATGGGGTATTCCAAACCCATAGTAGTATTCTAAAAACCTATCAACCAAACAATAACAATCATTTTGATACCCATACCTTATGCCTAAACCCACCAACCAAACACACCCTTAAACTTTTAAAATCTACTCACCTTTTAGTTTTTCACAAAAATTTATGATATAAACATCTTTATTGAGGCCCACGTAATGAAAATAATCTATCAATGTTTGCCCGTCAAGAAGTAAAAATAATGGAGTACAATTTAGAAGTTCATGTAATAGAGTTCATCATTATCCTTGCAATATTTTCTCAATTTTCTAAAAGTGAGCTCTAATGTTTCGTCACCAAATTAATTTGATGTTCCTTCATTATTTTTTTACATCTCGATAACACTCTCCTACTTTCAAAATAAATTAATATATTTTTTAATAAATAAATAAATAATAATAAAATTAAAAAAAATACAAATTACGTAGTAGATCACTTCAAATAATTACATTGACACTATAACTTCATTTGATTATATATTTATTGAATTAATTGTTTGGCCTAATTTGTTGTACATCGGGTGAGGGTGCACGTATGAGTGAGCATAGTGTGTTAGAAAAACTGGATCTATAGAGTCCCAAGGAAACATACACTTCAGCATGATTGGATATGAGCTTGGCATATATTATGATATTTGGATTCTTGAGAATGATTCCTTGAATTTCATGCTATTGTGTGAAACCCTATGGATTGGAAGCTATTTGAGCTTCCGCTCCTACATATGTATTTATTGAGCTCCGGCTCTTATGGATTGGAGGTTATTGAGCTTCGACTCCTTATATTATGATATGTGAACTTTATATTATGGAATGGTGGTCTACTGGTTTGGAGGTCTATGGATAGGAGACTGTGAGCTTCGGCTCCATTTGTGGTGCGTTTTATTACGTATCTTGGTACATTAACTGTGTTGTGGAATGATGTGTTTTAATCCATCCTCTGGTGCATTTTTCATACGTAGAATGGTGTGTAACTGTGTTGTGGAATGGTGTGTTTTAATCCGTTCTCTGGTGCATTTTAGTACGTAGATGATGTGTATTTTAACACATATTTTCTAATCTTTATCTTTATTATATATAAAAACAAAATCTTCCAAAACGAAATCTTCCTTCCCGCCCAAGATATTGTACATAATAATAATAATAGAATAATATTAAAACAATAGAATAATACTAAAGCAATACAATTCCTATACTACAATTCCAATACAATTCGTATAAACAATAGAATAATATTAAAACAATACAATCTCTATACTACAATTCCTATTGTATCACAATTCGACATTACAATTCCTATCATACTACAGTTCTATTGTAATAAGATAAAACCTTATATAAATCCCTAATCTTATATTGTGAACTTTAAAAGAGAAACGCAAAACGTAGTGCAATTATTCCAGACCTCTCCACCTTCAAATCTGCAAATTCTGTTATTGCGGTCAAGATATTGTTTTATTTAATATTGCTCAATTTTGTATTGTTTTATTTAATAGGAATAAAATCATGGTCATGTTTGGTCATATTGCTTTATTTTGTATTTATTGTTATGCATTTTTTATGTTGTTAGTATGCTGCCTTTTTTTTTTTTTAGTTTTTTCAGCTTTTTGCTTGGTTTTTTAAATTTCATGACCTTCCTTAGGGAACTTGCATCCATTTACAAACACATGTTCAAATTTAAATATTTTGGATCGTTAAAGACTCCAGATGAGTGGATAGCAATCAGCTAATTGGTAAATTTTTTTTAAAATTTTGTTCTATACTGGATGTGTTCTATACTGCATAAACTAATATTATTAATTAATTGGTAAAAAAATTAATAAAATTTAATTGGTAACAAAATTTTATATACCAAATTATGACAATAATTAAACCATTATAATTGTGTGAATAATGAAAACAAATTCGGCCTAATTTTATAAGAAAAAATAATTTATTAATTATTATTTACATCAATAATAATAATTCAAATACTTATCTATACTTCTATATCTATACTACTATTAATGAATATAAAATAATCCTTTGTGAAATTTCCCCCCAAACGACAATAGTAAAGATAAAATGGAAAAGAAAACTGATTTTACTAATTGATTGAAAATATAAAAATATTCTAACGAAAAAAGAAATGAAAATTAGGCAAATTGGAAAGGAAAAGGACATTACTAATTGACTAAAAAATTATTTTTAAAAATGTTAATTACACTTTCCTTTTGAAAACTTTAAATTATTTAAACTTAAAAAAAATTAATTAAACATGTGTTGTTAGATTATTTATAATAATTACAATTAATTCATTCAACTATCGAGGAAGAAAAAACTAAATGCGATAGAGTGAACATGAATATACTTAAGTTATAAAAGTATAATTTTACATATATTAGTGTAATTGACTATTAATAATTGTCTAATAATTATTACGATAATTAAACTAAACATTGGTCGTTGAATTTATTTTTATAATAATTATAATTATAATTAAATTATTTCTAATTTTCCCATATTTATTTTAGTAATAATATAATTACATAACTCATATTACATATTGATCTTTTTAAGATAATTGTAGACAAACAAGTCATATATTATCAATTAATTGAGTAATACTTTTGCACTAATCTTATAATCAAATAAATGTACAATATAATTTTTTTTATAATTTTATCTTTATTTTTATTATCTAAATATATAATAAAAAATTTATCTGTGCATCGCACGGGTAATTGGACAATTATTTGCTTTAATTCAAGTAAGGAAAACATCAAAAAACATAATCGGTCCAACAAATTTCATCAATTGCGCTATATAATATTTGATGTTATAAAATGTACACTGAGTATCAATAATACTAAGTGCACCTAATATTATAATTAGGTGCACCTAATATATATATATATAGGATCACGTTCAGCTACAAACTACTCGCCCAGGAGAGAAGTGAAAACAGATGTCATCCGTCAAGTGTATTACAAATGCAAGTAAAATGTATTACAGGTGCAAGTAAAATGTACACTGAGTATCAATAATACTAAGTGCACCTAACGTTATAATTAGGTGCACCTAGGTGCATGCATGAATGTTAACAAGGTAAATTACTTGCACTAGTAAATGAAAATAGGTGCACTAGTAAGTGATTTTACTTGCACTTTTTACTTGGAAATGTGCACCAACTATTTGCACTTATAACACAATTAATTGCACCAAAGTTCAAGTTATTTACGAAAATGTCACCATGTCGTTTCTTTAAAAGTACATATGATTCGTTGATCTGGACAAGTGGACAATTGTGAATGCTAAGCCTATATGTGGCTAATATGTGGCTAAAATCTTATCAGAGCCATCGAACTTTTACAGATGTAAGGGTGAGATTGGTTCTTATTTCTCTCCTATGGATCTTGTGAGAATACTTTCATAGGTAGGAGAGAAATAAGAACCAATATCAGCCTTACATCTGTAAAAGTTCGATGGCTCTGATCAGATTTTTTTTAAAAAGACGCGGTGACAGTTTCGTAATTATCATCAACTCCACAGTGCAAACTTTAATGCTTAAATATGCAATCTTTAACAACTAAATATGCAAACTTGGTAAATTCTATAAAATCAACGAAAATGCTAAATTTTAAATCTAAACCGTAAATGTTAAACCTTAAGCAGTAAAAAGTGAACCACTGGACCAACGAAAATAAAAAAAACTCAGTCATAAAACTCTAAAATCGAAACCCTAATTGCAATGTACTTTCGCATATCTACTCGTGCAAACTTTTAATACTAATTATGCAAAATGTTAACACTAAATGTGCAAAACGTTAATACTAAATGTGCAAACCTGGAAAAGTCTAAATAATGCATATTTTAGTGTTCACGTTTGCATAGTAAAGTTGGTGATAATTACGAAACTGTTACCGCGTTTTTTTAAAATTTGATCTGGTGCGTTCAATTTTTTCCAGATGTAAGCTTGTGATTAGTTTTTAGTTTTTTTCCTACGGACTTGTTCTCATATGATCCAATACCTATATATATATATATATATATATATATATATATATATATATATATATATATATATATATATATATATATATATATATATATATATATATATAGACGCACTTTGCTTGAATTGATGGAGCAAATTTCCGGGACCATCCTATTTCCGGGATATTAATTTATTATGGACCACTTTGCTTAGCTTGATGGAGCAAATTGTTTTCACACAATAATGTATGTAAGGTTTTGTCATTAATCAATTCAGGAAGAGTGAAGGCATGCATGCCATATTAACATTTATTAAAATTTGGGACTTTCTCTCAATCATTATCTATTTTACTTATTTTTTTTAAGTATTACAAGAAAATAACACAAATAACCATTTAAATTTGAATTGGCATACTAATTTAATTAGATAAACTAACGTAACATATTTTTATGACCGCGTCTTAACGTGTGAACAGTGCGGACACACCACTCAATGTTATAAAATGCACCACTCAATGTTATAAAACACACCACATGAAAATACACAAAAACACCAAAAAACATCCCACACACCCAAAATAATGCACCATAACTCCCTTGCCCCTAATTGTGCATTTGCAAACACTGTGTGATGTATATTTCCATACTTAGTGGTGTGTTTTTTGGTGATGTGTATCTAACGGTGCATATTTGTGTGGTGCATTTTCTAACACTGAGCGGAGTATATCTGTATACATAGTGGTGAAGCCGCATTGCTCACACGTTAAGACGCGTCCACACTTGAACTATATATATATATATATATATATATATATATATATATATATATATATATAGTTCAAATACAGACAGTGCTTTCCATGCAGTCGGTGCAGATTCGCCAATAGTTATGCAAAAAACACCACACAGTGTTAGGAAATGCACCACAATGAAATGCACCAATGCCCTAAAAAATGCACCACACCTAATGATGCATTTTCAAACACATTGTGGCGCATTTATTCATACCTAATGATGATTGCACGGTTTGTGACAATGATTTTGTAATGACATTGAAAAATTCAAAGTGAAATGTAAGTTTGCGTATGAAGTGTAGCAAATGCTACTTAGTTCTCCAAATTTTTTTTGCTTATGATTTTCTCTATAATTACATCATTTGTGAAAAATGTGATCACCGTGCTTAATTGTAGATATACTATTTGTTTAAGTATGGACAACAAATTTGATTGATTGAATAAAGGGAGTTTTTTTTTTTTTTTTTGGGAAAGTCATGAGGTCTTTCTCCCCGTCCGTTTAACAGTCAGGGAACACCCACGTTCACTCGCTTCAAGAGGCGAAGAATCGTCAGTTGTGGGAATCGAATCCAGACCAGATATTCCCGGAATTCTTCCCCACAAAGAAAATTTACTTGCCACTTGAGCAACCCAATGGATTGTTGAATAAAGGGATTTGATTTGTTTTATACTTTTCTCAGACGCTAAACATGTATCCATCCACCCTAGCTTGCCCTTTGCTACATTCTTAATTATGTGTATTTTGTATGTATGTGTGCATTTGTATCTCACCACTATAAATTTAAAGCAGTGCAAATATATATAAATTACTTGTAAATCCACTTATGACTCTTCCTCCATTTATATATATGTCCCTAAATTACAATTTATTGTATAGATTTCTTCTACTTTTTGTCTCACTATTATTAGGTCATTTCGTGTTAGGTTCCCAAGTATTAGTTTTGCACAAATTTGCTGAAACAGTTTACAAAATTATCACATTTAATTTTAATTTCTAACAAAATTTTCACTAGAAAACAACTAAAAAAGGTCATATTTTCTCTTTAAAAAAAGTCATATTTTAATTCAAGAAAATTGTAATTTATGCACCTCACAAATATGTCAATTATCAATGTCACTCCTAAATTATTAGTGGTGTAAATGTTGATTCTCAATTTTCAAAACGTGATATATATTGTCCATCCCCTAATAGGAAGAAGGAGAAACATTTTTGTCAACGGAATGAGATCAAACAAAGAAAGAAAAATGGAGGAAAAAAAACGCGATCTCCGAACAAGGAAAACTGCGGGTAACCACATTTACTCAGGGAGGGGCAATATATGTCACGTTTTGAAAACTGAGGAGCAACATTTACAATACTAATAATTTAGGGGTGATATTGATAATTAACATATTTGTGTGGAGCATAAATTACCATTTTACCTTTTAATTCATAACCATACCACCTTGAATACTTTGACGCTCCTGAGCTTAAAACGCGAGTTTTTGCACTGGAAATGTGAAATATATTGTTAACATACAATTTTTTTTTTTATCAAAATTTTATTTGAAGGATCATGACAAAAATAATACTTGAATTTAAAAAAAAATGTAAAAATGACTACATGACTTAGATTAAAGGCGAAAATTAAATAATTCTTATTATACAAAGATTTAATAGTACATAACCAACAGAATGAAGTTTTAACATTATTTATTGTGAAACTAAGGAGAGACATATATAGACTAATTAAGTAGTTTCATTTCATTTCCTCCAAGTTGGGAAGGTAGGAATGCTTTGTTCATCCCTAAAGAAGTTATCTGGATCAACTTTGGTCTTTATCTTCACTAACCTATTGTAATTCTCCTTGAAATACTTCAACCCATATGTTTTCCCTTCAAGGTAGCTTCTTCGCGGATCCTTGTTGTGATTTTTCCCCAAATCCAAGTCTCGGTAGTTCAAGAACGCCTCCCTGGGATTCTTCGAAACATACGGGGTCATATATTCGTAAAGCTGTGTTGTGTTTTTTAAGTAGTGTTGTGCTTCCTCGTACCCAGTCTCGTTCCAGTCTGTTGCGTATTGAATCTTGGCGATGATTCCGGCACGGTGGGGGAATGGTTTTGCGGTGGAGGGAATCTCCGCCATTCTCCCGCCGTAGGGGTTGAATGTGAGCTTGGGGGTTTGAAGCTCCACCATTTTCTTGAAGATGAACTCTATGCCCTTTCTGGGCATTGGGGTTTGGAGATAATCTGATTTTCTCTTCAAGTGGACTCGGAGTTGTGGACGCCTAGAGAGCAATTTTTTGGGCTTTCCGGCTGGGAAATCGGTGTAGTTGAGTACGGATTCTATCCATGACATTTCTGCGCAGTTACTCTGGGTTAGCCCTAGCTCTGGGAAGCTTTCATTCATGGTGGAGAGAAGGGTTTTGGTGTCTCCGAGGAATAGGGCTCTGAAGTTGGCGCGTATGGTTTTTTGTCCCGGTTGTGTGGTGCTATCCACGACCTCGAGTGTTAGCCGGATGAAGAGGTTGTGGTCTAGCTTGTGGGCGACGCGCTGGTGGCGGTAAACGAGGTTGGTAGCGTTTTGGTCGTAGGTTCTTTTGACTAGGAAAACTGTTACCTTAGGTGGGACACGTACTAGGTTTATTCTGTAAGATAAAACAACTCCGAAGCTTGAGGCCCCACCTCCGGTTATGGCCCAGAACAAGTCCTCCCCCATAGATTCGCGATCGAGTAGACGACCATTTACATCAATCAACTTGGCATCGATGATGTTATCCACGGTGAGACCGTATTTTCTCATCATGTTTCCATATCCACCACCACTGAAATGGCCTCCCACTCCCACCGTCGGACACACACCGACGGGGAAACCATGCACGTTGCTCTTTTTAGCAATTCTGTATGAAACTTCCCCTATGGTGGCTCCGGCTTCAACCCATGCAGTCTCATCCTCGATGCTAATATTGATAGCCCTAAAATTAAACATGTCGAGGATGAAGAACGGCACGTCAGAGACATACGATACACCCTCGTAGTCATGACCGCCACTCCGGGTTTTCATTTGGAGGCCATGCTCCTTGGCGCAAAGTATGGATGCTTGGATGTGGGATAGATGTTTAGCAGTCACAATGAAAAGTGGTTTTTTGGTATATGATTCATTGAATCTCAAATTCCGAATGTATTTTTGTAAAACAGAAGAAAATAAACCATTGTTGGGGGTGTATATAACCGGGGAGATTGGATGAGAGGGATCTGAACGATCATTAAGGCATTCAAGAATGGTTGAAGCACAAGAACACAAAGGTGCCCAAGCACCAATGGATAAAAGGAAAATGGTTAACAAAAAAGCAACTCTCATACTTTGGGTGTTGAAAGTGTTGAAATTTGTGTTATGTATGATCCAAAGGAGGATAGGCTGAGGTTTATATAGAGAAATATTTGGGTTCATGCTTTCAAATATTCAATGAAGAAATTTAGGATTGAATGTATAGTATATGATTAATTGACCTTCATTTGACTCAGAAGTTTCCATAATATAATGCATATGCTTAACCAATAAATTGTTCTCTTTGAAATCCCATCAATCTTCATCAACACATGACTATGTCATACATCGGTATATTTAATGTTTTGACCATGTCAAGCACCTTTACATACTATCGATGTAATTAAGTATATTAGTGTTAGAACATAGCTCAATGAGTCAACCAACCTAAAATAAACTTAGAAATTTTGCTCTCCATCCTAATAATATATCAAGACCTACCAAAATGTTAAAAAAGTAGAGGTATGAATTTGACTTATACAATTAAGTATATTGTCTGTTATTATACCTGATATTGTCCTTATAATAAGCCCTACAGAAAAATCCATTATTTTTTTCCAACAAATGCGGGATAAAATAAATATAAGTTTCATGCTTTCAACCAAAGAAATTATTAATGGCGGCTAATATATTCAAAAAGTCCAAAATATGAAGATTATTTTAATAAATTACAAATACAATTTCGATTAAAAATGAATACAGTTTTTATTGAGACAAATCAGCAATTGTTTCGACTATATAGGCGTGATCCCATGCGAACTGCCGCCCAATAAGGAAATGAGAACGCTTCACAGGCCGTTCACGTGTCCAGATCAACAAATCAGATGTAATTGTGATATAAGTACACCTAGTTTCAGTTACAAGTGCACCTATTTTCGCACTTATTTTCACTTACAAGTGCAAGTAATTTACCTTGTTAATATTCATGCACCGGGTGCAACCTAGGTGCACCTAATTATAACATTAAGTGCACCTAGTTATAACATTAGGTGCACCTAATTATAACATTAGGTGCACCTAGTTATAACATTAGATGCACTTAGTATTGATGCTAAGTGTACAATTTACTTGCACCTGTAATACATTTTACTTGCACTTGGGCACCTATTTTCACTTGCAAGTGCAAATAATTTACATTGTTAACATTCATGGACACATTAGATGCACTTAGTATTGATGCTAAGTGTACAATTTACTTGCACCTGTAATACATTTTACTTGCACCTGTAATACATTTTACTTGCACTTGGGCACCTATTTTCACTTACAAGTGCAAATAATTTACATTGTTAACATTCATGGACCTAGGTCTAGTTATAACATTAGGTGCCTAGTTGCACTTAGTATTGATTCTAAGTTTACAACGATCCGTATGCACCTGAACGCGATTATATATATATATATATATATTACCTAATGCCTTTGACAGTTCCCAATTGAGAAGTTCTCCCAGGAAGGTAGCTGGTTCAGGAGGAATCGTCACTTGTGGAATTTGAACTCGGGTTCTTCCAAAATTCTTCCCCACAAAGAAAGTTGAGCTCAATTGCCACTTGAGGCGAGCTACCTCATTGGGTTAAGAATGTTATTATGTTAACTACATGAATTTTCACATTTAGTGACAATACAAGTTGTCACCAAAATTATCAATTTTGGTCACCACTGCGGGAAATTATCGTTTTTCCGACCACATTTCCAACCACCCAAAAAAATAGTCGCAAAAAATTGGGTTTTTTTCAATTTTTCGTTGGAGGGTTAAGGTGGTCGGAAAGTGGTCAGAAAATTTTCGTCAAATTTATTTTTTTTAATGAGAAAGTATTTCCGACCACCAAGTAAAGGTGGTTGGAAATGTTTTTGAGAGTATAAAACTTTAAATTGTTTAAACTGATCTTATTTTAGATAGTTTACTAGTGTATGTTGACATGTTGTGATGTTCAATATAAACAACTAAATTAGCCTAGTGTGACAGCCAATTCACCATTCTTGTTATGAAAATAAGACCGCATCGCCCTTTTCATATAGATATATGAAATCATTTTCTAACTTCAACTCCTTAAAATCTTTATTCTTGTTAGGACTCTACAGTCCTAGTTCAATTGAGAATCATAATTCTATTGAGTTTAATCTCATAATCCCACGTAATGTGTTGTTATAGGGAATATACCCCGGGCTTACCGACTCATGCGTACTAAGCCCAAATCGAATCCATCCAGCTCTATGTATATGGAGGATCATTTTCCAATCGCTTCCGACATCTCGAGGGTACTCACCCGACCAGACCTCAAACTTAGGCTCCTTCTCAGCTTAGTAAGTTGCTGCTTAAACACCTTTAGCCCCGGTCACAACCCCAATCACAACCCCGTTGTTCGCCCCAGACCCCTGAGCCCACGCGATAAGTACTAGAAGATAAATTTAGATAAGGAATAAGGGTCAAATAGGCCACCGAACTACACACGAAACTGCAATTAGTCCATCGAACTCAAAAACAATGCAATTGGGTCCCTGAACTACACAAATTCATGCAAATTAATCCAAAGTGACTTGTTGACTTGTTCTTCGGGTTACCAACTTTAAAAATAATATTTTAAAATAATTTTAAATAAATTAATTAATTAAATTAAAAAAAAAAAACAACAAACATGAACAAGTCGATTGGGTCCTTTTTTAATTTTAAATTTTAAATTTAATTTTAATTAAGTATTTTATTTAAAATTATTTTAAAATATTATTTTTAAAGTTGGTAACCGGAAGATCAAGTCAAACAAGTCACTTTGGGTTAATTTGCATGGATTTGTGTAGTTCAGGGACCCAATTGCATTGTTTTTTAGTTCAATGGCCTAATTGCAGTTTCGTGTGCAGTTCAGTGGCCTATTTGACCCTTATTCCTTTAGATAATAACATCCAAATTAAACCATCCATTAATATTAACAATCACCTAAACCCAATGGGGTAGCTCAAGTGGCAAGTGAGCTCTCTTTGTGAGAAAGAATTTCGGGAGAACCCGGGTTCGATTCCTGTAAGTGACGATTCTAACTGTTAAACGGACGAACAACCACTTTAACATACCTTTGGGCAAATTCGGTTCCCGAGCATATAATTATATTTATAGGGAAGAGGACGAAATATGTTTCATTCAAGTCTTCAAGTGCGGCCGCAGCCTGTGTAAATTGAAGGGAAAAAAATGCACAACAACATAAGTTGCATTCAGGACTGGAATTCTCTGCAACACTAATCTCAATTAGAAACAAATCAAGAAAAGCAACTTTGCAATAACAACATACAACATATCAACAATAAGAAACTAATAGATAAAAGAGTTCAAAGAAGATAAAAAGAAAAGTAGAAATTAAAAGCATTGAAATCAAAACAAACATTTACTTGGCTAAAGAAGAGAAATAAACCACTAAATTAAAAGCATTGAAATCAAAACAAACATTTACTTGGCTAAAGAAGAGAAATAAACCACTAGCATAAGCTGGAAATATAGACAATTGAATTGCAACAAAAACCAGTTGCAAGCAGTGCAACAAAAACCAGTTGCAAGCAGTGAAACCACTAGCATAAGCTGGAAATATAGACAATTGAATTGCAACAAAAACCAGTTGCAAGCAGTGGATAAGCTGGAAATATAGACAATTGAATTGCAACAAAAACCAGTTGCAAGCAGGCGGATCCAGAAAGAGGAGATTTCTCATAAAAGATGAATAATCAATATTGTTGGATGTACAGGAAAAATAAAACACAATAAAACTTTATAAAAATATTAATAACTGAAACATAATTAATTTAATAAAATAATTCAAATAGAAAACACATTATAAATTGAATCACTTAAAAGAAATATGGATATAGACAAAAAATAAAACACATTAAAACATTGAAGAAATGAATAAGAGAATGGGAAAAGGGTTGAAAGGCTTCAGTTATTATAATTGTGTTAAGCCCTTATTCACATGAGGACACATAATATTAGAGGACAATGAGGACAAATCCTAGGCATTAAAATAAGTGTAAGAAACGGTTGTGATAATCAGATGCAAAGCAATGGCTCTCCAAACTCACAACCTATCCACAATCCCTTCTTCCTTCATCTTCTTTGTTTTTTTTTTTTTTTTTTTTTTTTTTTTTTTTCTTTTCTTCTTCTTCTTCTTCTTCTTCTTTTTCTTCTTCTTCTTCTTCTTCTTCTTCTTCTTCTTCTTCTCTTCTTCTTCTTCTTCTTCTTCTTCTTCTTCTTCTTCTCTTCTTCTTCTTCTTCTTCTTCTTCTTCTTCTTCTTCTTCTTCTTCTTCTTCTTCTTCTTCTTCTTCTTCTTCTTCTTCTTCTTCTTCTTCTTCTTCTTCTTCTTCTTCTTCTTCTTCTTCTTCTTCTTCTTCTTCTTCTTCTTCTTCTTCTTCTTCTTCTTCTTCTTCTTCTTCTTCTTCTTCTTCTTCTTCTTCTTCTTCTTCTTCTTCTTCTTCTTCTTCTTCTTCTTCTTCTTCTTCTTCTTCTTCTTCTGTTACATAAATCCTCTTTCTTTTTTCAGTCTTTTTTTTTTTTCATTCACCTTTCTCCTCTTCATTTCATTCATTTTCACCATTAGACTCAAATCACTTAAAGCACTCCCACCTCAATGTGTACGCTAAAGCACTCCCACCTCAATGTGTACGCTATGCAAGGTTCCTGCATTATTCTTCAGCCAACCCGGTTCTGAGAGGAATGGAGTGGTGGGATCCTGGGCTGTATGGGTGAGGGATGAGAATTATATTTGGGATCCTGGGAAGGGATAAAAGAAGGGGATATGATGGTGAGTGATTTGAAAAAAAAAAAAAAAAGAAAAAAAAAAAAAGAAAGAGAGACTGAGATAAAATGAGGAGATGTGAAGAGAAGATTGAGATGCGGTATAAGTGAGAAGAGGAGAGGGATGAGGAAAGAATGTGATTAAAAGAGAGAGAGAGAGAGAGAGTGAGAATAGAAAAGAAATTAAAGAGAGTGTTACAACCTAATGAGCTTATTGATTTTGCAGGTTATGCTGCTGCTGGATGAATGAAGTATGGCTGTGAATCTGGAGAGGTCTCTAGAGGAGCCAATGATGAGACGAGGTTTGGCTCTTAGAGCTGGAAGTAGGGCTAGCAGTGATAAGGGCCTAAGTTTTTTTTTTTTTTTTTTTTTTTTTTTTTTTTGAATGAAAGGAATTCTGCTGACAGTATGATTAGCTGAGATAG
The DNA here is from genome assembly GCA_003576665.1 of Ipomoea trifida. Lineage (NCBI taxonomy): Eukaryota > Viridiplantae > Streptophyta > Magnoliopsida > Solanales > Convolvulaceae > Ipomoea > Ipomoea trifida. Next base: position 3,890,994 of record CP025653.1, read on the forward strand.
TTCTGTTTATTTTATGAGATTTGTTTGAGAATAGCAGTTGGGGTAGATTGAGGACTGGGGGTTGATATGTGCGAAATGGGATCTGTTATTATATGCGTATAGTCTCCCTTGTTTATTTTATTTTGCTGATGTGTGCTTGGGTTTGAATTGTGTGTTTGACTCTTTGGTAGGTTGTTGACATTGTTGTGTTGATTTGATAATGATGGGACAAAAGTGTGTAAGAATAAAAAGGTGGACTAAAATGTGTAAAGTACTAAGCTCATTATCTTCTTCTCATTAGGATTTTTGAGAAGAAGGTAATGAGCCTCCTTCTCTAACAAAAAAAAAAAAAAAAGTAAAGCTGAAGAAGATGCTCTTAAAGTAGAAGGGGTGGGTTCGAGCCGTTACTACATTATAACAGAGTTAGTAGTACTCAAAAAAAAAAAACTTTTCTTCTCTCCCTCTCATAATTAGAATAGTTTCTCAACCTACTGAAGCACAAAGAGTCAACAGTTGCCTCAACTGAGGCTCGAACCCACTCCAATCATCCAACCTAAAGTACTGCGAGTTTTGATCGTGAAATTCAGCCTATATATTTTAATTTTGAACAAATTCATCAAATGCATGATAACTAACCACAACGGAGAAGCACGGTTAGGCGCCCGGCCGCGAAGGAGAAAATTTTCATACTTCCTTGACGTGGCTGGGCAACGATTAATCGGTGCCTAGGCGCGATTTTTGCAACACTGATAATTACACATTTATAATTATAAGATCGCTGTAATACAAACAATAAAATAAATAAATAAATACACAATAAAAATATTTAATAATACGTTACTATTATCATGCAATCCATCTTTGGTAATGTGATTATTTTTTATTTTTTTTTGAAAACTTTATGTTGTTAATTAATATTTAATAAAAGAAAAATTTAAAATAACAAATTCAAAATAATAAAAATTGCAAGGGTTGTGTTTTAATTAAAGACATTAAAAGAAGGCAATAGCATTAGTGCGCGTACTTTACATATTTTTGTCCAAATGATGTCAAATCCACATAATTTTGGCTATGACTCATAATCAGTAGTGCTCTTGCAGCCTTCAGAAGTCAATATCGAAATTATAGACCAAAAGAAATTGATATTTCTATTGGAAAGGGAACAGAATACCTTGAAAATGAACAGCAAGCAGATGGGTCATGGTTTGGGTACTGGGAAATTTGCTTCCTCTATGGCGCTTGATTTGCCCTACTAGGGCTGGCAGCTGCAGGAAAGAATTACGAGAATAGTGAAGCCATTTGCAAAGCTGTTCACTTCTACCTATCAAAACAGAACCAAGAAGGTGGCTGTGGAGAATGCCTTGAAACTTGCCCCAGCATGGTATGTATATCAGTTAATCTTTATATATATATATATATATATATATATATATATATATATATATATTTATATCAAATAAAAAGAGGCCCTAAGGTAAAAAAAATGGGTCAGATTTTAACCTTTGATCTGGTCCAAATTAATGCTCCTGAATGAAGTAAAATTGGAAAAAAAATGCAATGAGATTTTGGTAATTTTGTATTTGAGTTGCATAGATTTATACTACAAAGTGCATAACTTTTTATACTACTAGTGCAAAGAGTAATATAAGTTTAAAAAATGAACTGACATTTTGATAATATTTTCTAACTTTGAAGTACACATCTACTATAATAAGAGCCAAAGAAAGTTAGGCCTAAAATGAGTAGAAAAAATGGCGGTCAAATTATTTAATCAAATGGATGGTTAAAGATGAATTATTTAATTAAATAGATGGTTAAGATAATTCAGATTAATATTATTAATAGAGATTACCTAATTTAACCTTACTTTTATGATTATCCGTTAAGTTTTCCGTTAAATATTCTCTTCTCGTTAATATTCCGTTAACTTTTAACTTACCCATTAATTTCTATAAAAAAAAAGTCTTAGGTTCGAACCTCATCTCAATCAAATTTGACATAATTAAGTTTCTCACTTTATTTTACTCTTATTAAATTAAATAAATTAGTAGCTACAACAAAAAATTGATACATATGTATTTCTTTAATTTAGATTTATGTGTCTACAATACCTTCATTTGAAAAAATTATTCATTATCAAAAAATTAAATAAGAGAAATAATTTCATTAGTTATATTGTCTTTATTTTCTCTCATGCAAAGATTCTTTACATTCAAATTTATCAATTGATATTCATTACATTGTCCATTATCTTATTTTTACAATATCTTGTAATTAAATATCAAAGTTATAGTACAAAATAATGTTATTTATTTATTTACCAAGTATTTTATTAATACTATGAAAAATATATATTTAAATAATTTGAAGCTAATTATATTAACTACTTGGAGATTGGTTGACAAAGAGAGTACTCAAATAATAACCCAACAAATTGAAGCGAAATCACTCTATTTTACTCTTATCGAATTAAATAAATTAGTAGTTAACCAAAAAATGATACATATGTATTTCTTTAATACTATGAAAAAAAATAAAAAAGAATAGTTTGAAACCAATCATATTAACTACTTGGGGATTTGTTGACAATGAAAAGACTCAAATAACACATTACCCAGCAAATTGAAGCGAGAAACTACCTTTTAATATCTTTGGAATACATAATATTTTAAATTTTCAAATTTTTATTAATTTATTTAATCTTTTTTCTTAAATTAGGGATTTCTTTATCCACAATAACTCATTCAACAATAATGGTTGAACCAAATGAACCCCAAGCAGAACAGAAAGTCCATAGCTCCTATATCAAAATCTCATTGCATGACGTTGTCATCTATGCTACCAACAATAACCGAATTGCAAATAACACACGACCAACAAAAAGGAAGAGAACAAATAGTAAAGATGAAAACAATAACAATGTTACTCAAAAGAGAATTAAGAACACTTAGAAAAATTCAAACAAAAAGTAGTATTTATTTAGACAATCAATTTTAGACCAAATATTTAGACTATCGATTTTACAACGTTGCAAACATTTATTTTAGTAATAATTATAATGAATTTTCTATATTATCCTGGATTCATATACTTTGAGTTAGATATTTAAATAAAAAAAATTCGACATTCAATTACACATGTATAAACTTCTCCTATATAATCTTACATTGATATACTTTCAAATATTTATTTAAATATAAACATTGGGCATTAACCCATTCGCGCAATGCGCGGGTATAAAACTAGTATTTATATATACTACAAAATACACAAGGTTTATATTACAAGTGTAATATTACATTTTTATATACTACATTATTTGTATATAAAGTACATTATTTTAAAGTATATGATCTTTTATATATTATCAAATAATATACAACACACAAATAATGTTATTTTAGTATATTAAAAACGTATATTGCATTCATTGTCCACGGCTATGTAGACCATGGTCCACACAATAATTTGCCTCCTTGATGTTGCTTCATCCAACGACCCAGGACATGGTGCACGTAAAAAGTCAACTGAGGATGCGGTTCACAACGTGTGTGCATTGTGTTATGGATGACATCCATCGTCCACTAATATTGAACTTGAAAAGAATGAAGAAAAGAAAAAAAAGTATAAATAATAATGAGGAAAAAAAAAGAAGGTCAATCCCGTTGGGCTAAAGACATTAAACTTGGGAGGCAACGAACCTAAGGTGTTTCTTGCTTTTCTTTCGTTTTGTTGCTTTGAGAACTTGGATTTGTAGTTAGGAGGCTTTTGCATTTTGTAGTTTGTAGGTTTTAATGGTTTTAGATGGTAGGTTTTTCGCCCTCCATGTTATAAAAGTGCACAAGGCCAAAGTGGAACATTTTGAGCTAAGGAAGGGAAATGACCAAAGATGATCAGTCCACGAGTGTTCCCTACGTCATGGATGTGCACATATATAGATGTTTCTGGATATATTCCAAAACGTGGTTCAGCTCATGGACAGCTCTGAAATATGCAGCAAAAGTCCAAAATCTCGTGGAAGACGCTGTTCTTTTTTCCACGAGAGCTTCCACGACATGGAAATGAACGTGGACAGAAAAGATGGGAAGGGTTTGCAAGTGGCGAAGGCATGGACGTTTGAGAAACTAAAGTGTGGAAAGGAAGGGATGCTCACTTGGTTGTATATCTCTTATCCCTTCTTACTTCTATTTCATGCCCCATTTTTATCTCTAAAGTGTGGAAAAAAAAGAGAGTTTTTGTATAACACATGGCACACATGATGAGCACTACATGTAATGATTAGCCTATAAAGTGTCCATAATAAGAAGCTAAGTAATTATAAAAAATTCAAGTAAATCAAATAATTATCACTAAAGTATATAATCAAAATTAACAAAGTGTCCAATAAATAAGAAATAATTATCAAATTCATCAAGTATATAAGTACATACTCAATAAAGTATATAACCAACATTTGATTTGAAGTGTATGTTATTTATTGTTGAAGTTTTGAAAACTTTGAAGTAGCTAGTTTTGAGATTTGAGATTTGTGAAGTTGTTTATATATGTTGTTGGATAGATGTTGAATAGATTATTGTTTTGAGAATTTATTAGCTTTGAGATTTGTGAAGTTGGTGTGGTTTGATGGGTATGTGTTGAGAACTGGACAGGAATTGTAAATGCTACAGAAAATTATTTGGGGTGCACAGCAAAATAAATATCATATTAAAAGAAAAATTAGGTGCGTCCGGAACTGGGCAGTTCCGGACGCAGCTGCTATTTATTAAAAAAAATTTTAAAAAAAATTAATGTAAGCTGCGTCCTGAACTGCCCAGTTCCGGACGCAGCTGATAATTTTTTAAAAAAAATAAAAATCCAGCTGCGTCCGGAACTGGGCAGTTCTGGACGCAGCTACTGACTATCTGCGCCTGGGACAACTCCGGACGCAGATAGTCCAAAACTCCGGACGCAGATGCCTGTTTCTGTACTAGTAAACTGCCCCCATACTCAACAAATTTTGGTGTAGTTCAGGAACATAGAACACATCAGATATAAAATTGTGAGTACCATCCTTCAACTGAATAGAGATTTTAGTTTTCCCAAAATTGGCACTTTTGACTTATTGCCAAATGTCACTTCAGACCGGACTGATTCATCTAGTTTGGAAAACAATTCTTTCTTCCCACGCATATGGTTATTACATCCAGTATCGAAGAACCATATGTTTTCGTCTGTAGAAAAACTATTAATGGCCAAAATTAAGGTTTCAGAACTCTCACCAGACTTTTCAGTAATGTTTGCTTGATTTCCACGATTGTCTTCATTATACCAACAATTTGCAATCTTGTGCCCATACTTGCCACAATTGTAGCAATGAAATGGAAATTTACCTTGTTTGGTATTACCTCCACCTCTTCCTTGGTTGGAGCTACCACATCCTCCTCCTGTGTTGGAGTTACCACGTCCTCCTCCTTGGTTGAAGTTACCACGACCTCTTCTACTAAATGCTCCTCTTCCTCTTCCACAACCTCTACCAGATCCTCCACCTCTTTGATTAGTGCCAGTCATATTAAGGGTGACTTGGCTCTTCAAAGCTTCTTCTGCTAGTGGTTCTGATTTTGACTCAATCTTGTCAATATGACTTTCTATCATACCTTTTAGCTGATCTGCAACTGATAAGAGCTCGATTTTGTGTGACTCTGTTATTGAAGCCACCACATGGTCATACTTCATCGGCATAGTTCGAACAACTTTTTCAACCACTACACCTTCTCAAATATAATCCTATCTCCATATAACCTCTTATTCACTTGATCAATAAGACGAGTGAAACACGTATCTACTGTTTTTGTAGAAGTCATCTAACAATAATCATACAACATTCACAACGACTGCAACTTAGACTTCTGTGCCCGATCGACTCCTTTCTGTGTGACACCTTTATGATGTCCCAAACTTGCTTTTCTGTTTGAGCACGAGCTAATTGCCTAAAAATAGAGTAATCAACACCTTGGTGAATTGTCCCAACGCCAATTGATCTCGCCGTATAGCGGTTGCATCAGCTCCTTCTTGTAGACCGGATCAACAAAGCTCCAAAGATTTTGAGCTTTCAAATGTGTGGTCACTATAATTTGCCAAAAATTGTAATCGAGTTTCCTATCTAATTTGGGACCCGACTATACAATATTGAAATTTGTTGCCATATTTCACTATGAGAAATATCTCTCGGAATTGGAAGGTTAACTGGCTCTTATACCAAATGTAAGATATATTTAATATAATATATCTATAATTGAGAAGAGAGAGAGAAACAAGAATTTTTATTGCGTTGCTACACTGATGATACAAAAACAATAATAACAAAGCCTATTTATAGTGAAAGGATTATAACAAAGAATGCTAAAATTTTGGTAATGTAATCATATGTACTGCTTCATGCTCCAGACACCGTCCATGTAACCACGTATCACATACCTCACATAGTACACCTCTCATTCCCATACTTTGTCTAAATTATTACTTGGTTTAAAATTTATTATTATTATTATTAGAGTTAATACCACAAACGGTCCTCTAACTATTGGGGTAGTACCGTACTCCTTTTAGTCCTTAACTTTCAATTCGACCACAAATGGTCCTCTGACTTTCATTTTTGACCACAAATAGTTCTCCATTAAAATTTCTGTTAAATAGGTGTTAAATCTAGGGGTATTGTTAAATCTAGTGATGTTTAGGATATTTTCACCAACAAGCATAATTGAAACAATAACAAATATAAATACTCCTAAATAAAAAATAATACACCTTATATCTCGTAATTATGCATACAAAATGAAGATTTAATATTAAAACTATCTGTTTTGATTTAACCAACAGATTAAATGGAAGAAATTTTTTTAAAAAACCTTGCTTCCATCATTTTCTTGGTTGTTCATACATGGCCGATTAATAGTTTTCACTCTTCATTAATCGATCAAACATTTTGTTTGGGACATAACTGAAGGTCGCCACCGTTGAATTAATATAATTAATCAATTATAAATTGCGAACATTAATCATAGATTTTTATTTAATTTGTTCATTTATGTAATTTGTCACGTCCATTTTGTTTTTATATTTATTAACTTAATGTTTATTAATGTTTGAAATTAATTATGTTGTCATATAATTATCGAAAAGAAGTAATCATAATAATATTAATCAATTTGACGATATTACCCCTAGATTTAACATACACCTATTTAATATAAATTTTAACAGATGACTATTTGTGGTCAAAAATAAAAGTCATAGGACCATTTGTGGTCGAATTGAAAGTCGATGACTAAAATGAGTAGTAGCCCAATAGTCAGAGGACCATTTGTGGTATTAACTCTTATTATTATTATTATTATTATTATTATTATTATTATTATTACTATTACTCAAGGTTGCAAAAATCGCTAGGCGCCCTCTAGGCGCCTGGGGGGCGCCTAGCGCCTAGGCCGCCTAGGTTTTTTTTTTTTTTTTTTTTTTTTTTTTTT
>CP025653.1:3899750-3915743 GCA_003576665.1 Ipomoea trifida
CCCCCTCCCCCCATTGCCATCTCTAAGTGCGACTGCATTTGTTACTGAGTGATTATCGTAAAGATGTGTTAAAAATAGTAAATAAATTATAAATTTGATGATAAAAAAGTATGGCTCACTTTTAAAAGTGAAAGAATATTGCAGTGATAAGAATAAACTCTACTACATGAACTTTTAAATTTTATTCCATCACTTTTACTCCCTAATCTGACAAACATTGATATGTTTTCTTCATTCTTTGGGTCCTAATAATAATGTTTACATCATAAATTTGTGTGAAAGAGTGAAAAGTGAGTAAATTTTAAAAATATATGCAGTATTTTTAGATAAGGATAGCGCAAGAGTCAAAAAGGAAGGCTGAGATAATACTTCACTGATCAGTGCGCACGCAAGTCGCATTCAAATCGTTTTTTCAATTAACGTATTCTACCTAAAGTCAAAAAAGAAGGCTGAGCTAGCTGATAAATATCGATCACTTTTTGGTAGATAAACTGTATGCTTTCATTTTATTGCGCGGCAACCAATTAGGTAGGTTGTGAATTGATACTCCTTATATAATAACGGTACACATCAAGTACATAACCTGTCTGCTTTCACGTGTCACGTTATTATTTGATACATCATATTTTTGGATTATTTCCGATAGTATACATTAGATAAATTTCACTCTATGTAAGAGAGCGTTGACAAATGACAAGAATTGAATTTGTGATCTTTATATACGAGAATACTTTACTCACTTCATCACCGTCCCTTTTCAAAAAAAAATTCATGTACATTACATATAATGGTACATAACGTGTCTGCCTTCATTTTATTTTGCGTTTGTTGAACGCATGGGTGGAGCCAGTATGGAAGCAATGGGAGCAGCTGCCCCCCTCCCTACCCCACATCACCCCTTATGTATAAGAGTCCCTTTTCTATATATATATATATATATATATATATATAATGTACATGTTTAGATATAAGTAAATAATATAAATATATATTTTTCAAAGATAAAGTGCTTAGATGGTTAAGTATGTTTGTTTAACTTCATCTTCATGTAATAATATCGCACGGGTGGCATACTAGTTTGAGAAAAGGTCTTAGTCAGAGGACCATTTTGAGAATTAACTCATATATATAAATAATGAACCCTCAAGTTGTTTTCATGCTATTATTAATATTTCAATTCTCAACAAATGCAGTAATTGCCTTTTAAGTAACTTATGGTTTATTTGGAAAGCAGGAAAATGACTTGTGAACAAAAATTTCCTTTCCCGTGGTTGGTTGTATTCCAGAAAATTACCTTGGTGTGTTTGGTTCATTTTCCGGAAATCACAGCAAAATTACAACAAAATCAAAATAAAATCACAACAAAATAACAAAGAATCGGAGATAACAAAATAACTGCTCGGAAACCAATCGGCCAAACTGGTGTCGCATCGGAAACCAGTGTAGCAATAGGAAAATTATTGAATGCAGATCTGAGTAACAACAGTGTTGAATTTTAAAAACGAAAGGTATAATAATGTCTAATTTCACTGTAACTTTGATCTATAATAAAGCAGTATTAATGAGGCTGCCTGTATACTGACATATTTATTATCTCAACAAATATAATGCAGTACCTGGCATTAAGTATAGAGGAAAACTATTAAATGCAGTTATGCGGAGTAGCAACAGTGTTGAAGTTTAAAAACAGAAGATATAATGTCTAATTTCAGTATAACTTTGATCAATAATATATATATATTGACTACAATCTAATTCTATTTATAGTATCTGTTCAACATGGTTATGACAACATTTTTTATTGGGATGAAACTCGAACTTGTGACCTTCCGTTTGAAATGATAACCGTGATAGCATCAATAATAAATATTTAATTATTGCAAAGAAATGTGTAATGTTTAATTATTGGTTTCCCCATAAGTCTTGATTGATTGAGAAATTTTTAAATTTATTTAAAACAAGTATTTCTACCGGTGCGATGCACGGAATGGATTTGTTATAACTGCATTGAGCAAGAAAGAAAATTTTATGATTGCATTTTATACAAAATAAAATAGACGCGTATAGGCTATTAGAAAAATAAATTTGCTCACTATTAAATTTCAAATGAACTGGATTTAATGTTGAAGAACTAACAATTATTTGCAATACCAACTCATTTTCTAGAAAAAAAACAAAAAACATAAAAGGATCAGTATTTATACGATTCTCATAGATTCGTACTTTAAATACGCAACTATGAATGAATCTCCTATTTGTAATATTAAATCTTATATATTAATTGCATATATATTATTTGGTTTGCTAACTACTGCAATATTTTTGAGATATTATAAAATCAAATAAGTACATAATAATTAACACATTAATCGGAGTAAATCAATAATTTAAAGCAACAAATAAATCAAAATTTGTATATACTAAAATGTAAAGGTTATTACAAATAATTTAAATTTGAGTTGTATTACCATTCCTAGGCATATTAATAGGTGTTCTTGGAGAGCAAATCATAAATCTACTGTACAATGTTTCACTACCAGCCACTGCAATTATTTATACCCGAGAAAGGAAAATTACAAATTGTATTTTATTTAAATAAAATAGTTAGGTACGCTATTGAGATAATAAATTTGCTTATAATTAAACTGAGATTAGATGAACTAAATGTTGGTGCACCAATATCTGGTTCTAACAATGGATGAGCATTATCGAACAACCTATTTGGTTGGAGCAACGATTATTGTGTATTATTTTGATTACACAATGACTCTTTTTCTTTAAAAAAAAAAATGTTTGGGTTAAATCAGTTGTCAAGGAATGACTCGTAATATAAATAAATAACAAAGAATCCATTCAGTAATAAACATTTCATTTTATATGTTAATTAGATATTTATTACTTAATCATTTTTATTCTACAATTTTTAATTACATATTGTATTCAAGATGAGAGTAGAGCTTGTACACTAGCCACACATTTACACACTTGATGCCCAATACAAGAGTATTTCGGGTGTTAAAAGGAGAATTTATGCTTTGTGTTCTTGTTTGGACAACTTTAGGTTGAATTGCCACAAGAGTGAAGTTCAAGGTGAGATTGCAAGTTCAAATAGCTACGACAGTGGTATTAATTTGGACACTTTTGTGCATCTCACTTACCCTATGTCTTGTTTTACTTGTCTAACTTGTTATTTGCTAAATCATATCAACCAAACTCATTAACGATAGGCCTAGATTCTAAAAGAGTACGTAGTTTTAACTTGTGCTTAATTAACTCCATATAGCGCCAATTTCTAACATTACAAGACTCATCTCCAGTGGAACGATATCTAAACCATATAGTGTGATTTGATACTTGATGGATGCGTGAAAAACGTCCTCATCAAATTTGGCGCGGTTGCCGAGGATGGCTTGGTTTTGATTCTTTTGTGGTAGTTAACATTGGTGAATGTTCTAAAACCGTACGTCGTCTTTGTCTTTTCGTGGAACTTACAACAACACTAGTTTCAACAACACTCTAAAATTCGTTGTTTTTTCTAGAAAGGGCAACGATTAAAAATCGTTGTCTTTGTGCGGGACTTACAACAACACTGGTTTCAACAACACTCAATAGATAATGATTAAAAATCATTGTCTTTTCTAGAAAAGACAACGGTTAAAAATTGTTGTCTATGTGCGTGACTTTCAACAACACCGACTTCAAGAACACTCAATAGACAACAATTTTTAACCGATGTCTTTTCTAGAAAAGACAACGGTTAAAAACCGTTGTCTATGCACGGGCCTTACAACAACATCGGCTTCAACAATAGAAATTTTACCTCAAAGACAATGGTTTTTAACCATTGTCTATGAGTATTTTTCTTGTAGTGACTATTCTATTCCTTATTTGTTCTATTCATTAAAGAAAATTCTCATTCCTTCAAAATCAATTCCGCTAACCAAACATGCTATAAACTTTATGAGATTCAAATAAGACGTGAACTATAATCTCTTATGCTTAAGTTATTATATTGGTTATGGTTGGCTCTTATACTAAATTGAAGATTCTATTCGAACTAAAAGGCTACGCCAATAGTTGAAGTGCAAGTTGATATATATTTGTATATTATATACTCAACAACTTAACAATAAAATGAGGGCAAATAGGTTATGTATAATTATTTGTAATGCACAATGATATATCAATTTTCCCCGAAAAGAGTAGCCAAGTGGGTGAAACATGATTTTCGTATGTAAAGGTCAATAGTTTGATTTTTGCAAACACCCTATTGCCTGAGCATGTCGCACAAGATTTTCCTAATGTAGTCTATCTCTCTTGTGTGGTTTGCAAGCTATTACTATACACATAAGCAAAAATTATCTAGTACATACGATCGGATAGTGGATGCAGATTTTCTTCATTATTCAAAAATATGATATATATATATATATATATATATATATATATATATCAATTAATAATGTGCCAATTTTGATGTGGATCCTTCGGCGTGAGCTCGAGTATCAATTTTCCAAAGAGTCCTCTGATTACCCAATCTTTTCCTCACCAAAACAACAAGCACAAGAACTACGGTTTGAGCGTGTGGAGATGGAATTGGTTTATGTATGGGCTAGGTAGGGATTATTTTTTGTGTTTTTTATAAGGATATTTTTGCCACATCTTGATCTTAGGTGATGAGGAATGGATGACACCATAAGATTGGTAATTATTTTGATAAGCCTAGAATAACACCTCTCAGAACACAAGCTAAGAGAGTCAAGAAAATGTCTTAACATTTTTTCATTCAATCTAATCTCAAACTTCTGCTCCTAAGATGATGTTTTAGCCTCCATTTTATAAGACTATTTACACGGTAATGAATGACATTCATCTCTCCTAAACATATAACCTAAAATAAAGTAAATAACAGAAATGAATAACGTTAATCTTTCCTAAATATGTAGCCTAAAATAAAGAAAACAAAAGGCCACCTATTAATTTTATTAAATTTAGCATATATTTTTTAGTAAATTCTCCGGGTCTTTCTCAGTCCGTTTAATGATCCAGGTTCACCCGCGTTCGCTCCGAGAGGCACGAGAGCTGGTCCAGGGAGAATCGTCGCTTGTGAAAATTGAACCGAGTTCTCTCGAAATTTTTCCCCACAAAGAGAGCTCAATTTAGCATATATTTTAATTCACTAAAATACTAGATTTTAATTATGTGGTTTCATTTCAATGATAATAAGTTCCATGGTCCTTTTAGGACATTCTTCTTCATATTGTTGGACCGACATAATGATCTTTTAAATTGTTATTGTTGTGTCCTCATCAACTTTGGTTGTTGCACAATAAAATTGAAGAAGGTAGACATGATATCTAGCGTTATTTATAATCTACGATGATTCATCAATTCACAACATATCAAATTTATTGCCTCACAATAAACTTAAAGCAGACAGCATATGAGCATATCTACCGTTATTTATCATGCACGATGATTCATCAATTCACAACCTATCAAATTTTATGCCGCGCAATAAAATGAAAGTAGACAGTTAACTACCATTATTTATAATAAGGATCACTTGTGTGAGACCGTCTCACGGATCCTTATTCGTGAGACGGGTCGGGTCGGGTCAAAGCACCATGCAAATGTCATACTTATATGTGCAAATCTCACACTTATATGCTTAAATATAACACTAATAAAAAATACAATTTTTGTTACTTATAAGAGAAAAAGTAATACATTTTTCATAATAAGTAATGTTGACAAGTGTCTCCCACTTATAAGGGCAAATATAATACTTTTGAGGAAAAATGTAATACTTTTAAATCGAAATGTAAAAGTATTGTATTTTCCCTTAAAAGTATTACATTTACCCTAATAAGTAACAAAAATTTTATTCCTGATTAGTATTACATTTGTGCATATAAGTATGGCATTTGTGCATATAAGTGTTACATTTGCATCTTGACCCGACCCGACCCGACACGTCTCATGGTGAGACGGTCTCACACAAGTTTTTGCCTTATAATAATGAGAAATGAGGTTTATCTACCAATATTAGTTACCCCGTAAAATGAAGGATTTGAATATGACTGACTGCGTACAGATCAGTGAATTATTATGTTAACGAATTTGTTACTTATAAGGAAAAACTTAATACTTTCGAGAATAAATGTAATACTTTTATATTTACATATAAAAGTATTACTTTTTTCATCAAAAGTATTATATTTTTCCTTAGAGAAAATATCAATTTTGGTCCCATAACTATTAGCAAAATGACAATTTTGGTTCACATGTTTAATTTCTACCAATTTTGGTTCCACGACTATTTTTTACTACCAATTTTCATCCACGAGTATTGTCGTTTTAGTGCCGAAATTCTAAACCCTAAATCCTAAACCCCAAAATTGCTGAAGGTGGCAATTGTTATACCATGGAACATAGTTCATATTGTATTGTGAACCATGATACAAAAATTATGGACCTTTAGTTGACATATTCTTTATCTACAGTTAACAATTTCTATATATGTAAACAAATAACTTGATAATTACTAACACATAATATGATAATTACAGGTACAAAAATTGTCAACTACATATAGAAAATGTGTATTTTTAGATCAAAATCTACAATGCAAAGTAAATCCTAGTACATGATATAATTACTGAAGTTGCGCGGCGGTACATATACAGCACCAACAACTACATCGATAGAAAAATATGAGAGTACGACCCTAATAAATAAAAGCATTCACAATGTACTCCAGTATATAATTGTACTATTATATTGCAAAAGGCCTTCGGGAGGTTTACTGTAATTTTAATTTTAGTCAATTATTGTACTCTTACAGGTAACATTGCGTCTGAAATCATTATTTAATTTGACGTGGTCCAACATTAATTGCATGTTTAGTTGGATGTAATTGAATTGTAATTATAACATAATTAGTTGCTGCTTGATTTGAAGAAATTACAATTCTATTTATTTACAATTTCTTCCATTTGAGTAATTGGAATTCAATAGGGCTCCCCTATGAATTTCAATTCGGTGTAACATGAAAAAGGAAAACAATATGAAATTAAAACATCACTCTTAATAATGATATTATTATGGAAAAAGGCTCAAATAAGTTCTCAAACTTTACCCAAAAGTACAATTAACCTCTCGAACATTCAAAAAGTTCAATTAAATACACGAACTTGTTATTTTGGTGCATTTGAACCCATATGACCAGTTGTTCCAGGTGAACAACCGGTCATAATTTTTCTGACCACCATTCCGGCGGCCGGAATATTCATCCCCAACCAACGGTCATCTTCTCCAGGAGAAGACGAACAAAGATCGACTTCGTCTTCTCCACGATGCGCTGAGCTCCGGCGAGGAATTGCAGAGAGCCACACAGAGCGGTGACGTGGCGGCGGTGAAGGAATGTTTGGCGGAGGGAGCTAACGTGAAAGGGAGAGATCAGAATGGGTGATTGCTCCCATAAATTTTATTGCTGTCTACCAAACAATGTAATTTGAATTTCTACTTTATTCTTTCTAACCAAACGATTCATAAGAGATTGTTTAGTCCTTTCCGGTGAATTGAAATTTCGGGAAAATAATTTCAAAATATGTATTTGATGGGAATAATTTTTGAAGTAAAAGTAATCAACATGGTTTGTGTTACCATAAAACATAACATTGAAAATACCTAGAAAATTAGTTAGCATGTTTGGTTCATTTAAATTTGTCTAGATGTTTAAAAAAAATCTCTAAAATATCTTTTCTGTATGTAAAAAACAAACACAACAAATTGTTATGGGTTTAATAAAACACTTGTATATTAATATAATAAACTCTATGCCAAAAACTTATAGTTTGCAACAAAAATATTTAAAATACAAAATAGTACATGTGTAATCACATATATTCATTCCCACACCACAGGCTTATTCGTTTCAAACGGGGACCATCATGGACCAAAATTGTTAAATTGACTGCTCAACATTGTGGGCAAGGAGAGGGGTTCTCGCCCATTCTTTCTTTTATATATATTGAGTTCTTATCACATGTCTCTCTAGTTTTCCTTTTCCTCTTCTGTTAATTCACCGTACCTGCATAGTAGCAAGAAGATGTGGAAGCTTAAGATTGGTGAAGGTGGGGGGCCATACCTATACAGCACCAACAACTACGTGGGTAGACAAATATGGGAGTACCACCCTAACGCCGGTACACCGGAAGAACGAGAAGCAGTTGAAAAAGTCCGAGAAGAGTTCAGAACAAACCGGCAGAGTGGTTTCCATGTCTGTGGTGATTTGTTGATGAGAATGCAGGTCACATACAGTAACAATATATATATATATATA
Source organism: Ipomoea trifida (assembly GCA_003576665.1). Taxonomy (NCBI): domain Eukaryota; kingdom Viridiplantae; phylum Streptophyta; class Magnoliopsida; order Solanales; family Convolvulaceae; genus Ipomoea; species Ipomoea trifida. Next base: position 3,908,098 of record CP025653.1, read on the forward strand.
TATATATATATATATATATATATATATATATATATATATATATATATATATAAAAGTTTTACTTTACTCCCAAATTTTACACCTTCAACTTTACTCTCTGATGTGGCGGGTTCTATTGAACTGTTTTTTTCATGTGGGTCTCAATACATGTATCTACATCAAGATTTTGTGTGTGAAAGTATAAAGTGGGAGAACACATAATATTTGCCATAATATAATCTTGATTTGATATTGTTTTAATTTTTAATTTTTGATGATTAATGTTTGTGTACAGATGATCAAAGAAAGTGGGATTGATGTGTTGAGCATTCCTCCGAAAAGATTAGGAGAGGAAGAAGAAGTGAATTATGAGGCTGTAACAACCGCTGTTAGAAAAGCCGTACGATTGAACCGTGCACTTCAAGCTAGAGATGGACACTGGCCAGCTCAGAATGCTGGACCTATGTTTTACACTCCTCCCTTGGTATTCTATATATTTTGTTATAATATAATGATTACTTTAGAGCATTTATACCAATGCATTTTTGGTGGAGGAAAGAGGAGAAGATGAGAGAATTAATTATGTTCTCGTGCAAGAATGGTTTTTGGAATAGTGCACTGCTTTGTAGAAAACATCATCTATTGTGCGCGCTTCGCGCACAGCAAACGCCCACTCAGGCATGTGCAATGCAGCTGGCACGCTTATAATATTAAATCAATTCAAAATCTAAAGTATTGCATTTGTCTTCACAATTTTCCTAACAAATATGTTATTTATGATTAATTAATTACTATTACATTTTTCAATATAAGTATTACATTTTTCATCTTGACCCTACCCGTTTCACGGATAAGGATCCGTGAGACGTCTCACACATACTTTTACCTTACTTTAGGGGAGGGGATATCATAATAAAAGAAAGAAAAAAGGGGAAAAACTTGTGTAAGATCTTCTCAAAGATTGAGTCAAGTCCGGATAAAAATGTAATACTTATACTGAAAAAATATAATATTAATCAGAAATAAAACTTCCTTTATTTATAAAGGAAAAGTATAAATGTTAGAAGAAAAATGTAATACTTTTTACATTTTGATTTCAAAACATTACATTTTCTTTAAAAGTGTTATATATATTTTTTATAAGTAACAAATATTTTAATTATGATTAGTAGTACATTTTTCACTATAAGTACGCATTATATTTTTATCTCAACCCGTTCCGTCTCACGGAGAAGGATTTGTGACACGGTCCTATAGGAGTACATGTGACTTAAAAAATGATAATTCTTTTAAAATGATTTGCAGCTGATTGCATTGTACATTAGTGGAGCAATTGAAACAATTTTAACGTCAGAGCACAAAAAAGAATTAGTTCGATATATCTACAATCATCAAGTACGTATCAATCTCTATAGTAATTTCATGTTCCAAAGATATGATTGTATGTAATTACCAATGGATCAGTTCCTAATATAATTATGTGAATCTTTCGTTGGTTGTTCTGATTTGATAGAATGAAGATGGTGGGTGGGGATTCTACGCAGATGGACACAGTACCATGATTGGGTCAGCACTTAGCTATGTGGCCTTGCGTTTGCTTGGAGAAGAGGCTAAGGATGATGATGCTGCCATTGTTAGAGGTCGAAAATGGATTCTTGATAATGGAGGTGCCACTGGAATTCCCTCTTGGGGAAAGCTTTATCTTTCTGTAAGTTACGTTTTATGACATGTACTCCCAACTCTTACTCCCTCAATTTTTACTCTCTGATGTGTCAGGTTTTCATAAGCTATTTTTGTCCTTGTGGGTCCCAATACAAGTTTATATATATAAATTTTATGTGGGAGGAAAAGTTGAGAGTACATGTAGTATTTTCCTAATAATAAATGCATGATCTTAATAAATGGTATCAAAGTTGATTCACGAGTTCGAATTCCAACAATGACATTTAAGACTGGTGGGTCCTAAGAGAAGATTTTTTTGCTTAAAAAAGGCCAAATCATTTTTCAATTGTTAGAATTTAAATAATTTTTGGCATATATAGGTGCTTGGAGTGTATGAGTGGGATGGGTGTAATCCAATCCCACCAGAATTCTGGCTTTTCCCTTCCAATTTTATTTTCCATCCAGGTAATTGTTAAGGTGCTTAATTGCTTATTATAATAAAATAAGCAAAGTATTTAAAAATTTATAATGATAACTCTCATTATCATATAGCCAACATGTGGTGTTATTGCCGGACAACGTACATGCCTATGTCATATTTGTATGCAAGAAGATATCATGGACCGTTAACTAATCTTGTTCTTTGCATAAGAAATGAAATTAATGTCAAACCTTATGATCAAATTGATTGGAACAGTGCTCGCATGGATTGCTGTAAGGTTAGTTAATTTAACTCACGTACGTACTGATGATATATCAAGTACCTTTTTAAATAGTTAATTCCATTTTTGGTCCTAAATTTATAGGTGACGTTCTACTTTTAGTCATTTTTTTTCAAAACATCCTATATTTGTTCTAGTTTTATTGTGGCATGACCATTTTTGAGCTTCCGATCCGTTAATAAAATCGTTAACCTACCGTTAACTATTAGGATATTTTTGTCTATTTATATAAAATAAATATTTTTATTTTTATTAGTTTATGAAATCCCTAATTCCCATTAATTATTAATCAACTAATTCCGCAGCACTCAAATAATTATTAATTATTAGTATTAATATTTTGCGGAAGACTGCTGTGGAATTATTTGATTAATAATTAATGGGAATTAGGGATTTCATAATACTAAAAAAAAATATTTATTTTATATAAAAGACAAAAATATCCTAATAGTTAACGGTAGGTTAACGATTTTATTAAAAGAGGACAAAAAATGGTCATGCCACAATAAAACTAGGATTAATATAGAATGTTTTGAAAAAAAAAAAGACTAAAAGTGGAACGTCACCTATAAATCTAGCACCAAAAATGGAATTAACTCCCTTTTAAACTATAGATAAAATTAAAATTGACTTGTATACGAACAACTGCCAATGCAGGAGGACTTGTACTACCCCCATACTTTCATCCAAGATCTGCTATGGAACACCCTTCAATATTGCGTTGAGCCATTCATGAGTCGTTGGCCTTTCAAGAAAATTAGAGAAATGGCAATGAGAAAAGCAATCAAGTACATGCGCTATAACGCAGAGGAGACCAGATATATTACCATTGGTTGCGTAGAAAAGGTTAATTAAAATATAATGCATTTAATCAAATTGCTTGCTTTTTTTTTTTTTTTTCTTTAATACAAATGGAGTGTATGTTAATAAACTACTTTCTCAGCCTACTGAAACCCCACTGAGGCTCGAACCATAACCTCCCATTTAGAAAAGTCACTTCGTGCCACTAAACTACAAAGTCATTGGTATTGCTTGCTAATTAAGTAAAATCATTTAAATGAACAGATACTACATTGTAACAGACTCAATAGTACTAAAAAAAAGTAGAATCATTTAATGAAAGATTGATTGATATTTCCTTATAATTTATTACAATTATGTCAAAATTAAATGTCATCAATTTTGTGCCAAACACCCTGTTCTCAAATGATATGTAGTGACTTTTTCATACGGGGTCTTCCATTCCTCAAAATCTATTATTCTGTGAATAATTTGGAATAAGATCCATACTTTTGTGCATTTTAAAATTTTAGTTACAATACAAATTTTCAAAATAGTTTTTGAGATTTGCTCAAGATGACCAATTAAATTAAATAAAATATTAAACTTTATTTTTGGGTATAGAGTTTGCAAATGATGTGCTGGTGCGCAGAAGATCCAAATTGCGATGAGTTGAAATACCATCTCGCTAGACTTCCTGATTATTTATGGGTTTCAGAAGATGGAATGACGATGCATAGTTTTGGGAGTCAGAATTGGGATTCCACTTTTGCCACCCAAGCTATAATTGCCAGTGGCATGGTAGAAGAATATGGAGATTGCTTGAAAAAGGCTCACTTTTATATCAAAGAATCACAGGTAAGGTAAAAGATTTGATCAAAATTTAGCTATGGAATCTGAGACCTAGCTAATTAACTTTCCAATTCAAACTCCCTTTAAAACTAATAAAAATATGCAGATAAAAGAAAATCCAAAAGGGGACTTCAAAAGTATGTATCGTCATTTCAATAAAGGATCATGGACATTCTCTGATCAAGACCATGGTTGGCCTCTTTCCGACGGCACAGCAGAAGCTCTTAAGGTAATCTACTTTTATTTATTCAAGGCTATATATGCAAACTACTCTGTTAAAAAAAAAAAATTACCTCTGTGAATTGAACTTTAATTTGCTGCAGTGTCTGCTACTCCTTGGGCAAATGCATCCGGAAATTGTAGGAGAAAAGGCCGATGCTCAGCGCTTGTATGAAGCTGTAGATGTTTTGCTTTATCTTCAAGTAAGACTTTCCCACTCTGATACCACTTGTTAAGATAAATTCTTAACACTATGCTAAAAGTTATAGCTATACTTTAATAGCGAAGACGCAGCTTCATTTTCTTATAAACAGTCATCACATTTATGTGAGACGTACAGAGTGCTGGACTTTTGTCCTTTACCGGCCTCTGCCCACCACATAGCCAACATTATTGACTACTAATTAATTAATATTATATTTCATGGTCTTACATTGAAGAGTCCCAAGAGTGGTGGTTTTTCTATCTGGGAGCCTCCAGTTCCGCAACCATATATGCAACTGTTGAATCCATCTGAATTCTTTGCAGATATTGTAGTAGAGAAAGAGTAAGCTCACAATTTCTTCTTTAAACGACAACACCATATAAATATATAAAATGACTAATCAGTTTCATAATATTATTGTGGATTAGGCATGTAGAACCTACTGGATGTATAATCAGTGCTCTTGCGGCCTTCAAATCTCAATATCCAAACTATAGACCAAAAGAAATTGATATTTCTATATCAAAGGCGGTACAATACCTTGAAAATGAACAGCAAGCAGATGGGTCATGGTATGGGTACTGGGGAATTTGTTTCCTCTATGGCACTTGCTTTGCCCTATTAGGGCTGGCAACTGCCGGAAAGAATTACGAGAATAGTAAAGCCATTCGCAAAGCTGTTCACTTCTACCTATCAAAACAGAACCAAGAAGGTGGCTGGGGGGAATGTCTTGAATCTTGCCCAAGCATGGTACGGTATATCAGTTAATCAATATAAATATATAGTCCCTGTTTGGTAAATGGTTGTTGGCTGATTGGTTGGCTGTTTGGGTTAGAAGGTATGATTTGTTGATAATATTAGCTGATTCTAGAAAATTGTTTGATAAATTAACTGTTAGCTGATAGCTTTTTGGTATAATTTCTTTCCTAAAAAAACTAATTGAAAAGGCTGCTTTGAGTAGCCTTTTGAATTTTAGCTTTTTGAAGTTACAAAAAACTTATTAACCAAACAACTAATAGTGATCAAATAAGCCAAAATTGACTGATAGGCTAATTATTTACCAAACAGGGCCATAGGCTTGCAATGTAAAATTGATCATAATTATGAAAATATGATATGATCTGTTCGATTTTTGACAAATTTAAAGTTGAGATTGATTCTTAATTTTCTCTTAAAAACTATATATTCCATACAACGCTTTATATTTGTCAAATTCTCATCCTCTACCATTGATAATTTTATGAGCAGAAATATATACCGTTGGAAGGGAATCGTACAAATTTGGTACAAACATCATGGGCAATGCTGGGACTCATGTATTCTGGACAGGTTAGTATAGTACGTTTAATGAAATCTAATAGTACGCTTTAATGTAATTAAGGGTGTGTTTTGTTGTATCTATTTCCTTGTTAATAACTAGGCTGAGAGGGATCCAACTCCTTTACATAAAGCAGCTAAGTTATTAATCAATGCACAAATGGAAGATGGAGATTTCCCTCAACAAGTAAGTCAACTATTTTAATTAAACTCTTTACCTCCCTAAGTATTTTTAATTCAAATATTGGAAAAATATTTATAGAAAATAGCAATTTCAAATCTTCAATTACTAACAAAAATATTAATAACCCTTCAAATTTTTACGTATGTACAAGGTGACGGTTTTGGTTTCTTGGCTTGTTAACGAGACTTTAATGGTTTATAGTTGCAAATTTCCTATGTTGACTAAAATGTTTTACCTATGCAACGTGAAAGTGATGCACTTTAAAAATCTCTATTGGTGAGTAATCAACACTAGCACCTTATACAAAACTTGATATGATGGACAATAATTCTTACATTAACAATTCAAAAAGGTTGAAATTGCTATTTCATATAAATATAAAGGCCCTGTTTGGTAAATGACTGCTAGCTGATTGGGTTGGTTGTTTGTGTTAAAAGATATGATTTGTTGATAACATTAGCTGATTGTAGAAAGTTGTTTGATAAATTAGTTGTTAGCTGATAGCTGTTTGGTATAATTTCTTTTCTCAAAAAGCTAATTGAAAAGGCTGCTTTGAGTAGCCTTTTGAATTTTAGCATTTTGGAGTTACAAAAAACTTATTAACCAAACAATTAATAGTGGTCAAATAAGCCAAAATTGACTGATAGGCTGATTATTTACCAAACAGGGCCAAAGACAAAAATAGCTACTTTTCTTTGAATAATTTTATCTTTTTTTTAAATACTTTCCTAATATAGTTAATAATTACAAAAACATAATCAGGACATTACTGGAGTCTTTATGAGGAATTGCATGTTGCACTATGCACAATATAGGAGTTACTTTCCATTGTGGACATTGGCTGAATATCGTAAACGCCTGTGAACATCCAAAAGTCACTAAATTCAAATCCTACTAAAAGTATCACTAGTGGAATTTTATGTATCCATTCCACCTCCAAGTTAACATGTAATCTTGTGGTGTACACTATGTTACTTCAAGAAATAACAATCTTTGTATGAGTTTGATTCAGTAATATTATATCGACTCCTATATGAATTATTTGAATGACTTTTGTTAGTTGAATTAGACAGAGAATATGAGATGTATGATGTAATAAAAACATAAAAAGTTGGCATTGTAATAGGTTTACCATTTTGCGCTCTTAATTACTATCTTTGAAAGCATATGGTGCTTAATTAACATTTTCCCCCAACAAAAGAGACTTCTTGAAGGCCTGGATTAGCTTAGAAGTTTCGAGTCTCTTTAATTGGATTGCATTGAAAGCTTATCTTTCTTACTTGATAGAAAATATATCACATATATTTTTTGTGACTCTTGAAAATGATATTTAATTGCACTTATCTCTAGTATCTCTTGTCTCGTAAATTTGTTAATTGAAGGAAAACAAATTCAAATTGATCAATTTACAGAGTGTCGTGTTCTCAAGGATGACAAATTGGAGTTGAAGTAGTATTGGCATTTAGGAGGTTAAGAGACAAGAGTTACAAGGATTACTAGAGAACAATTGAATCATGGATGGAGGGTTGTAGGGGTGAATCCAAGGAAATTGATTTAAAAGAACAAGGGGTTGAATGCCCTAACTAGCCTATGCAATTGTGACACCCCAACCTCACACAGGCTGAGATAGCTAGAAACTTAACATAAAAGCTGCCAATCTCAACCAACAAACTAAACATAGCGGAAGCGAATTTAAAACCTAAGGGCGTCATGCCACATCTAGGTA
>CP025653.1:3923818-3977102 GCA_003576665.1 Ipomoea trifida
ATATACAAGAGTATATAATCCAAGCCTATAGGAAATAATTATACTTATAATTATTTAAATAATTATTTAATAAGAAAATAACCCCTTATAATATTCAAGAGAGTAGTAGAAATTTTCGGGGCGTTACAGCAATTGACCGCATTATGGAGATTGTAGAAACGATGTTCGGGAATAATCACGGGAGCCCACGGTATCTTCGCCGAGTGGCGTCACACTCGGACTCCCAAATCCACATATATACGGTTGGGGCATTTCGTCGAACATGTGGTCTACCACTCCTCCCGGACCTCATCCTTCCAGATAGAGGGCAGGGATGTGGATGATTTGAACTCATGAGAACCCGCTATTGCGCAATCACACACTTTCACGTACTAAGTCTACTATCTACCCCGGCCGGAAATAGAAGCAAATCATGAAGGATATCAGTCACACAAGACTAGCACCCTGCTTCATCATTTTCACTGTCAAATGGAAGAATTCAATCATCAATCACAAGAGCTAATTATGGGGCAATCAATCCCCTCAACTAATCTACTCAAGCATAATTCAAATCAAAGATCAAAGCAATAGAAAATAACAAGGAAATCAAATAGAAATAACAATGCAATTAATAAAAACAAGAGTAAAGTAGAGATACCTAATCAATTCAATAGGTCTATTACATCTTCATTGTCATTGTGCACCAATCTAGCTAGATCTATTCCTAACTAAGAAATCTAACACTAGGAATTGTGGGGAAATTCCCCAAAGGGGAGAGAACAATTGAAATCAGATATAAGCTAAAATTGGGGATCCCGTCAAAAATGCAGGGGAAGGGTTTAAATAGTCTTCCAAAAGTCAAAATTTCAAAATTGCCCTTAATGACCCGGTCCACGCCAGCTCCGCGCATGGAGGCCTGGCGTGGAACCCTACTGGAAATGCTCCACACGTGGGGGCAGAGACGTGGATCAACTTCTACCAGTTTGCTTCTCCGTTTGTTCCCTTTTATTTCGGCCTCGGGTCATGTTCTGTCCTGCGAGAATGACTTTGAAACATAATGTAAAGTCGAGTTCACAGATTTGATCACATCAGAGTCTTTTATGCATGAAATGATTACAAATGGGTGAAAAACTGCGCATTAATGTCCTAAAACTGACCCTAAACTCGACACAATTGAAATCAGATCGAAGCTAAAATTGGGGATCCCCTCAAAAATGCAGGGGAAGGGTTTAAATAGTCTTCCAAAAATCAAAATCCCGAAATCGCCCTTAATGACTCGGTCCACGCCAGCTCCACGCATGGAGGCCTGGCGTGGAACCCTACTGGAAATGTTCACGCCACCTCCACGTGTGGGGGAGACGTGGATCAACCCCTACCAGTTTGCTTTTCCGTTTGTTCCTTTTTTTTTTCGGTCTCTGGTCCTATTTTGTCCTGCATAAATGACTTCGAAACATAATGTACAGCTGAGTTTGCATATTTGATCACATCAGAGTCTTTTATGCATGAAATGATTACAAATGGGTGACAAAACCGCGCATTAATGTCCTAAAACTGACCCTAAACTCAACTATTCTTTGTGCTTATCATTTAGTCGATCTCCCTGGGATTCTCTCATTATATATATATATATATATATATATATATATATATATATATATATATATATATTATATATATATATATATATATATATATATATATATATATATATATATATATATATATATATATATTATATATATATATATATATATATATATATATATATATATATATATATATATATATATCTATATAAAATGTATCTTTGAATAATCTCATTCAATACAATTCATTCAGTTCTTGTCTAGTATCAATACACCTGGCAATAATTATGGACACAACCAGTTAACACGATACGAAACCAGACACGAAAATAGTTGGTTAGTGTTTTGCCTTAATGTGTCTCGGGTCGTTAACATGTTGACCCGTTATGTTTCATGTCTTAACGGGTCAACTCGTTAAACCTATTAAGAACCCGTTTCACCCATTAACATTATCGTATTAACCCGTTTACATAAACCTGTTTATATCCCGCTAAGAACCATTATCATTAATCTAAGAATCATTGTCATGAATGAGATTACAAAATATATCATGAACATGACTAAGGATGAATTTACTACATTAGATTAAGATCCTACACCAATTATTTATGTTCAACAATCTAAAATTTAAATTTTTATTGTGTTCAATTTTATTTTAAAAGCTAGTATGGAATTCTTTAATTATGATTTTTGGATGTTATATTATCACTTTTATGAATGTTATAAATTGAATATTTTTTTAGTTTGTTTGATGGATTGAATTGTAGGTTTTATTTTTTTTATATAACTTAACTTTAAATTTTAATTTTTTAATATATTAATAGGTTTAGCGGGTTAAAAAGGGAATATAGATGAGGAATATGGATGGCACCAAAAGATTGATAATTATCTAGGTAAGCCTAGAATAACACCTCTCAACACACAAGAGAGACAAGAAAATGTCTTAACATTTTTTCATTCAATTTATTCTCAAAATTCTGCTCCTAAGATGATGTTTCAACGTCCTTTTTTATAAGACTATTTACAAGGCAATGAATGACATTTATCTCTCCTAAAACAAGAGAGACAAGAAAATGTCTTAACATTTTTTCATTCAATCTAATCTCAAAATTCTGCTCCTAAGATGATGTTTCAACGTCCTTTTTTATAATACTATTTACAAGGCAATGAATGACATTTATCTCTCCTAAAACAAGAGAGACAAGAGAATGTCTTAACATTTTTTCATTCAATCTAATCTCAAAATTCTGCTTCTAAGATGATGTTTCAACGTCCTTTTTTATAAAACTATTTACAAGGCAATGAATGACATTTATTTCTCCTAAAACAAAGAAACAAAAAGTCACATATTAAATTTAGCATAATTAAATATATTTTAATTCACTAAAATACTTGATTTTAATTATGTGGTTTCATTTCAATGATGATCAGGTTCCATGGTCCTTTGAGGACATTTTCCTTCATATTATTGGACCTACATAATGATGTTTTAAATTTCTGTGGTCGTTGGTCTCCTCATCAAATTTGGTTGGCGCACAACAAAATTAAAGCAGACATGATATATATCTACCGTTATTTATAATTTCCGATGATTCATCAATTCACAACCTATCAAATTTAATTTGTTGCCGCGCAATAAACTGAAAGTAGACAGTTATCTGCCTTCTGCCATTATTTATAACGAAAAATGAGGTTTATCTACCATTAATTATAATGTAAAATGAAGTTTATCTACCATTATTAATTATAATGTAAAATGATATATATCAGCTAGCTAACCCTTTATTTATTTTTTAGGTAGCAAACGTTAATATGACTTCAATTGATTACATTAACACTATGGTATGATTTGTTGACAACATTAGTGATTGTAGAAAGTTGTTTGATAAATTAACTGTTAGCTTATAATTGTTTAGTATAATTTCTTTTCTCAAAAAGCTAATTAAAAAGGTTGCTTTGAGTAACCTTTTGAATTTTAGCATTTTGGAGTTACAAAAAGCTTATTAACCAAACACTTATATTGATTTTTTAACCAAGTCAAACAATTAATAGTGATTAAATAAGCCAAAATTGACTGATAGACTGATTATTTACCAAACAGGGCCTATAACTTCATTTGATTATAGGAATAAGGGTCAAATAGGCCACCGAACTACACATACATGAAACTACAATTAGACCATCGAACTCAAAAACAATGCAATTGGGTCCCTGAGCTACATAAATTCATGCAAATTAACCCAAAATGACTTGTTGACTTGATCTTCCGGTTACCAACTTTAAAAATAATATTTTAAAATAATTTTAAACTAATTAATTAATTAAAATTAAAATTTAAAAAAAAAACATGAACAAGTCAATTGGTCCTTTTTTAATTTTAAATTTTAAATTTAATTTTAATTAATTATTTTATTTAAAATTATTTTAAAATATATTATTTTTAAAGTTGGTAACCTGAAGATCAAGTCAAACAAGTCACTTTGGGTTAATTTGCATGGATTTGTGTAGTTCAGAGACCCAATTATATTGTTTTTGAGTTCAATGGCCTAATTACAATTTCGTGTGTAGTTCGGTGGCCTATTTGACCCTTATTCCTTGATTATATAATCAATTGGCTAGCCTAATTTGTTGTACATTGGGTGAGTTAGAACTTAGAAATACCGGGTCTATAGAGAATTAAGGGAATGCTTGAGCATGATTTTTAAACACGTTTTAAGTATTTATTATTTCCCTATAGGAATATGATTCATGTGACTGACAATAAATAATTAATGCCTGACCTATATTGGACCATTAAAGAAGGATAAATAAGGGTATGACATCCTGTAATTTTGAGCATTATAAACTCTCTATTTTTATTCTTTATAGGGAAAAGGGTCAAATAGACCCTCAAACTCTAACCAAAAGTGCAATTAAACCCTCAAACATTCAAAAGGTTCAATTAAACACACAAACTTATCATTTTAGTGCATTTAAACCCATATGACCTGTTGTTCCAGGTGAACAACCGGTCATAATTTTTCCGACCAAATTCCGACGGCCGGTGGCCGGAATATTCAACCCCAACAGCACTTTTCGTCTTCTTCTCCACTGGAGAAGACGAACCAGTGTACACTATTGGAGAAGACGAACAGACCATTTGTCTTCTCCACTACGCGCTGAGCTCCGGCGAGGAATTGCAGAGAGCCGCACGGAGCGGCGACATGGCGGCGGTGAAGGAATGTTTGGCGGAGGGGGCTAACGTGAACGGGAGAGATTAGAGTGGGTGGACTGCTCTCCACCGTGTTGCCTTCAAGGGGAGAATAGAGTGCGTTCAGGTGTTGGTGAGCCACGGGGCAGAGATTGACGCGGTGGATGGTTCAGTCTTCTCCGAAGTCTTTGTTTCGTCTTCTCCATTCCGAAGACAAACAGTGCTGTTTGGATGAATATTCTAGCTCCATCAGTTCACAGAATCAAAAGTGATTTTGGCTATTCTTCAAAAGATTTAAACCTTTTTTTTCATCGGATTATGCCGATCTTATGGTGCATAGTGAGAGAATTAGGTTTTAGATTAATTGAGGAAAATCACACTTGCTAATGGAAATTCATATGTTTTCACGTCATATCTAACAATTTCCAACAAAATGAAACAACAGATTGATGCATAATTACCGAAGACCAAAGAAAGAAAATCGATTAAACTATAAATCGGCTCTCCAGTGGAGAAGAAGACGAACAGTGCTATTGGGGTTGAATATTCCGGCCACCGGCCGCCGGAATTTGGTCGGAAAAATTATGATCGGTTGTTCACCTGGAATAACCGGTCATATGGGTTTAAATGCACTAAAATGATAAGTTTGTGTGTTTAATTGAACCTTTTGAATGTTTGAGGGCTTAATTGCACTTTTGGTTAGAGTTTGAGGGTTTATTTGACCTTTTTCCCTTCTTTATATTACCACGTTTAGCAAATTTTCTAAGGTCATACTTGTGAGACCGTCTTACGGATCCTTATCTATGAGATATGTCGGGTCAATATGTAAATGTAATACTTATACTAGCAAAGGTAATACTAAATTATGAATAAAATGTTTGTTACTTATAAGGGAAATCATAATACTTTTGAGAACAAATGTAATATTTTTATATTTTGATGTAAAAGTATTAGGGTGTGTTTGGTTGGTGGGTTTAGGCATAAGGAATGTGTATAAAAGTGATTGTTAGGGTGTGTTTGGTTGGTGGGTTTAGGCATAAGGAATGGGTATGAAAGTGATTTTTTGTGTTTGGTTGATAGGTTTTGTGAATACTACTATGGGTTTGGAATACCCCATTAATGACAAAACCCATACTCTTATTAAATAAGGGGTTCATCTCCCTTCCTCCTTTCTTCCTAAACTATTAATAATCATTCCCATTCCACCCAATTACCAAACATGTTAAATACTTTCACCAAAACCCATTACCATTACCAAGTATTTGATACCCATTCCGATTCCGATTCCCATGTGCGAACCAAACGCACCCTTAGTGTTTGGTTGATAGATTTTGAGAATGCTACTATGGGTTTGGAATACCCCATTAATGAGAAAATTCATACCCTTATTAAATAAGGGTTTCATTTCCCTTCCTCATTTCTTCCCCAACTATTAATAATCATTCCCATTCCACCCAACTACCAAACATGCTAAATACTTTCACCAAAATCCATTACCCTTACCAAGTATTTGATACTCATTCCCATTCCGATTCCGATTCCCATGTGCGAACCAAACGCACCCTTACTTTTTTTATCAAAAGTATTATATTTTCCCTTATAAGTAATGTTACACTTAGGGTGCGTTTGGTTCGCAAATGGGAATCGGAATCAGAATGGGTATCAAATACTTGGTAATGGTAATGGGTTTTGGTGAAACTATTTAGCATGTTTGGTAGTTGAGTGGAATGTGAATGATTATTAATAGTTGGGAAAGAAAGGAGGAAGGGAGATGAAACCCTTATTTAATAAGGGTATGAGTTTTCTCATTTATGAGGTATTCCAAACTCGTAGTAGCATTCACAAAACCTATCAACCAAACACAAGCAATCACTTTCATACCCATTCCTTATGCCTAAACCCACCAACCAAACACACCCTTATAAAGGAAAATGTAATACTTTTAAATCAAAATGTAATACTTTTAAATCAAAATGTAAAAGTGTTACAATTTTCTTCAAAAGTATTACATTTTTCCATATAAGTAATAAATATTTTATTTCTAATTTAGTATTATATTTGCTAGTATAAGTATTACATTTCCTTTTAAATTGTTTATTCTTTTTTTATAAACTATATTATTTGTTTATGAAAATATTAATGGAGTTTGATTATTTTACATTTAGAAAAGTATCTATAATTTTTTTTCATAATTATTGTTGTGTATGTAAAATTTTTAAAAACTTGTGAATCATATTTTAAATTATTTGATATTTGTATTTTATTTTCTTATTTAATTTAAATTGTAGGTATAAAATTACATGTTAACTTTAGGTAGGGCTTATATTTTTCGTCATGCCCTGTGCCTATAAAATGATAGAACTGGACCCTACAGCACACTACGAAAAAGATGTGGAAGCTTAAGATTACTGAAGGTGGGCAATTGTTATACCATAGACTAGGGTTCATATTACATTGTGAACCCTGATACAAAAAATTGTGTACCTTCAATTAATATATTTTCTATCTACAGTTAACAACTTCTGTATATGTAAACAAATAACTTGATAATTGCTGACGTATAATATGATACTACAGGTATAGAAATTGACAACTGCATGTACAAAATGGATTAACTACAGATTCATAATCTGAAAGTTATATTTGGATTAGGATTTAAAATTCAAGGTAGACTTAGTCTATGGTATAATTTTTCGAATGTGGGGGCCATACATATACAGCACCAACAACTACGTAGGGGGAGTACAACCGTAATAAATAGCACCAACAACTATGTCGGGGAGTACAGCCGTAATAAATAAAAGCTTTCACGATGTACTCCAGTATATAATTGTACTATTATATTGCAAAAGGCCTTCGGGAGGTTTATTGTACTCTTACAGGTAACATTGCGCCTGAAATCATTATTTAATTTGATGTGGTCCAACATTAATTGTCTATTTGATTGGATGTTTTTTTTTTTTTTTTTTAATACTATTGACTCTATTACAATGTAGTATCTGTTCTACGTTCACAATGAGCCAACACCCCACGCCCCAACTGGGGATCAAATCGGTGACCTCTCACTTGGGAGGGCCATAGCTATGCCGCGTGACCAAAAGGCCTTTGGCAAAACACAACATTACCACCTTGTCTAGCTAATCTATTGATTAGATGTAATTGACTAACAATTACAACATAATTCGTTGAACCCCTCAATTACGCTATTTGATTTGAGAGAACGGTAATTCTACTGAGTTGCATTTCCCTCCATTTAAGGAATTGGAATGCATAAGTCTCCCGCTATAAATTTCAATTCGATGCAACATGAAAAAGAAAAATAATATGAAATTACAACATCACCCTTGATGATGATTATTATTATTACTATTACCAAAGCATTTTAGTCTTTTCTTTTCAATTCCCATAAATTCTATTCTTGCCTACCAAGGCTCTGTTTGGCAGAGCTTATAGTTTATTTTAAACTACTAATAAGTAATAAGCTATCTCTATTTGGTAATGTTCCCAAAAAAAAGCTAGTAGCTTAACATAAGAGCTTAATTTGAAAAGCTGTTCTAGGTAGCTTTTCAAAAATAAGTTAGTAGTTTCGTAACTTTTTTCATTTTTATCCTTATTATTTTAAATAAATGATCTTTTACCCATCTCAATTAAAATCTTTTTGAACTTTTCTCTTCAATATGTTTAGTTGTAATTTAAATTTGACATTTGTGTGTTTGAACATTAAATTTGTATGGACTAATTTTACTTTATATATTTTCAAATATATGTTCTTACTTTATATTTTATTAAAATATATTGGTTTCATTATTTTATATTTTAATATGTAAACAAATTTATTTAAATTTAAAACTATTTAAATTTTATGAAGATGTTATTTTTAGTCTTTTTACATTTGTCAGCATATCAAAAAGCTAAAATTACCAAACACTTTTAAGCATAATAGCTTTTCAGATTTCAGCTACTAGCCTATAACTTTTCAACTTTCAGCTGCCTTTTCAGCTAGATTTGCCAAACATAGCCCAAACAATGTAATTTGAATTCCTATTTTATTCTCACCTTATTCTTTTCCCACCGAATTACAATTCATTTCTCCCCTAACTTTCTCCTCGAATTACAATGTAATGTACTCTTACAGGTAACATTGCGTCTGAAATCATTATTTAATTTGACGTGGTCCAACATTAATTGTTTGTTTGATGGATGTAATTGAATTTCAATTGAGTTGTACTACATTGACTCCCATTTTCTACTTATTCACTTTTACTCCTTGACGTGACAAGATATAATAGGTTATCTTCATCTTATGGGACTCAAGAAAAGTGTCAACATCAAACTTTTGTGTGAGAGTGGAAAAGTAAGGAGTAGAACTTGGGAGTCCAAGTAGTATTTTCCATTGCAATTACAACATAATTTTGTTGAATCCCTCAATTGTGTTGTTTGGTTTGAGTGAATTACAATTCCACCTTCGGTGCAACATAGAAAAGGAAAACAATATGAAATTACAACATCATCCTTGATGATTATTATTATTGTTATTACTATTATCAAGGGCATTTTAGTATTTTCTTTTCAATTCTCATAAATTTTACCCCTATCTACCAAATAATGTAATTTAAATTTATATTTTATTTTCACCTTATTCTTTTCATATGGAATTACAATTTCTTCCCCCTTAATTCTTTCCTTCCAACCAAATGATTCATAAGAGACTGTTTAATCCTTTCCGGTGAATTAAATTTTTGGAAAAATAAATCTAAAATATGTATTTGATGGGAATAACTTTTGAGGAAAAATTAATTAACATAGTTTGTATTACCCTGGAACAGAAGTACATAACATTGAAATTACCTAGAAAAGTAGTTAACATGTTTGGTTCATTTAAATTTTTCTATATTTGTTTAAAAATCTATAATATATCTTTTCTGCATAAAGTCATCAATTAGGAATTAGATTTACGATTGACCCATATTTTTCCAAGTCTTCAAAGATTGCTCCAAATATAGGAATGCTTTTCTCACCTTTTAAATGTCTAAAAAAAATTAAAACTTTACTTTTCTTACTACCAAACTCCTGAACCAAAATTGTTAAATTGAGTGCTCATCAATTTTGTCGGCAAGGAGAGGGGTTCTATCCTGCTCGCCCATTCTTTCTTTTATATATATATATATATATATATATATATATATATATATATATATATATATATATATATATATATATATTGAGTTCTTATCACATGTCTCTCTAGTTTTCCTTTTCCTCTTCTGTTAAATCACCGTAGCAGCATAGTAGCAAGAAGATGTGGAAGCTTAAGATTGGTGAAGGTGGGGGACGGTACATGTACAGCACCAACAACTACGTGGGTAGACAAATATGGGAGTATGACCCTAACGCCGGTACACCGGAAGAAAGAGAAGCAGTTGAAAAAGTCCGGGAAGAGTTCAGAACAAACCGGCATAGTGGTTTCCATGTCTGTGGTGATTTGTTGATGAGAATGCAGGTCATACTCCCTGGTGTGGTGGATTCTGATGAATTATTTTTTTCATATGGGTACCAATAATAAGTGTCAACATCAAGATTTTGTGTGTGGGAATACAAAGTGGGAATACATATAATATAATCCTGATTTGATTGTTTTAATTTTTAATGTTTGATGATTAATGTTTGTGTATGTACAGATGATCAAAGAAAGTGGGATTGATGTGTTGGGCATTCCTCCGATAAGATTAGGAGAGGAAGAAGAAGTGAATTACGAGGCTGTCACAACTGCTGTTAGAAAAGCAGTACGATTGAACTGTGCACTTCAAGCTAGAGATGGACACTGGCCAGCTCAGAATGCTGGTCCTATGTTCTACACTCCTCCGTTGGTAATATCCTACATATTTTGTTATAATGATTACTTTAGAGCATTCCTATCAATAGTTATTTAGGAGATATTGGAATAGTGTTAGGTGAGGTGGAGG
Source organism: Ipomoea trifida (assembly GCA_003576665.1). Lineage (NCBI taxonomy): Eukaryota > Viridiplantae > Streptophyta > Magnoliopsida > Solanales > Convolvulaceae > Ipomoea > Ipomoea trifida. The sequence goes on from CP025653.1 coordinate 3,934,537, forward strand.
GAAGAGAAAGTGGAGAGAGGAGGAAAATGGTTCTTCTGCAAATTGGGGTGCTTAGAACAGTAGAATTGCAGTGTTGGGGAGAGGAATCATCTCTGCTGTGGCGCACAGCAGGCGCGTGGGGGCGCATGCACTACACGCGCGGGGCGCGTCACCCCTGACAGATCTCATAATTTTTTATTATTTTTTAAAATTATTTTTGTTTTGTTTTTTTTCTCCCACCCTATTTTCTCTTTTCTAATCACACTTATAAAAACTTCTAAAAAAACTTGAAATATCTCAATTGATAAGGATGCTCCAATAGTTAGAATTTTAGTGTAGATTTTGAGAAGATTTTGTAAGTGTGATTAGGAAAGAGAAAATGAGGTGGAAGAAAAAAAGAAAAGGAAAAAAAATACAAAACAAAATCTGACCAAAAAAAAATTTAATATTACGCGCCCAGGCGGGTGCGAATTTGCGCCCCACGCACGTGGGGAGCAGTTTACTTCGTCACCAAAATTTCTGACAAAATTTCTTCTTTGCAGGAGAAATATATCACCATTATTACTTCATTCCCTTAGTTAAAAAACTTAGCTTGCCTCTAAATTTTGACTTCTTAAAATTGGTACTAACACCCACTAATGGGGATGGCCTTACCGTGAGAGGGTCTTACAAATTTTTATTTCTGAGATAAGTCGGACCAATATGAAAATTTTATTATGAAAAATCTAGTACTAATAATGAATAATGTATTCCTTTTTTATAAAGGAAAGTTGAATACTTTTGAATAAAAATGCAATACTTTTAAATTAATTTAAAATCTAAAGTATTACATATTTTTTTCAAAAGTATTACAATTTCTCAGTAATAAATATTTTATTCATTATTAGTATTACATTTTTCAGTATAAGTATTACATTTTTTCTATCTTGATCCGACCTGTCTCACGAATAAGCGTTCTCACACATGTTTTTACCTTACTTTAGGGGAGGGGATATCATAAAAAAAAAAAGATAAAAAGGCAAAAAATTGTGTTAGACCATCTCAAAGATTGAGTCAGATCACGATAAAAATGTAATACTTATACTGAAAAAGATATAATACTAATAAGAAATAAATCATCTTTTACTTATAAAGGAAAAATGTAAATTTTGACGAAAAATGTAATACTTTTCAAATTTTGATTTCAAAATGTTACATTTTCTTCAAACGTATTACATTGGTCTTACAAGAGTGTTACTCAACAAACAATAATTCTTTTAAAATGACCTGCAGCTGATTGCGTTGTACATTAGTGGAGCAATTGATACAATCTTAACGTCGGAGCACAAAAAGGAATTAGTTCGATATATCTACAATCATCAAGTACGTATCAAACTCTATATTAATTTCATGTTCCAAAGATATGATTCTATGTAATTACCAATGGATGAGTTCCTTATATAATTATGTGAATCTTTCGTTGGTTGTTCTGATTTGATAGAATGAAGATGGTGGGTGGGGATTCTACGCAGATGGACACAGTACCATGATTGGGTCAGGACTTAGCTATGTGGCCTTGCGTTTGCTTGGAGAAGAGGCTAAGGATGATGATGCTGCCATTGTTAGAGGTCGAAAATGGATTCTTGATCATGGAGGTGCCACTGGAATTCCCTCTTGGGGAAAGCTTTATTTTTCGGTAATTTACGTTTTAGATATTTTGCGAGTTGCGAGTTCAAATAATATAATAATTAGTGGGCAGAGGTCGGTAGACGTCAAGTCTAGCAGAGCACCTAGTGGCTGGGGATTGTTGGGCGGAGGCCAGCAAAAAGCTTCAAAGGTCAAGTCCAACACCAACGTCTCGAAAGCGTGGCGGCAGTCTATAAGAAAAATAGTACTCTCTCTGTCCCATTTTACCTGTCTTACTCTCCTTTTTAGTTTGTCCCAAAATGTTTCTTTTCAAAATTGAACATCATCATCATTCTACTTTTTCCAATTTACCCTTATGACTTTTACTTTATTTGATGTTATTATTTCTAAAACGGAAAAAATTGAGGGCATAATTGAAAAACACATCACATTTACTTTAATTTCTTAAAAAGCGTGCAAAAAACAAATGAGACATCCAATTCGGGACGGGAGAGTGAATAAAGTTGCCTTTTCGCTATTAGCTATAACCTGATATTAGAGGCAAATCACGAGTTCATCAAGTCCCAACAATAACATTTAAGATTTGCGGAGAATAATTGTTACATTTAAAAAAGGCCAAATCCGCGCTGCATCCTAATTAACAATGATAATTTTTCGATTGTTAAAATTTAAATACTTTTTGGCATATATAGGTGCTTGGAGTGTATGAATGGGATGGGTGCAATCCAATCCCACCAGAGTTCTGGCTTTTCCCTTCCAAATTTATTTTCCATCCAGGTAATTATTAAAGTACGTGCTTAATTGCTTATTATATATAATAAAATAAGTAAATTATTTAAAATCTATAACGCTAACTCTCATTATATTATAGCAAAAATGTGGTGTTATTGCCGGACAACGTACATGCCTATGTCATACCTGTATGCAAGAAGATATCATGGACCGCTAACTGATCTTGTTCTTTGTATAAGAAATGAAATTTATGTCAAACCTTATGATCAAATTGATTGGAACAGTGCTCGCATGGATTGTTGTAAGGTTAGTTAATTTAACACACGATGATATATCAAGTACCCTTTTGAACTATAGATAAAATTAATATTGACTTGTATACAAACAACTACCAATGCAGGAGGACTTGTACTACCCCCATAGTTTCATACAAGATCTGCTATGGAACACCCTTCAATATTGCACTGAGCCATTCATGAGGCGTTGGCCTTTCAACAAAATTAGAGAAATGGCATTGAGAAAAGCAATCAAGTATATGCGCTATAACGCAGAAGAGACCAGATATATTGCCATTGGTTGCGTAGAAAAGGTTAAAATATAATGCATTAAATCAAATTGCTTGCTAATTAATTAAGTAGGATCATTTAATGAAAAATTGATGGATTGCCTTATAATTTATTACAATTATGCCAAAATAAAATGTCATCGATTATAATATTTATTATTTTTGTAGTTTTCTATATTAATCTAAAAATAATGTAATATTATACATATTTATTTTTTTAAAATAATATTTTATATAGCTTTTCAAAACATTAGATATTAATTTTAATATCAGTGACTATATATTTATTTTAGTAGTTTTGCATCATATTAGTCCAATTATTAAACTTTAGTTTTGGGTATAGAGTTTGCAAATGATGTGCTGGTGGGCAGAAGATCCAAATTGCGATGAGTTCAAATACCATCTTGCTAGAATTCCTGATTACTTATGGGTTTCAGAAGATGGGATGACGATGCATAGTTTTGGGAGTCAGAATTGGGATTCCACTTTTGCCACCCAAGCTATAATTGCCAGTGGGATGGTAGAGGAATATGGAGACTGCTTGAAAAAGGCTCATTTCTATATCAAAGAATCACAGGTAAGGTAAAAGATTTGATCAAAATTTAGCTATGGAATCTGCGACCTAATTAACTTTCCAATTCAAACTCCCTTTAATAAAAATATGCAGATAAAAGAAAATCCAAAAGGAGACTTCAAAAGTATGTATCGTCATTTCAATAAAGGATCATGGACATTCTCTGATCAAGACCATGGTTGGCCTCTTTCCGACGGCACAGCAGAAGCTCTTAAGGTAATCTACTTTTATTTTATAAAGCAAATACGTGTGTGAGATTGTCTCACGAATCATTGTCTGTGAGATGGGTCAGGTCGAGATATAAATGTAATACTTATATTGAAAAATATAATACTAATAAGGAATAAATTTGTTGTTATTTATAAGGGAAATATAATACTTTTGAAGAAAAATACAGTTTCCTTTAATAAATAACAAACATTTTATTACTGATTAGTATTACAAATTTTAGTATAAACATTATGTTAGTATTAAGCGCTTACTTAAATGCACCAATTAGTACCACTTGTTAAGATCAAGTGCTTACTATTACGTCAAAAACTATAGCTCGTAGGAAAGGCTCAACTTTATTCCTTATACCGCTACACATTTTTGAGACGGTGGGTGCTGGACTTGGCCCTTTAAGTCCTCTACTGACCTTTGGCCAACAATTGTCCAGTCACCTGGTGGAAGACTTCCTTTATTGGCTTCCGCCCAACACATTACATTTTCATTTTAACCTGATCGACCTCACAGATTACTATCTGTTAGACAGTTTCACATCAGAGTCATTCATTTATTCAAAGTTATATATGGGAATGACTGTTAATTAAAAAAATTCACCTTTGTGAACTTTGCTTCAGTGTCTGCTACTCCTTGGGCAAATGCCTCCCGAAATGGTAGGAGAAAAGGCCGATGCTCAGCGCTTTTATGATGCTGTAGATGTTTTACTTTATCTTCAGGTAATACTCTCCCATTTTCCACTAAGAGCCATAGCCAACATTATTGACTACTAATTAACATTATATTTTTACATTGAAGAGTCCCGAAAGTGGTGGTTTTTCTGTCTGGGAGCCTCCAGTTCCACAACCATATATGCAAATGTTGAATCCCTCTGAATTCTTTGCAGATATTGTAGTAGAGAAAGAGTAAGCTATGATCACATTTCTTCTTTCACAACATATAAATAAAATGACTAACCTTCATACTAACTATGAATATTGTTGTGGATTAGGCATATAGAACCTACTGGAACTATAATCAGTGCCCTTGCGGCCTTCAAATGTCAATATCCAAATTATAGATCAAAAGAAATTGATATTGCTATTGCAAAGGGAGCAGAATACCTTGAAAATACCCAGTACGCAGATGGGTCATGGTATGGGTTCTGGGGAATTTGCTTTCTCTATGCCACTTGCTTTGCCACAATGGGGCTGGCAGCTGCAGGAAAGAATTACGAGAATAGTGAAGCCGTTCGCAAAGCTGTTCACTTCTACCTATCAAAACAGAACCAAGAAGGTGGCTGGGGGGAAAGCCTTGAATCTTGTCCAAGTATGGTACGTATATCAGTTAATCTATATGTCACTTGACCACAAGGTTGTTGGCAATGACATGAACAGGTATAACTAAATTTAATTTGTGAAATTTACAAATGATCTGTAAGGGTAATTGCTTTAATTAATAACAAGTTGAATAACTTCCATTTTTGATACTATAAATTACTTCGATTGCACATCTGTGTGCATTTAATTAATTGCATAATTTGTCTTTCGATTACATATTTTTGTGCCTTCACGTGCACATTTAATTTGTGTCTTCAAGAACACAATTATTGACCAGTGCACAATTTTGACTTTCAAGTGCATATCTTTATGCCTTTAAGTTCACAATTCTGGCCTTGGAATGCATATTTGTGTGCCTTCACATTTTGTATAGAAATTTTATTTTAAGAGTCGTTGATCACATTAATTCGCACTTTTGCACGGGATCGGAACTCTCCTCCACACCTGATCCTAAACCCCTCTCTCTCTCTCTCTATATATATATATATATAGTAAATACAATGCTTTATATTTGTCAAATTCTCATATTGTTCTACCGTACCATTGATAATTTTATGGAGCAGAAATACATACCGTTGGAAGGAAATCGTACAAATTTTGTGTCAACAGCATGGGCAATGCTAGGACTCATGTACTCTGGACAGGTTAATACTGTTTAGTGAAATCTAATTGTACGCTTTGATGTATGCTGAAAGAACAACTAATGTAATTAAGGGTGTGTTTTGTCGTATCTATTTCCTTGTTAACTAGGCTGAGAGGGATCCAACTCCTTTACACAAAGCAGCTAAGTTATTAATCAATGCACAAATGGAAAATGGAGATTTCCCTCAACAAGTAAGTCAACTATTTTAATTAAACCATTTACCTCCCTACGTATTTGTAATTATATTTACAGAAAATAGCAATTTTAATTCTTCAATTGCTATCATAAGTATTAATGACCCTTCAATTTTTTACAAGGTGACGGATTTGATTTCTTGACTTATTAATGAGACTTTAATAGTTTATAGCTACAAATTTCCAATACTGATTAAAAATTGTTTACATGTGCAATGTGAAAGTGATACACTTTAAAACTTAAAAGTCTCTATTGGTGAGAAATCAAACTACCACCTTATGCAAAATTGGAGGGTCAATAAATTCTTACATCAACCATTCAAAAGGGGGCTGAAATTAATTACTACTTTATATAAATATAAAGACAGATTGTTATTTTTCTTTAAATATTTTTATATTTTCCAAATACTTTTATAATAATTAATAATTACAAAATCATAATCAGGACATTGCTGGAGTTTTTATGAGGAATTGCATGTTGCACTATCCTCTATATAGAAGCTACTTCCCATTGTGGGCATTGGCTGAATATCGTAATCATCTGTGGACATCCAAAAGTCACTAAATCCATTATATCGACTCCTATGTTAGTTATAAATTATTTGAATGACTTTCGTTCGTTGCATTAAACAGAAAATATGAGATGTATGATGTAATAAAAAATTAAAAGTTGTCATCCAGTTGAATTCTTTTCTGCCCTTGTAATAGGTTTATCATTTTGCGCTCTTAATTATCCGTTATGATACTCTGGACCATGATCGTCGAATGAAACAGTAGTGTAGGAATTTTAGCTTAAATTAAAAATAACATTTGAGTGGCTATTTTGTGGTATAAATGTATGCGGGGTCCACTTTCAATTTGTTTGGGTTAATTCCAACCAATTTTGCACGTTATGGGGTAATTTATATGATTTATTTTAGATGTTAATGCAATTAATTAATATTATTTTTTTCTCCATCTCCTATAAAAGCTTGGTGTTGGGCAAATTGTTTTAGTTGTTGATTTTGAACTGTCAAAATATGATATTTTTCTCTCATCCTCTCAACTCTTTTCTTACTAAGAAAATTCTGCCAACATCTTCCATAAATTTGTACGGAGTGCTCAATTTTGTTCTCGTTCGCCGATCTTTTTGTTTGAGTGTTCAAACATAAAGTTGTAATATGTTTTATCCTATGAGACTGCCGCTACAATGCTCCTAGCACCCTCGGGAGGTAGCGAATCAGTTTTAAAGAAAGTGTGAATATCATCACACGACATGGATTTCACTTTTCTTCTTCATTGGGTGTAAACCTCAGGTTTACGAAACCCTTTCTCGTTTTATTTATTCTATATAAATAAATTCTTGGTTACGTACCAAGTTTTTTGCTTGGAATTAATTTATTCAAAAATTAAATCTCTTTGTACTAGTTTCACACTTAGTTTTGTTTGGATTATTTTTTCGTAAAATAAATCCCTAGTATCGTTAATATATATATATATATATATATATATATATATATATATATATATATATAATTTTTGTGTTTCAACTTATTCACCACGCAACACGTAGTAGAATTAAAATGATACTTTAGTTTTACTATATTGAAACTATTGTGTGTGGAAAAATGAAACTAAAAAACAGAGCACATTATTGTCAAATGAAATTGTAGTATAATTAAAATGATAATTTATTGTTATAATGAAACTAGTGTGTGTCAAAAATGAAATTAAAATCGAGAGTCATATAATAACATATATGTTAAATGATTTGAAGTGCAATTAAAATAATACTTCTAACGCTACTATAATTAAACTAGTGTGTGAAAAAATGCAACAAAAAAATAGGGCTCAAACAATAATATATATTATCAAATGAAACTATAATATAATTAAAATGATATTTTAGTATTACTATAATGAAACTAGTGTGAAGGTAAATGAAACTAAAAAAATTAACAATATTGTCAAATGAAATTGAAGTGTAATTAAAATAACACATACTTTATGATTCACGCGGCTACGTAGACCATGATACACAGTAAAATTTGCTCTTAATTACTATCTTTGGAAGCATAGGGTGTTATGGGGATTTTTTGCTTGATTAGTTAATAATGATTCTTGAAGCTATAAAAAGCTTAATTATCTAACCAGTTGTAGGGTTTGTTGAGAAAAAAAAAATGTGTGGTAAAATGTATAACAGGTGCAAGTAAATTGTACACTGAACATCAATACTAAGTGCACCTAATTTTATAACAAGGTGCACCTAATGTTATAATTAGGTGCACCTAGGTTGCACCCAGGTGCATAAATGTTAACAAGGTAAATTACTTGCACTTGTAAGTGAAAATAGGTTCAAAAAAATGTGCAATTGTAAGTGAAATTAGGTGCACTTGTAAGTGAAACTAGGTGCACTTATAACACAATTACTTGCACCAAAGTTCGAGTTATTTACGAAAATGCCACCGCATCGTTTTCTTTTTTTTTTTTTTTTAATTACATCTGATTCGTTGATCTGGACAAGTGGACGGCTGCGAAGTGTTCTCATTTCCTTCCTGGGCGACCGTCGCATATATACACACACAAATATATACATATAAAAAGAAGGGTTCAGGTGCAGGTATAGCTTCTAGAGCGGTTACGCATCTTAATTAAGCATTAAAATGGCGCCGGCGCACCTTAAGTACACAAACCACGCACCTTAAGCTAAGAACACAAACCACACACCTAAAGTTTTTAAATGGTGCACCTTCAATACACAAACTACGCACTTTAAACACACAAACAAAGCACAGTAAGTACACAGACGACACACCTTAAGCTAAGAACACAAATCACACAACTAAGTTTTTAAATGGTGGACCTTCAGTGCACGAACTATGCACCTTAAGCACACAAACAAAGAACTTTAAGAACACAAACTATGCACTTAAGTTTCAACACTAACGCACATTAAGTTAACAAATCATGCACTTTAAGAAGAAAAACCATGCACCTAAAGCTTTAGGTTGACACACCTTAAGTTTCAACACTGACGCACCGTAAGCACACAAACCATGCACCTTAAGAAAGAAAACTACGCACCCTAAGGAAGAAAACTACACACCTAAGCAACCGCAACGGAGAAGGCCAATCGCATAGGAACCATATATATATGGTGCAGAAATTGCTCATGTGCGAACATGTGGTGTAATAAACGCGCGTCTGAAAGGGCTTGTTTACTAACTGGAAAATTTCTCCAATTTTTTAGAAAATTGGAGAACAGCAAACAGAAAACATGTTTACTAAAACAATTTTTCATTTTGAGAACAAAAAAAAAAAAACAATTTTCCAGTTTTCTAGAAAGCAGAATCATCTATTATCTATTTGGCTATATGTCACTCTAACGACATTCTCACCATTGTCTACTTACATATTTATTTATTACTATGATTAAATTCATTATCATCTTCTTTTACTTATCACCATATTATATTTTTTCTACTTGCATTACTTATTTAAACATAACTTATTTGCTTATGCTTAAAGTTATTAGACATTATTCACATTATCAAAATTAAAGAAATAAAATCTATACCAAGTTTTATATTTTGATTGAACTAAATTGATTTTTGGTTTTAGTATTTTTAGTTATGTTATATCGTAATACAAGTTTGGTCCGGATATCGGATATTAAAATTTCACATATATTACTATATTAGAATTCAAAGTAAAAATTATATATTTATATACACGTCATTCAAATGAATATATCCAAAAATATTTTAAATATTAGCTCAAAAAAATATTAATATTATCTAAAATAAATTTTAGGTGAACTTAATAGGTTATTGGCTCGGATATATTTTTAGTTAAGTTATATACAAATATAAATTTGGTTCGGATATCAAATGTAAAAATCTTACATATATTAGACTTAAAAGTAAAAATTATGTTTATTCTATTTAAACCAAATATAATTAGGTGCACGTAGGTTGCACCCACATGCATGAATGTTAACAAGGTAAATTACTTGCACTTGTAAGTGAAAATTTGAGCAAAAATATGTGCACTTGTAAGTGAAATTGTGTGCACTTGTAAGTGAAACTAGGTGCACTTATAACACAATTACTTGCACCAAAATTCGAGTTATTTACGAAAATGCCACCGCATCGTTTTTTTTTAAAATTACATCTGATTCGTTGATCTGGACAAGTGGACGGCTGCGAAGTGTTCTCATTTCCTTCCTGGGCGACCGTCGCATATATACACACACAAATATATACATATAAAAAAGGGTTCAGGTGCGGATATACCTTCTCGAGCGGTTACGCATCTTCATTAAGCATTAAAATGGCGTTGGTGCACCTTAAGTACACAAACCACGCACCTTAAGCTAAGAACACAAACCACACACCTAATAATGATATATTATCGTTTCATTTGATAATATATATTATTATTGTTTGAGCTCTAGCTATTTTTTTGTTTCATTTTTTACATACACTAGTTTAATTATAGTAATGTTAAAGTATTATTTTAATTTCACTTTAGGTCATTATTTGACAACATGCGTTATTGTATGGCTCTGAATTTAGTTTCATTTTCCACGTACAGTCGTACACTAGTTTAATTATAGCAATATTAAAGTATCATTTTAATTATACTACAGTTTCATTTGACAATAATTTCATTTTTCACACAAACTAATTTCATTATTATAACAATAAATTAAAGTATCATTTACTATAATTTGATTTGACGATCATGGTCCACTGTATAACAACGTGACTTTTGGTTTAGAATTCAGATCTAAGCGGTTAGAGATGTATTCTTGTGGAATTGATGAGAATTGAATATTGTATTGATTCAATTGAACATTTACAATGATAAGGAATAGGAGATATATATACAAGGGGAGTCTCAGGTAGAGTAGAATAGATAGTCCTGCAAACCTGTAACATCACCAACGCGAAGAGCATCACCACCAGTACATATATTCATGAGTGAAAGTAGATTTTAGTGTAACATGGAAGATTACCTCTTGAAGCTTAATAATCCAAAAGCAATCACCAATTCTAGTCTCATCTCAAAAGTAAGTCCACAATTAGAGAACCTGAGAACCAAATTGAGTCCACACCCTTAATTACCAATGCTATTGGTATTAATAATAATAACCCATATCACCTAACTAATATTGGACTCTTAATCCATTCACTAATAATAATAACCATTATTATTACTAATGAACTAATCATCTAGAACACCACATTTATCCTCTAAGTACTACCAACCATAATCTTAGTCCATAATCCTGACCATTATCAGTAATAATACGCTAAGCACCTAACAAATTATAATTAGGCATGGATGATAATCATTGGCACTAGACCATAATTCTATAATTAACCCTCAACTATAAACCAACCATACGCTAATTATCAAGATTAGGGTTAATTAAGCTTTTATCCTTAATTACCTAATAATAATAATTACTGGCATCAACATATATATTATTAAATAGCTAATCCTACCTAATCTAGTCTGCCCAAAGCATCAGTAAGGCTTAAGCATAGATAATAGCACATAATTACCTCACTAATCACATGCAAACTCTTCCCATAATTCTACAGCCAATTAATCCCAGGAGCAACCACCGCTGCACTCTGCTTTGCTCCGTTGTAGCTTGTCGCCGCCGGTAGGAACAGAGGTGAGGGAAAGGGGAACGCCGAGGTAACCACTACCGCCGACTGCTGCTACTGACCAAACTTCACCCAGCTGCGGCATTGCCGCTACCATTGTTGCCGTTGGTGCTTCCCGCCACTGCCGACATCCAAGAGGGGCGAGAGAGAAGGGGAAAGCGGGTGAGTCGAGGCCAATACGGAAACTTGCCGGCCAATCCCATTCGCATGCAGCTGCTGCTACCTCCAAGCCTTGCCGTCAACGTGAGAGGTTCAAGATGAACTAGGGAGAGAATGGCGATGGGAGGAAGGAGAGGGAGATGCCATGGTGGCCGGTTGCAGCTAATAGAAGAAGGAAGATCTGTTAGCAAATACTCTCTCTGTCCCATTTTATCTGTGCTACTTACTATCCATTAGTCAAACCAACTCATTCTTCTTTGTTTATTTTCTTTATTATTTTTTACTTATTTTTAAATTTGATTTTTTGTGTTTAATAATACTTTTAGTATAGTTTCTAAATATATAAATTTTGTAAATTAATATTAAACTTAATATAATGAAAATTGAATTAAAAATAAATTCAGTTAAACTTCGTTAACCGAACCAGGCACATAAAATGGGTCAAAGGGAGTATGTTCTACCTATATATATATACATGTATACATTCCTATTTAGGGTAGGGTTTCCAAAAATGGGCTAAGGCTATTTATGGGAAGGCTACACCATTGGGTTAGATGAGTTGGGTCAAGACTAATTACAATATAATCATAATTGATCTTAGGTCAATTTATTGGGTCTATAGCCCTATAATAAAAATCATATAGTATGCGCTTAGTAGGTTTTGATCTTAAAATAGTAGTTTATAAAAATGGCTTATCTATAGCCCAGTAAACTAATTATATCTATAATCATTATAGCACCATAAGAAAATATACCTTTATTTTAAATATTTATATTTAAAATAATTGATAGGAAAATACAAGGTATTACACATATTTTCTTCGTTATTCAAAAATATGATATATCAATTAATAATGTGCCAATTTTGATGTGGATCCTTTGGCATGAACTCGAGTATCAATTTCTCAAAGAGTCTACCGATTGCCCGATCTTTTTCTCACCAAAACAACAAGCACAAGAACTACAATTTGAGGGTGTGGAGATGGAATTGGTTTATGTAGCGGCAAGTTAGGGGATTATTTTTCTATATAAAGACATTTTCGCCACACCTTGGTCTTAGGTAATGAGAAATTGGTGTCACCACAAGATTGATAATTATCATGATAAGTCTAGAATAACACCTCTCAACATAAAAGCTAAGAGAGAGAAGAAAATGTCTTAACATTTTTCATTCAATCTAATCTCAAAATTATGCTTCTAAGATGATGTTTTAGCCTCCTTTTTATAAGACTATTTACAAGACAATGAATGACATTCATTTCTCCTAAACATGTAACTTGTGCTCATATGGCATGTAATGACTCTCTCATGAGGGAGGTCATGAGATCAAGTCTCATAATATATTAGGGTAGGGTCAGTTGTATTAAAAAAAAAAAGTAAATAAAGAAAATGAATAACATTAATCTTTCCAACATGTAACCTAAAACGAAAGGTCACATATTAAATTTAGCATAAATATATTTTACTTCACTAAGATACTAGATTTTAATACTGTTAGACCGACATAATGAATTAATGATCTTTTAAATTGGTATGGTCGTGTCCTGATCAAGTTTGGTTGCCGCACAATAAAATTAAAATAGACAGGATATCTACCGTAATAAATAACGTATGATGATTCATCAATTCGATCACAACCTATCAAATATAATTTGTTGCCCTGCAATAAAATGAAAGTAGACAGTTATCTACCATTATTTATAATGAAAAATGAGGTTTATCTACCAATATTAATTATAATGTAATGACGCTATCTATCATTATTTGTAATGAAAAATGAGCTGAGGTTTATCTACCAGTATTAATTAATTAATATAAAATGATATATATCAGCTAGCTCAGCCTTCTTTTTTGACTGCGTGCGTACATATCAGTGAAGTTATCTTAACGAATGCAGTAGGTGACTTCAAATGATCACTTTGACACTACAACTTCATTTGAGTATATAATTAATTAATTGGCTTGTCTGCCAACGACCTTGTGGTCTAGTGGCACCCGGTGTCCCGATTAACACTCCCACATAAATACGGTGCACGTAAAACCGGGTCTATGGAGAACTAAGGGAACGCTCTGTACCATTTTATCTGTCTCAAAACTTAAGTAAAGATTTACATTCATTGGCTAAACCAACTCTTTCTTCTTTGTTAATTTTTTTTTAGTATTCTTTACTTATTTTTAAATTTGAATTTTTGTGTTCAATAGTATTTTTAGTGTAATTTCTAAATATATAAATTTTATGTACTAATACTAAACTTAATGTTATGAAAAATTGTATTAAAAATAATTCCAGTCAGGCCTGGTTAACTGAACCAAACACATAAAATGGGATGGAGGGAGTATTAAACACTTCTCTTAAAATTATAGGTTATTGACTACTTAACTATATAGTCAAATAAAATTTTAACTAGATAAACACATTTGCTCACTGAAAAATAAATATTTTTTTCAGGAAATATTTAAGTTTTAAAGAGAGGAAAAGATATGGCAATAAAATAAAGTGTATAAAGATAAATGACGCAAGAATTTTTAGTGGTTTAAAAGTGATGTAATTCTTCTACGCCACTCTTCTCATATCGTTACGTTCAAGAGAAAATTCACTAGCAATTCTGTACTAACTACAATTACGTTGAATCATCAAATTGAGTGTTTTCATCACTAAGCCCACAATGATTTGTTCAGGTTTTCACAAGACAATCACTGTTACTCTTTCTCTATCTACCACTTGGTAGAGATTAACAACAAATTAAATACATAAGTTGAATAATCGCCCACAAGTTGTGCCACATTCATATATTCATGAAAGTATAGTACCATTCAATACTCCAAGTAGAAGATGAATGGATTCCAATCAAGTCATCAATAGTGCAAACATTTCATTATATTATGTTCCTTCGACTTAATTAGGTGTATCCTTGTACAACAAGTGGCGCTTTGTTTCTAGTTCTGTTCCCAATTTCATCCATTATTCCCCGTGTATTTGTCGCCCATTATGTGCTCATTAATGTCCAGTAAGATGTCGTTCTCACTTCTCAGCAACTTCTCATAGGTAAACGTAAAATGCTTGCGGTCTCTCAAGGCTTCTAGCGTTCATATGGAAAAACCGATTATATGCCAAGCACCTTGTGCTCAATTGGCATGTAGTGGCCACCCTCATATGGGAGGTCATGAGTTCGAGTCTCAGTGGTGGAGATCTCGAAATTGACTCTTTGTTCTTCAACAGGTTGAGAAAGACTCTTTGTTCTTCAACAGGTTGAGAAAGTATAGATGAACAGATACTACAATGTAATAGGGTCAGTTGTATTCAAAAAAAAAATAAAAAAAATCTCTCATTGTGATTATGAAAGGGACTAGTTAATTTTAAAAATAAAGACACATTACAAAACATCTCAGAAGAGCTGTAGTAAACATTTTCCTAGATTTCAAGATAATTCTTTATTTGTTAATAAAAATCCTTCCATAATTATAATTGGTATAAAATCTCTTCTTTGGCCTTCAAAAAATTATGTTAGGTAAAAAATTGGAGAGATTTAAAACAAAAAACGCAGTAGCATTATGGTAATTTTGTTTAAGTTAGATTTTTTTTTTTTTTTTTTTTTTTTTTGTCTTTTAGAGCATTTTTTCCTTTATTCCATATCACATTGTTATGCCTTAAAGAGCACAATGTTGTGCCTTCCGGAGCACAATTATATTTTTTTCAGTGCACATTGCTTTGGTTAATAAGTTAACTTTTTTGGTCTTTCCGTGCATTTTTTTTTTTTTTTTACATTTTTTCCTTCTTACAGTGCACATTGTTATGCCCTCTAAAGCATAATGTTGTGCCTTCGAAGTGAATATTGTTTTGCCAGAGTGAATATTGTTGAGCCTTCTAGAACACATTGTTTAGCCTCACATTGCTGTGCATTTCAGTTTTTAGATCGTATGGGTTATATATATGTGTATATATATATATATATATATATATATATATATATATATATATATATATATATATGGATGAGTTCGGGTGCGGTGATGCTCCTAGGTGCGCTCATGTGGTTAGATCTAAGCTGTTGATCAAATCTAGATCAACGGCTCAAATCAATGAAAATTTTTAAAGAAAAATACCTGTCTAGAAGAAAGAAGCATAAGCTGAACATGGTCACCTTAAGAGATAGAAACATACACATTAACTGTTAGAACAACGCACCTTAAGTGTTAAATGGCGCACGTTTAGTATTAACATCGCGCACCTTCAGTTTATAACAATGGCGCACCTTAAGTGATACAAAGACACACTTAAGTGTTAGAATAACGCACATGTTAAAATGACGCATCTTAAGTTTTGTTCTTGAGGGTCTGAGCTAGGGGTGCAGACCCCTCAGTTCAAAAGTTTTGTTCTTGAGGGTCTGAACTAGGGGTATGGCAGACCCCTCCGTTCAAAAGTTTTGTTCTTTAGGGTCTGAGCTAGGGATTTGGGAGACCCGTGACCCAGAACTATCCACAAGCTATCAATAAAATGTTCTAGATGAACTACTTGCAAAAATCAACACTATTACTGAAAACTAAATATTACTAGTGAACTAACCCTCAATAGAACATGGACTGATCTATAAAATCAACTGACTGTGCAAAACCTGAGGAAGTGGCAGTTTGATTGTTTGAATTTTGTCCATAGGGAATAACTTTAACAACTCCTCGTAGCTTGATAGTCTTAGTGGTCTGCAATCTTCTTTGGTTGGCTTAATTTCTTCCTCAAAGAAATTCATCATCAGTCTTCTAAGAACCCCGTATCACTAGCAAACCATAAATATGACAAAAAATTTCCTTCTTTCTTTCTCATACACCTTTAATCTTTTATTGTCAATGAACTTCTCTTCATCTGCCGTACAAGGTCTGGTTTTTCTTTTTGTTTTGTTTTTGATTTTTTTTATCTTTAAAACAAGTGTATAATTGAATCTGCAAAACAAACTAACATGATGAAACTTAAATAATTAAAAAAGCGAAACAAAGAATAAGTTAAGCATTTTTTTATTTTTTTAATAGAAAAAAAATCATTTTGTTGTTAAGTAAGTTTGCTTGGGTGTACACCTCCATCCATGTCTTTTCATATTACACCTACAACATGTTTTGTTAAAAAAATAGTTCACATATCTGATCTTTTGCCTTCAGTGTTTCTCCTTGATCTCTTTTCTGGCACCCATGAGTTTTTCTGATTACCCTGCCAGCTTGTGAATCCTAGACCTGCTTTGTTATGGTTATTCCCTCTTAACTGAAGGATTTCATTTAGACTATTGGTGCCTGTGTTTAACATTCTCACACGTTTTTTTAAATTTTCCAATTCCTTTTGCAGGTATAGTTCATTTGAAACATTCGTATCTAAATCAGTCTTAAGT
The DNA here is from genome assembly GCA_003576665.1 of Ipomoea trifida. Classification (NCBI taxonomy): domain Eukaryota; kingdom Viridiplantae; phylum Streptophyta; class Magnoliopsida; order Solanales; family Convolvulaceae; genus Ipomoea; species Ipomoea trifida. The sequence goes on from CP025653.1 coordinate 3,951,582, forward strand.
TTTTCTACTAATGTTTTTAGGGCTGAATTTTCCTTTTGCAGGTATTGTTCATTTGAAACCTTCGTATCTAAACCATTGTAAGAATATTCAGAATCACTCCAGGTAAGTGTATACGATTTCTTATCTTTGTTGTTTCCACATTCCGCTGCAATGTGTCCATAACCTCTACATTTATAGCATTGATGAATGCCTTTGAGCTTGAAATCTTGATTTTGACATTTTGGCTTTTGAGTATTTCCAGTTCCACTTCCTTTGCTATTTGTTTTCAGCCTTCCTTGTCCCTTAGTTTTCTTTAGCATTTTGCCAAATTTCTTAGACAGCATGGCCATGACATCGTTCATTTCTGTATCGGAGTCAGCTCTTGCAGGTGCCATAGCACTGAATGCAACTCCTTTGTTGTCCTTGTTCAGGTACCTATCTTCTTCCTCCATTTGCAACTCAAAAATCTGTAAATTTCCCATTAAAGCATCTAGAGTTTTTAGATCTGCTGATTGCTTTATAGCAACAACTTGCATCTTGAACCTCGGGGGTAAGGATCTCAAAACTTTTCGAACCACTTTTTCTTCCTCAAAGGGTTCACCCAAGTTTTGTGCACTGTTTACTAGGTTTTTAACCCTCGCACTGAACTCAGATACTGACTCAGTTTCTTCCATTCTCAGACTTTCATACTTGGTCATGAACAATTATAGTTTTAAGACTTTGACAGATCATGTACCTTCATAATGATTTATAAGTGCATCCCAAGCAACTTTTGCTATATTTGTGGCTTAGATCAATACAAATTTATCTGGTCCAAGTGCACTATAAATAGCATTCATAGCCCTATTATTTGCTGATGATCGTTTCTTTTCATTTGTTGTCCATTGGCTAAGGGGTTTTTTCTTCTCTTTGTTCTCGACCGTCATCATGGGTGGAGTCCAAGCATTTTCAATGGCTTCCCAACATTCTTCATCTAAAGATTTGATAAAGTCTTTCATCCTAGCCTTCTAATAAGCATAGTTGCTTAATCCTTTCAACAATGGTGGTTGTGAAATTGAGGCACCTTATTCCATTCTGCAAAACATACTCGAGTATCCCTAGGATCTCGCTAACAAATTAAGCGACACTGCTCTGGTACCAAATGAAATTATGTAATGCAGATATGTATCAAAATATTAAGCAATAAAGGAAGTGTCAAAAATAACTAAACAGCTGAATTTGATAACGCAGTTGGAGAACACCTCCTAATCTGCGGGACCACGGTCAAAAACCTTTTCACTTAAGATCAACCCGCTGGTTTTACAATTACAAGGTTCAATGAATTACAAAACTAGGTCTACCACCTATTTAAACATTAACCTTATAAACTAACTTTATGAAAAAGTTTACAAGTACAATTTGAACTAATTGTACCAATTAAACAAAATGTAACCAACATAGATTTTAACACAGCTTGTACTGATATAACTTGGAGCTGATATCTCCGAATAATACACCAATCTTTCCCTGTATTAAAGTTTTTTCGCAGCACCTTCGTGACTGTATATCTATATTTTGAACTATGAAGCTTCAATTTTCTTCATTATGAAAGAGCCTATTTATAGTTTTAATTTCCCTTTCATAGCTTCAATTTCGCATGACCACGCCTCCACGATTACAGCATGCATTGTGATTTAATTTCCCTAAAATGTTGCTTCCACTTGCTTCCACGTTCGCATGATCACACTGCATATTTCATTTTCCCCTTTGCTTTTTCCATTCTATTGCACACGTCCTTCCTTTTCCACTTTTTATGCATTTCATTTCCACTTCACAGACTTTAATTTCATGTACCATTTTCATATTGCATGTATTCACGTACTAATGTATATACATTAACACTATGCATTCACTTTCCATTTCCATTTTCATTTTGTGTTTGATTTATATGCCTATTTTAATTTCACTAATTAATTTTGTTTGATTTGATATGCCAATTTACCATACTAACAATATATATATATATATATATATATATATATATATAGAGAGAGAGAGAGAGAGAGAGAGAGAGAGAGAGAATTTGCTATAACTTACAAGTTATCAGCTAGGACTTTATATATATAATTTGCTGTAACTTACCCAAGTTACAAGCTAGGACTTTATACATATAGTTTGCTATAACTTACAAGTTACAAGCTAGAATTTTAAGGATTTGAGGGATACGTGTTAGCTTAGCAGATCTGATTTAGGAATTATAGTAGATTTGAATCAATACATTATATATATATATATATAGTTTGCTATAACTTACCAGTTACAACTTTGTAAAAATGATTATTTAAATACAAGATAATATAGTTAAGATTGATTATGATTGTCACTAAAATAATTGTCTACAAGTTTGTAAAAATTCTAGTCTAAATACTTATTCTAAAAATAATAGTTTAAATAAAAACTACATGTGGTTGGAATTTCACTAAATCTTCTTAATTCTCTCTTTTGGGTAGCGTTGTCATTGTCTTAATCTTTAGTACATATCCTCTTCTTTTGTATTGGTAGTGTGTCATGTTCAATTGTGTTACTCGTGATAGCATAGAAGACAACACCATGCAATGAGATTATAGTGTAGGAAGTTGTGGGTTACCTTGGTGTGTATACGATTGGATCTTAGTTATACAATGAACTCTTGATCTTGCAAGCGTCTATTGATATTTGACAATGATAGTTTTTCCCTATATGTTTCATGTGCTATGAGATTTGTGTCGTACATTTTCATGTGAAAGTATTGAACAAAATATTAATTTTTATTATATTTGTAGAAGGTTAATGAGTAGTACATTTTGTTCTAGTTTCATAACTTGTTTTACTTGATAGTAACAACAATAACTTTGCGGGTAGTATGAAAACTAATGCTGCAATATTTCCAGTTTCATCAACAATTTATACATCCATTTTGCACATGTTTATTTTGAACTTCATATTTTTGGAATTAGTATGAATGAGTGTAGTACTTGATTTTGTGTGTGCGTGTGTTTTTTTTTTTTTTTTTTTGTAAATTTTTTTTTGATTTGATACTAATCATGGAGTACCCACTGTTGTCTTTTCATTACAATCCATGCAGTTAAATAGTTTGCCACTTTCTACACAAACATTTTTAAACAGTGGCTACATCCTATATGCTAATTTTTTTTTTGTCAAGATTGATGTTGATTTTGTCTTTAATCCAAGCAGGTTGATTGTACAAAATGAAATGAATTGTAAATTTATTTAGTTCCAATATATTTAAAGAAGGTATAATAAGTATTTTACATACTAGTATAAAGAATGTTGCAACGGTAGCTATTTTTTAAATTTCTTCATTTTCTGAATTTGAAAGATTGATTCCAGCAATGTTGTAGTCTAAGCATCTTTTCAATGCATCAAGTGTGTCACAATGTTCTATTGCTCTACATTGATATTTTTAATAATGAGTTTTAAATCAATTTATTGGGTTATTTGAATGTCTTCTTTGTCAACCAATACTCTCTAAGTAGTTAATATGATTGGCTTAAACTATTTAAAAATTTATTTATTTTGCATGTTATTAACATAATAGTTGATAAATAAATATATAACATTACTTTGTAGCTAGTATAACTTTGATATTTAATTACAAGATCATGTAAAAAGAAAAAAATGAACAATGTAGTGAATATAATTAATTAATAAATTTGAAGGTAAAGAATCTTTGTATTGTAGAAATTAAAATATAGACAATATAACTAATGAAATTATATCTCTTTTTAAATTTTTTGATAATGAATATTTTTTTTTAATAAAGGCATTGCAGACATCGAATTATAAATTAAAAAATGCATATGTATTATTTTTTGTTGTAACTATTAAAATTTATTTAACTTAATAAGAGTAATAAAGTGGGTACTTACTTTTGAATAATATACTCTAACATATTCGTATTATATGTTAAAAAATATGGCTACTTTGATTGGGATGAGGTTCGAACCTAAGACCTCTCTTATAAAAATTAATGGGAAAGTTAAAAGTTAACGAAATATTAACGGAGAAGAGAATATTTAACGGAAAACTTAATGGATAATCATATAAGGATTAATATTTGATGCACCGCCTATGTATAGCTGCTATACACCGGCGGTGAATGAGAAAATGTCACATCATTTAGTAATACATTTTTACTTGAACTTCAATGTTTGAATAATTTACAAAAATATTACTGCTTTTTTTAAAAATTGTTTTAGATCCATTAGATATGTGTATATATATATATAGCGCTCCGCTGGTAGAGCGCGCTCCACTCACATGTCCAGATCAACGAATCAAATGTAATTTTAAATAAACGATGCAGTGACATTTTCGTAAATAACTCGAATTTGGTGCAAGTAAATGTGTTATAAGTGCAAGTAGTTGGTGCACATTTGCAATTAAAAAGTGCAAATATAATCACTTACAAATGCACCTATCTTCACTTACAAGTGCAAGTAATTTACCGTGTTAACATTCGTTCACCTAGGTGCACCTAATTATAACGTTAGTTGCGACTAGTTACAACGTTAGGTGCACTTAGTATAAATTTTAGTTGCACTTGTAATACAATTTACTTGTACTTAGATTCACTATACGAAACTGTCACTTGAACTTGTAATATATTTTAGTTGTACTTCAATGTTCAATTATTTACAAAAACAGACTTTTTTTAGAAAACATCATATCCGATCTCACTTCTTTCCCGGGCACGCAGTTCCGCCTGAACGCGTCATATATATACATATACATACATATTGAGTTCTATCACATCTCTCTATAGTTTTCCTTTTCCTCTTCTGTTAATTCACCAGCATACTAGCAAGAAGATGTGGAAGCTTAAGATTGCCGAAGGTGGCGGGCCTTACATGTACAGTACCAACAACTACGTCGGCCGACAAATATGGGAGTACCACCCTAACGCCGGCACGCCGGAAGAACGAGAAGCGCTTGAAAATGCCCGCCAAGAGTTCAGAAAAAACCGGGAGAAAGGTTTCCGTGCTTGCGGTGATTTGTTCAAGAGAATGCAGGTCAGGATCGGATCGGCGGTTTTTAGTATTTTTCAAGTTTTCGTGATTAGTCAAGGTTAATAATAATATAATTGTTGATTGAGTTAATAATAAATGCAGATGATCAAAGAAAGTGGGGTTGATGTGTTAAGTCTTCCAGCAATAAGATTAAAAGACCAAGAAGAAGTGAACTACGAGGCAGTTACAACCGCCGTTAGAAAAGCCGTACGCCTAAATCGTGCACTTCAAGCCAAAGATGGGCACTGGCCAGCTGAGCATTCTGGGCCAATGTTTTTCATTCCTCCTTTGGTATTCTTAAGGCATCCTCATTAGTCATTATGCATTTTGGGAAAGTTTCTAGAAGAGAAAAATTTTGGGGGACAAAGGGGTTTTATTTTAATTTTTTTGGAGATATTTTTCTCTTGCAAAATTGAGGTTCTTTGTGAACCCATTAGTTGAAAAAATTGGAGAAAGAAACGTGAAAATTGGGCATAAAGAGAATTGCACGGCACCCAGCATGGCACTAAAAAACCAAATTGATGTTGTTATTACTCTTACACATTTCTCTATGACACTAACCACAAAAATGGTTATTGTGAGTTTTTTATGGTACCATGACTTATGAGAACGAAAGAGAGAAAATGGGAGAGAAAAATAAATTGATCATGCAATAATAATTTTTTGTTTTGGGGGCTCATGAAATAGTTTTTTTTAAGAAAAACAAAAAAAAAAGGCTTCCTTGAGTGTGCGTAGGCATTCCAAGGACGCCCAGAGGGCCCGTGCAGTGCCGGAGCCTTAATAACCTATTTTTCCTCTAACATCTATCATTTTGTCATTCTGTCATTTTCATTTTTTTTTTTTTTCATTCTTCTCTCCCATTTCCATTTATATATATGTAGCATGACCAAAAAAAAAATAAATAAAACCTTCGAGGATCCTCTAATAATAATTGTTAATGGGACAGGGGACTGAAGAGAGGGTGGTGTGGCAACCAAAATTATTGAAAGCATTAATTGTGTAAAATGATTTGCAGGTGATTGTGTTGTACATAAGCGGCGCAATCAATACCATTCTGACATCAGAACACAAGAAAGAAATAGTTCGATTTATCTACAATCAGCAAGTATGTACTTACGGAACTTATATTTCCAACTTTATAATTGTAATATATAACCTTAATCAGCTGGGAACAATGCTCCAGGTGAGAACGTGCGGACAAATTTAAATTATAAATCTAATAGATCTAACAGTTGAAAATAAATAAAAATTTGTACTAATAATTATGAAAATGACCTCGCTCATTTTAAAATTTGGTAACATTTATGAAAATGACCCGCTCATTTTTTATTTGATTTCTTATCCATCATATCTTGTAGATAAATGGTTTAGATTAATTTGTCCACAAGTTCCCACCTAGGGTGTAAGTTCTCATATGATTAAAATTATATATATATATATATATATATATATATATATATATATATATATATATATATATATATATATATATATAGAGAGAGAGAGAGAGAGAGAGAGAGAGAGAGTCATAATCAACTATAGTTCCGTCTTAACGTACAGTCAGTGCATGCGGCTACACTACTATGTATACATATATACACCACTCAATATTAGAAAATGCACCACACAAATATGCACGGTTAGGTACGCATCATTAAAAAACACATCACTAGGTATGCAAATAATATATACCACACAGTGTTAGGAAATGCACCATTAGGGGCAAGGGAGTTATGGTGCATTATTTTGGGTGTGTGGTGTGTTTTCATTGTGGTGCATTTTCTAATATTGGCTGGTGTATATTTGTACACATAGTGGTGTATTCCGCACCGACCCCATAGGAAGGCGCAACTACATTTGAATATATATATATAGAAGAATTCAGGTGCGGTGATGGTTTCCCGTGCGGTTGCCCGGTACGCACCTTAAGCATTACAATTGCACACTTTAAGTGCAGAAATCACACACCTTAAGCACACAAATAAAGCACTTTAAAAACACAAACCGCACGCACCTAAAATTTTAGGCTGACGCACCTTAAGTATACAAAGCACGCACCTTAAGAACACAAAACACGCACATTAGGCTTTAAAATGGTGCACCTAAAGTTTCAACAACTCACGCACTTTAAGAATACATATCACGCATCTTAAGAAGGAAAACAACCACTTTAGGAAGAAAACCATGCACCTTAAGCTTTAGGTTCACTCACCTTAAACTTCAACACTCACGCACCTTAAGTATACAAATCACGTACCTTAAATGGAAAATCACGCATCTTAGAAAGAAAAGTACGCACCTAAAATCACTGCACAACCGCACGAGAGACATCGCAACTGCATAGGAACTGAATTCTCTATATCTACTATACTAATAAGAGTCAAAGAAAGTTTGGACTATAATGGGTAGAAAAAATGACGGTCAAATTATTAAATCAAATGGATGGTTGCTACCCAAAAGAGAATTAAAAAGACTTCGAGAAATTCAAACGAAAGTAGTATTTATTTATACTATCACTTTTAGACTAAGTATTTAGATTAGCGTTTTTACAAAATTGCAAACATTTATTTTAGTGACAATTATAATCAATCTCTCATATATTATCTTGCATTCATAAACTTTGAATTATCGATTTAAATAACAAATTCAACATTCAATTACATATGCATGAACATCTCCTATATAATCTTGCATTAATATACTTTGAAATACTTATTTAAAAATAAACATTGGGCATTATCCCATTCGCATAATGCGCGTGAAAAACTAGTATATATATAAACTTAATTAAATATCGCCTATACATATTTATTACTCCGTATTAGTATATCGATTCCTTTATTATTTTATTTTTACTTTTGTTCAATTGTTATATGATAGAATGAAGATGGTGGATGGGGATTCTACATAGGTGGACACAGTACCATGATTGGTTCAGCACTCAACTATGTGGCCTTGCGTTTGCTTGGAGAAGGAGCTGATGACGGTGATGGTGCCATTGCTAGGGCTCGAAAATGGATTTTAGATCACGGGGGTGCTACTCAAATTCCTTCTTGGGGAAAGGTTTATCTCTCGGTATGTCATATTTATAATATATTATTATAAATTGATACATTATAGCATTATATTTTGCTAAAAAGGTGAGTTTTAGGTTAAAACTTTATCAAAATTTAAATTAAAATAAAAATAATTTCATGACTTTTTCGATGATCAAACGCTAGGTGGTGAATAAGTGGATATATACAAAATGGAATTAATTTAGAAAAATAGTTCTAACAATGTGCGGTTGTACAATTCAAATGATGTTGTGGTGCTCATGTGCGGCTGTACTGTGAGAGGAGAGCTATTGATCTTGCAAAAATCAACATTGAGGATTAACAATGTTTAAAAAAACGCGGTGGCAATTTGATCATTTTTCATATGAGTCAAACTTAAGGTGTGTGATTTTTTTTCTTAAGGTGCATGGTTTTACTTCTTAAGGTGTGTGATTTTTTTGCTTAAGGTGCATGATTTTGAGCTTAAAGTGCGTTAGTTGTTGAGACTTAAATGCATCGGTCTAAAGTTTTAGGTGCGTGGTTTTCCATCTTGAGGTGCATGATTTTAATTTCATTCTTAAGGTCCGTAGTTTTTGTGCGTAAGGTGCGTGGTTTGGAGGTTAAGGTACGTTAGTTGTTGAAACTTAAGTGCGTCGGTCTAAAGTTTTAGGTGCATGATTTTCCTTCTTAAGGTGCGTGGTTTGTGTGCTTGAGGTGCGTCAGTTGTTGAAACTTAAGGTGCGTCGACCTAAGGCTTTAGGTACGCGATTTTTCTTCTTAAGGTGTATTGTTTCCCTTCTTAATGTACGTTATTTTCCTTCTTAAGATTTTTTTTTTCTTTTTCAAAACACAAACAATATTCTTTATATAAGATTTTCTCTACAAAGCCATATTTATGTTAATCCAGCTTAAGGTGCGTAGATTAGAATCTTAAGGTGGATCAGTTTAATTTTTTTAAAAGAATATATCACCATACAACCGCACGAGAACCCTTTCCCGCACTTGAATCCTTCCCCACACACACACAACAAAAAGGGGTTTTGAAAATCTAAGATCTAAACCTAACGAAAGAAGGAAAGATCCAAGTTGTCTGTAACACACACTTTCCTTAAAACCGATTCGTTACCTCCAAGGGTGTTAGGAGCGTTGTAGCATCAGTCTTCCAGGATAAAATGGATCATGACCTTAAGTTTGAGCATTCAAATAAAAGGTCTAGCGAACTAGAACAACAGGCGAGCACTCCGTACAGTTTACTGAAGTGTTTGACATAATTTTTTTAAGAAAACAATTTCTAGAGAGGAAGGAGAAAGCAAAGATTTTGAGAGGTCAAAATCAACAACTCAACAATTCTGCCAAACACCAAGGTTTTTATAAGAGATGAGGAAATTAATAGCATTAATCAATAGCATTAATCATATGAATTAAATCAGATTTGTAACACCCATAAAAACAACTTTAATATGGAATTCAACATGGCTGTTACGACTATTAATTCTATGAAATCATAATTCAGATTTGTAACCCCCATAACAACAACTTTAATATGGAATTCAACGTGGTTGTTACGACTGTTGATTCTCTGAAATTAATTCAAAATTAATTCCTACAGACCAAAATTAACATTGTAAATAAAAGTAGTATTTATTTAGATTATCATTTTTAGACCAAATATTTAGACTATCGATTTTACAAGGTTGCAAACATTTATTTTAGTAATAATTATAATGAATTTTCTATATTATCTTAGATTCATATTTAGACTATTGATATACTTTCAAATATTTATTTAAATATAAACATTGGGCATTAATCCATTCGCGCAATGCGCGTATAAAACTAGTAATAATAATAAGTGGTATAATGGTGGTAGTTGTAGTTGTTTGGTGGTGGTGATGATTATGTGGTGGTGGCCTGCGTAGTGGTGTGGTGGTGGTGGATGTAGTGGTTGTGGTAGTTTGTTGGTGGTGGTAGTAAAAATAATAATGAAATTAGCTTGAAATGAGATGAGAGATAAAGATAAATGCGAGCAAATAAAGAATTCAAAAAATATCTTCCAACTAAAAATCTAGTGATACGTTCCCAGCCAAGTTGAAAATTTTTTAATTCACCATAATAAATATGTTTCATTTGACTTTATTTTTCTTGAATATACCCAAATACAAAAAAATCTGTAAAATTACTTTCGGAAGTATTTTTCAAATTTCAAAACCAACATTAAATTTCACAAATATTGCCATTCTTCCAAAAATAGCTTTAGCCATTTAGACACTTTAAGTAAACTAATTACTTATTTCAACAATTAAAAATATTATAATTTTATCTAAACTTTAAGTATACTCTTTTGTAGGTCCTTGGAGTGTATGAGTGGGATGGGTGTAATCCACTCCCACCAGAATTTTGGCTTTTCCCTTCCAATTTTCCATTCCATCCAGGTAATTACTAAAGTTGATAATTGCAAAATAATAATAATAATAATAATAATAATAATAATAATAATAAAATTACTTGACTAACATAGTACAGTCATATATAGGCACAACTCACAACACTAATATTATATTGATGTCATTGTAATTTAGCAAAAATGTGGTGCTACTGCCGAACAACATACATGCCAATGTCATACTTGTATGCGAAGAGATATCACGGGCCACTTACCCATCTTGTTCTCTCCATAAGAGCAGAAATTCATGTCAAACCCTATGATCAGATTAATTGGAACCGCGCTCGCATGGCTTGTTGTAAGGTTAGTCTCTCTCTCTCTCTCTCTCACACACACACACATATATATATATATATACTCAAATACGGTCGCGCTTTAACGTGCGATCAGTGCAGATACACCAATAGCATTTAAAAAATGCACCAATTGTGTTAAAAAACGCACAATAATGAAATGCACAAATGCACCACAAAACGTACTACACATCCAAAAAAATGCACCTTACCTCCCCCACACCTAATGGTACGTTTTCGAACACTGGGTGGTGCTTTTATGCGTACCTAATGGTACATTTTTTTGTTGTGCGTTTCCTAACACTATTAGTGTATGTTTACATAATTATTGGTGTGTCTGCACTGACGGCACGTTAAGGCGCAGCCGCACTGAAAGTGAGTTCTATATATATAATTTAATTGACTAGCTTAGCTTCCATACAAATTAAACAACATATATGCAGGAGGACATCTTCTGCCATCATACATTCATACAAGATCTGCTGTGGAACACCCTTCAATACTGCACTGAGCCCATGATGAGGCGTTGGCCATTCAACAAAATTAGAGAAATGGCTGTGAGAAAAGTAATCAGCCACATGCGCTATTCAGCTGAAGTGAGCAGATACATTACCACTGGTGCAGTGGAAAAGGTTTGAATTGAATGCACCAAATAATATATTAATGGAAAAATATATATGGCCCCGTTTTAGTTATGATATTCATTATGATGATTGTTCATCTACTTTTGTTATCCTGTAATTGGATTCAAAATTTTTAATAAGAGTCATTTCCTGGTCCTACTGTTATTGGGGCATTGCCAATTTTAGTCCACTTCATTAATTTTTGCCATATTACGGCCAGTCTTATTTAGTCATTGCCACTTTTAGTCCACCCTTAAAATTTTCGTCAAACGATCGTCTAAAATAGGGGTATTTTTTATTTTTCCATGCTTTGGTCATCTCCTTGACCCTTTCCAGTGGTTTTCCTTACATATTTTTATCCAATGAAGAGGTCCGGCGAAAGCCATGTGAGCCACATTACAAAGCCATGACTTTCGTCGGACCTCTTCATTGGATGAAACTTGGATGAAAATGTGTAAGGAAAATCACTGCAAAGGAGATTATCAAAGCATCAAAAGATCAAAATACCCCTGTTTTGGACGGTCATTTGACAAAAATTTAACGGTGGACTAAAAGTGGCAAGGACTAAATAAGACTGGCTGCAATGTGGCAAAAATTAATGAAGTGGACTAAAATTGGCAATGCCCCAATAATAGTAGGACCAAAAATGGAAATGACTCTTTTAATAATTACAAAATTCATAATCTTTTTAATTACTCTGGCCTCTACATTTCAAGAATGGAATAAAAATAAAAGAAAATATATATATATATATAAAGGTAATTGTCGATGCATTAAATATGGAATTTTAATATATATATATGGACATCTATATTAGTAGTTTTTTTTTTTGGGTTTTTTTTGCCATGTTGGAGGGGAGAGATTGTGAGACGGAGGAGAGAAGGTGCCTATATTAATTAATTATTTATTTATTTTGATTACAATTCCTATTTACTACCAAACAAATTAAATTAAAGTAACTTTAGCAATTTAAACACATTACAATTACCAAGTATTTAATTTTCATTATCATTTCAATTCTAATGTTTGAACCAGGCACACCCTTAATTAGTCCATGAATTATTGGTTGGTGTATTTAATATTTGTAGAGTTTACAAATGATGTGTTGGTGGGCGGAGGATCCAAGCTGCGATGAATTGAAGTACCATCTGGCTAGGGTTCCAGATTTTTTATGGCTTGCAGAAGATGGGATGAAAATGCAGACTTTTGGGAGTCAGAATTGGGATACCTCTATGTCCACTCAAGCTATTATTGCGACTGGTATGGTTGAAGAATATGGAGATTGTCTGAAGAAGGCCAATTTCTATCTCCAACAATCACAGGTATGTTACTTTGAAAAATCAGCTCAAAATCTAGCCAGCCAGCTGCTAGTTTTAATTTATATATATATATATGCAGATAAAAGAAAACCCAAAAGGAGACTTCAAAAGTATGTTTCGCCATTTCACGAAAGGGTCATGGACATTCTCTGATCAAGATCAAGCTTTGCCTATCACTGACGGCACAGGAGATGCCCTTAAGGTTATTTGCATATATGTTGAAACCTATGCAAATTAATACATATATATGTCTTGACAAATTTAAAATACACTATACTTGTGTGGCTTGGGTTGGTTTTGTTGCAGTGTTTGGTACTCCTTGGGCAAATATCGCCTGAAATTGCAGGAGAGAAAGTCGATGTTCAGCGCTTGTATGAGGCTGTTGATTTCTGCCTTTATCATCAAGTAAGTGGACTAACTAACTTTCATTCTTTCCGGCCTCTACCAAAATTATATTCGACTAAGTTAATGTTCGGAGGAGGCCGGTAAAAGGTCAACTCCATCAATTAGTAGCTAGAGGATTGTTGAGTCAATGTTGGTAAAAGGCAAAATTCAGCATCCTGCCTCTTGAAAATGTAATGGTAATCTATAAAAATAAAGTTGCTCATTCGCTAGGAACTATAACTTTTGGCATAGTAGTAAACACTTAATCTTAACAAGTGATATCAAAATCAAGTTAGGGTTAAAGTCCAAGCAAGAGGCAAAGGTCAGTAAAGGCCAAGTCCATCAAATTTTGATCCTAACAACTAAGATCTGATACACTATATTTTGGTTGAATTCAGAGTCCCAAGAGTGGCGGTTTTTCCATTTGGGAGCCACCGGTTCCACAACCATACCTCGAAATGTTGAACCCCTCTGAACTCTTTGCAGATATTGTTGTACAAGGAGAGTAAGATCCCAATTCTTCTCACCTAAAATACCTAATTAATGTTATTGATGAGTAATATATAGTACTTGTTTGAATTGTATCATTTGGTTGCATGCTAATTAAGTCTTTTTGGTGGGTGGGTTAGGCACGTAGAAACTACAGGAACTATAGTCAGTGGTCTTGCAGCCTTCAAACTTCATTATCCAGATTATAGATCAAAAGAAGTTGCTATGTCTATTGCAAAAGCAGCAGAATACCTTGAAAATGAACAGCAAGCAGATGGGTCATGGTATGGGTACTGGGGAATTTGCTTCCTCTATGGCACTTGCTTTGCCCTATTAGGGCTAACAGCTGCAGGAAAGACTTATGAGAATTGTGAAGCCATCCGTAAAGCTGCTCACTTCTTACTGTCAAAACAGAACCATGAGGGGGGTTGGGGAGAATGCGTTCAATCTTACCCAACCATGGTATTATATATTTCTCAGTATAAGTATTACATTTTCATATTAACCCGAACCAAACCAACTCATCTCACAAGTAAGGATCATGAGAAGGTTTAAATATTACCCTTTGTAAAATTCTCTAACTATGTTAATGATGATTTAATTTTGTGGAGCAGAGATACATAGCGCTTGAAGGGAACCGTACGAATTTGGTGCAAACATCATGGGCAATGCTAGGGCTTATGTACACTGGACAGGTTAATTAGCATAGTTTAATGAATTGAAATTGAAAGGCACTGATTGGTTTGATGTATGCTCAAAATGATTCTAATCGAAGGGTTTATTTGGAAACTCAAAAAATGACTTTTGAAAGTCATTTTCTGAATTTTCTAGTGTTTGGATATTCTAGAAAAATTGAAATCAAAGAAAATATTCTTTCTATTCAACAAAAAAAAATCTGATTGGTAGAAAATGTCTTCCTAGTTTTTAGTCCGAATAAATTTTTCATATTTTTTTATTTTTCTATATATTTTTCTTTTTACTCTTCTTTTTTTAAATTAATTTCTGGATTATTATTATTACCAACACCAACACCACGACTATACCACCACACCAAACACAACCACATCATCACCACCCCCACATATTACTATTATTATTATTATTATTATTATTATTATTACTATTATTATTATTATTATTATTATTAAAATAATATGATATTTTTAGGAAAATAAACAAAAAAAATGCAATTCCTCAACTTTCAGCCAAATAGAAAAAGATAATTTTCAAATATTCATCCAACCTATTTTTCAAAAAATATTTTCCAAGTTTTTAAACGGACCCTAAGTGTTTTTTTCTCTGATTTCCTTGTTAACTAGGCTGAGAGAGATCCAACTCCTTTACACAGAGCAGCAAAGTTACTGATCAATGCACAAATGGAAGATGGTGATTTCCCTCAACAAGTAAGATCAACTAATTTAATTAAACTACATACTTAACTTCTATAGATTTGCAATTTAAGATTTTTCTCTTGAAAAATTTATATTTTTCTCCCTCTATTGTTATTGAGATAGAGTCTAATCCATATGAATAACTTTTCATAAATCTAATAATTTAATAGAGTTTATTATCGAAATGGTCCCTCGACTATTGCGAATTTATCAATTTGGTCCTCGACAATTTTTCGTGCCCAATTAAGTCCCTCGACTTTGAAAATTTTAACCAATTTGGTCCTTCGTTTATTTTACCGTTAAACATCCGTTAAAATCGGGACCAAATTGGTAATTTTGCTATAGTCAAGGGACCAAATTGGTAATTTTGCTATAGTCAAGGGACCAAATTGGTAATTAAATTTTCGAGAGACCATTTCGGTAATAAACTCTAATTTAATAGTTAGATGAGTTGTAAATATAGTCTATCGATCAGCCAAGTGAGATAGATAATGTAAGTTGCTTGTAATCTACAACTCATTTAACAATTAAGAAATGCCAAAGACCTTGTGGTCAAGTGGCACCGGTGTCCTGATTAACACTCCCACATGGATGATGGGAGTGGGTTCGAGCTTCAGTGACAATAGGTTGAGGAAGTAGCTAGTACTAAAAAAAAAAAAAAAAAAAAAGAGATTGATTAGATTGAAAACTAGGGAAAAATTTTGGTATCAAAATTTACCAAATTTTCCTTTTTCTTCGGCAAAATATGTCCTAACAATAAGTATGAAATCCAGGAAATCAGTGGAGGCTACATGAAGAATTGCATGTTGCACTATGCACAATATAGGAGTTATTATCCATTATTGGCATTGACAGAGTATCGTAATCGTGTGTGGATGCAAAAAAGCAACTAAAATTCAAATCTTATCACCAATAAATGTCGCATATGCCTGAGTATGATATAAGTTTAAATGTGTTTCATACAGTTAAGGTATGCTCAGGACACCTCGCAAGCTGATTAAAAACAAAATGCCGCATATTGTTTAATTGTATGGAGTATTATCAATTAAGCATCCTAGTTAGCCTGTAATCATGTGATCTAATATGATGTATACTACATCTGAGATGTGCATTTAATTATGGATTATGCAAATTTAGTTAACTACTCCTCAATGTCTATCGATGATTTCATTTCATACTTAATTGGTTAAGGATTTTCATACATTGTCTATGTTGGTTTTCTAACCAAAGGACAGTCAGCGCAAATTATGTTGTGGACCCAGGTCTATCTTGCAATTATTATATCATGAATCATGATTCATCTTAGAAGGGGTGAAGCAATAAGATTCATTTTCAGTACATATTGAATATTAATATTTTGAAAATTCATTTTTAGTGTAGGAATATTTGTTTTTAACATACTACCTAAAACTGAATATTCACTATATTTAAAACAAATATGCAGTATACTAAAAATGAATATTTTATAATTTGCGGTAAGGCCTTCCACAATAGTGGATCGTGGACCAAATTTTAAGACAAATTGTGTAAGGTGGAGTATAGAGGTTATGAAGAGAGAAGAAGTGAGCTCCTCCTGCAAGGGGTTAGATTTTCGCAAAGATATGGGTCCCAGAGCAAATGACAGCCAGTCGTGCAGCCACGCAATGGCGGTCACAACTGCACCCATTGAGCGCGTTACTGGCTATGATTTCATCTTTCTCTTCTTTTTTTTTTTTTTTAAAAAAAGGCTTTTTTTTTCTTTTTTATCTTCCCTCTCATCTTCTCTTTCCTAATCACACTCTTCAAAAAAAAAAAAAAAAAAAAAAAAAAAAAAAAAAAAAACTCCACTATTGATTAATGTGAAAGGTTATTTATGTTGCCATCCTGAACCTCGGAGTTTGCTACATACATCATACTTCTCTTGCGCTTCACTAGACTTAACAATTACTGTGGAATGTACGGTCCGAGATAGGATACTAATTACTACACCAATTACGTACAAAGAGCTCAAGTTGTGATAAATATAGGTTTTATATATGTGTTTGGTAGGTCGTAGGTGGATCTGATAAAACTCTGCGTTGTACTAATAATTAATATATTAAAAAGAATGGTGAATGTATTTCAATTTTAGTCTCATAAGTTATGATTCAAATTTATTATTGTCTTTAGATGTACGTTTAACTTGAACATGTATGTTCCCCACGGTTTTAATTGTTTTGATATTGAATTTTGTGTTGTTCAGCACTTCAACATACAATTTTTTTTTTTTTTTTTTTTAAAAACAACCAACTGAGATAGCTATATTTAACCAAGTCAAGAAATCTTCTTAACTCATGTGACTTTATGACTTACCATCAGTAGACAATAAATTTGCAACTAAACTAGCTACCACGAAGAGGCAAGGATATTTCTGTTGAAATGTAAGGGTTTTCTACATCTAGCAGCCAGATTTAATTAAATGCTGAGCAGCCAAAATACTTGTCCAGTTATGGCCTATTGAAGCTTCCAAGAAAGAGGTTTTGGGTAATACCTGACCTGAAACACACGTGCCACAAATGTGTGGGTGTTAGGGGTCAGGCAAATTATTGCATGGACCATGGTTCACACAGCTGTGTGGACCAAAAGTAAAAGGTACATTATTTTTATACAAAAGGTATATTATTTTTGTACTGAAGGTACATTATTTGATAGTATATATCAAATAATGTACCTTCAGTACAAAAATAATGTACCCTAAAATAATGTATGTACCCTAAAATAATGTACCTTCAGTACAAAAATAATGTACCTTTAGTATAAAAATAATGCACCTTTTATTTATGGGACCATGGTCCATGCAATAATGATTGTAGTGATCAACCTTCAACCCTGTTTATCAAGAAGAGTCAAATTGAAAAGATGTACTCCCTCTGTACTATTTTAAATGTCTTACATTCCTTTTTAGTTTCATAGTTTGTCCCAAAATATTGTCCTCTTTCCAAAATTGAACATCATCATCATTTTACTTTTTTCAATTTATCCTTATGACTTTTACTTTCTTTATTGCTTTTATTTCCAAAAATGAAAAAGTAAGGAGTATAATTGGAAAGCACATAACATTTACTTTAATTACTTTATTAAAAAAAACATGCAAAAAGCAAATGAGACAATCAATTCAGGACTGAGGGAGTATTTGTTTAAAACCCAGGCCCCCCTTACCCTTAAGCACACTTACATATTCATACATCTCTTCAGTTTTTCGCACAAGAATTTTGGAAGCAAGAATACACTCATAGTACAATCACTATTGCATGGACCATGGTCCACACAGCTGTGTGGACTAAAAATAAAAAGTACATTATTTTTATATTGTAGGTACATTATTTTTGTACTGTAGGTACATTATTTGACAGTATATATCAAATAATGTGCCTTCAATACAAAAATAATGTACCCTAAAATAATGTACCTTTAGTACAAAAATAATGTACCTTTTATTTTTGGTCCACACAGCTGTGTGGACCATGGTCCATGCAATAATTTGCCTTCATAGTAAAAGTAGACATTGTCTGGGCCACAGATTTTAACAAAATTTCCTTCCCTGCGCGAGTCCGAAATTTTTTATTCCATGTCCTAACCCTTTGCCTTAATTTCTATTCCACATATGAGAAAACCATCCCCGTATTTTCTACCAATCACCGAGGACAAACTAAAATATTTCCTAAAATCTGAGGTCTCAAGAACATTTAAATAATTAGCAACAGCAAACATGTCTCCCCTAGCAGTGTTATCAGTATATGATCTATTTGAACCTTTACTCAAAAAAAAAGGGCAAATACATTCCAATTTTAGTCTCATAAGTTATAAATAAAAATATTATGGTGTGTTTGGTTCGCAAATAAGAGTCGGAATCGGAATGGGTATCAAATACTTGGTAATGGTAATGGTTTTACTGAAAGTATTTTGCATGTTTGGTAGTATGGTGGAGTGAGAATGATTTGTTGGAAAAAATGGCATAAATGGCATAAATGGCATTTTAAGTGGCCATTTTGTGGTATAAATATATGTAGGGTCCACATCCGATTCGGGTTGGGTCAAAGTGGATTCGGACTTTTCGTAGTGAGACGAAGAGATCGATATATTATACGCTCAAAATGGATAATGGGTGAATGAGAAATTTGTTCTCAAAGTAGACCCATTGAGATGGAAAAAAATGTGGGAAAAGCTTTAAGGAAAGCATTTGTCCCACATTGGTTTGGGAAGAGGATTTCACCCACTATATATACAAGAGGCTTTTTAAGGCTAATTGACTTGTATGGCATAGAGGCTCTCTCTCGCGCGCAGGGGGTGCAAATCAAATCTCAAAATGAGCCTGGAAAGGCTTGACTCGTGTATGCCTGCCTTGCGGGCTAAGTTATGCCGAATTTCCGAACATTTTTCCATCTCAGTGCGCCGCGGCAAGGCTGGGCAGCGCGAGACGTCAGCGATGTCTCGCGGCAGCAGCAGCATTCGAGATATACATCAGCGATGTCTCGAACTTCAGCAGCGCGCGAGACATCGCTG
The DNA here is from genome assembly GCA_003576665.1 of Ipomoea trifida. Taxonomy (NCBI): domain Eukaryota; kingdom Viridiplantae; phylum Streptophyta; class Magnoliopsida; order Solanales; family Convolvulaceae; genus Ipomoea; species Ipomoea trifida. The sequence continues at coordinate 3,971,107 of CP025653.1, forward strand.
ATGTCTCGCGGCAGCGGCAGCATTCAGGACATCAATTAACGATGCCTCGGCAGCAGCGTTCGAGACATCAAGCGATGTCTCGAAGTGTTATAATAATATTATTATTATAATTATATTAGTAAACCAAGTAGTTAGTTAGTTAAGAAAATAATGGGCATTATGCGCCACATATCCACTACGTGAGCGTGTCTTCTTTCATTCCTTCATAGCCTCCGAAATTGCTGCCGCATTACAATGTTTTAGATTAGTATAAATAGTTCTTTTTGTCTTCATTCATAAAGGTACCTCATCAAAGTAGAATCAAAGCAATTTGTTTTTTTCTTTCCTCCTTATTCTTCCATTCGTATTACATATTTATATATATAAATATATTATTTATATATTTATTTAGATATATTATATTTAATATATCTTACACGAAGCGGGCGAGTTATGCCCAAGATGTCTCGAACTTCGGCAGCGCGCGAGACGTCAACGATGTCTCGTGGCAGCGGCAGCGTTCGAGACATCAAGTGATGTCTTGAAGCGGGCGAGTGATGTCTCGAAGCGGGCGAGTTACGCCCGAGAGATGCGATCTCTCAAAGGAAGATGGTCGCACGGAGCGATGTCTCGTGGACCTCTCGCAGGCGGATGTCTGGCGAACCTCTCTCACGAGCGATGTCTCGTGGCTTCCAGGGTAACTCGTAGTAATCTCCTGTAGAGACGTATCACTTCCACTGTGACCGTTCATAAGAATGATCTTTGGCATTATGGAATTAATTTAATTAAATCCTGTCATTATTTCTTATTAATGGACTGTTAGTAGGAAGTAAATATGTTGTTAGTGGAGAGGAGGTTACAATGCCAGATTTAAATGCCATGTTGAATGCCATTAATCCCTTCCTCTACTATATATTTCCAGGTTGAGTTGGAGCATTTTGTGATACGAGAAAAATAAGCTTTCCACCTCGAAACTCTGCTCTTCCTTCCTTCTAGCCACATGTGTTCATCCCACGTTCTCGTTCGCCGGGTTCCAAGTTTGTGTGCTCAAATGCAGGAACCGTAGTACGTTTTATCCTAGGAAACCGCAACGCTCCAGCACCCCGGGAGGCGGTAAATAAGGTTTTAAGGACAGAGGCAACTCGACTCGTGCTTACAACTACCCCAAAGTCCGTTCATCTCCGTCCCCCCTTTTTCCAGGTTTATCTAACCTTTGTTGTAGGTTTAAATTCCTGAAATTTTATGTTGTTTTTGTGGATTTTCTATTTCGTCCATTTTCTTGGGTTTTTCGAGAATTATTCCCAACATGATTATTAATAGTTGGAGGAGTGAGGAAGAAAGGGAAATGAAACCTTTATTTTATTAGGAAATTAGTTTTGCAATTAATGGGTAATCAAAACCCATAATGGTGTTCTCAAAACCTATCAACTAAACAATAACAATGACTTTGATACTCATTCCTGATAGCTAAACATGTCAACCAAACATACGGTATGTTACATACCCTTTTTATAGTCTTCAATAAATATGTGTGTTAGGTAGTGGATGTGACAAAATACCCCAAGTGCCTATATAAGCACCTGCATTTTCCATACTAAAAACCACACAATAATAGGCAGAAGTAGAACATGTGGGAGCTTAAGGTTGCCGAAGGTGGCGGGCCGTACATGTACACTACAAACAACTACGTTGGCAGACAAACATGGGATTACGACGCTAACGCCGGTACGACGGAAGAACGAGAAGCGCTTGAAAATTCCCGCCGAGAGTTTAGAAAAAACCGGGAGAAAGGTTCCCGTGCTTGTGGTGATTTGATAATGAGAATGCAGGTATATTGTTCTATATTTTCTCAATCTTTTTTTATTTAAAGAATCAATACCTCAACATCAGGATTCGATCCTGTAACCACCTATTTGGAATGATAACAGAGGTGTCATCACACTCATTGTTGTAAAAATCGAGCCTGGGCGCTAGCCGGCGTCCTAGATTTTCACCGTAGTCGGTGTTCTATGCCTGCCGACTAGGCGGCGGATTAGCTATTGTTCCGTTTTTTAATGGGTTATTTCTATCAAAATAACTCTAAATCATTCAATCACAAACTCAAAAAATGTTTTTTTTTTTTATAAATCTAACCAGCTACTCTAATATTGATACTTTGAGTTGTAATTTTGTGGAATTTTTTTTTGATTTTTTAAATCATGACCCCGTTTGGTAAAATAATTAGTTTTTCAACTAATTTTGACTTATTTGACAACTATTAGTTGTTTGACTTACTTAAACAATGTTTAGTTAATCAACTTTTTACAAATCCAAAATGCTAAAATTCAAAAAGCTGTAGTGTGCGTCTCATCGTTGAGACGAAGTAACCTTTTTTCATTTTTGTCTCCGTCGTGAGTATCCCCCTTGTATTCGAACAAAAAAAAATTCAAAAAACTGTTCAAATCAATTTTTTCAATTAGTTTTTTAATAAAAGAAATTATACCAAACATCTGTCAGCTAACAACTAATTTACCAAACACGTTTTTAGTCTTTTTACAATCAGCCAATTTTATCGACTAGGCATACCCTCTAACAGCTATCAGTTAACAGTCATTTATCAAATATGGCTCATATCTTTATATAATTTACAATTCTAGATGTTTTTTAAGTTAATAATTACTATTTTAGTATTGACTATTAAAGTATTGAATAATTTATAATTATCAAGTCTTAAAAATTTAAATTAAAAAAAAAAAAAAAGACGTTGGATGAATGCATAGCAATTTTTTCAATTTTGATCACACTAAATAGTAGTTGGACACAGTAACAATGGTTTATTTGTTGTAATTAATTTCCAATTTGTTTATGATTAGCTAATTATATAATCTTTATCTGATCTATAGATGGTCAAAGAAAGTGGGATTGATGTGTTGAGCATTCCCCCAATAAGGCTAGGAGATGAAGAAGAAGTGAACTACGAGGCTATCACAACTGCTGTTAAAAAAGCCGTACGATTGAACTGTGCACTTCAAGCTAGAGATGGACACTGGCCAGCTTTGAACGCTGGCCCTATGTTCTTCACTCCACCCTTGGTACTATTCTATACATTTTTGTTCTAATTAATCATTTCTTTAGGGAGAGGGGTTGTACGTTTAAAAAAATTAAAATAATTATTTGAAGTGACTTTCCCCACAGCTGATTGCGTTGTACATTTGCGGAGCAATCAATACAGTTTTAACCTCAGAGCACAGGAAAGAAATTGTCCGATACATATACAATCATCAAGTACGTCTTTCTATCAAAAGTTTATTAATTACAGTGACTCGAAGAAGACAAGACGGTTTCACTAATTCTTATTTGTAAGACGGGTCAAGTTAACTGCGTGGACCATACTATAAAATAATATATATTCAGTATAAAAATAATGTGTTTTTGGTATATTAAAAATGTGAGAGGAAAAGATATTGTGATGATAAAAAATGACTGGTAAAACAGAAATTGGCTCGTTATCATTCTTATTCTTAGTAAGACATTGTATTCAGAAGATATACATTATTTGTTTACTAATAAATGTAAATTATATTGTATAATGTACATTTAGTACACAAATAATGCACATTTTGTATATTAAAAATGTACTTTTTGTCTCTAAAAAAAAATGTACTTTTTGTTATGGTCCACACAGCAATATGTGGGTCATAGCCCACACAATAATTTACCTTTTTTCATTGACCCAACATGTCTCACAAACAAGGATCTGTGAGCAAAGCTGTCAAAACGGGCTAACCCACTGAGTTAGCCCGTCTCGCTAAAAAGGCAGGGTGGACTTTGATATTTTGGGTCCGTATTTTGGTGAACTTTTTAATTATCTCGCCCCGCCTAACCCGCAGAGTGGGCTTGGACGGATCGTGAGACAGTCTCACACAAATTGTTCCCTATTAATTATTTTCTAGGTATAATACAAGTATACAACATCTAATTAGTAGTGGATTAGTTCCTTAAATTATGTGAAATTTTCGTTATGATATTGTTTGATTGAAAGTGGGTTGTTATTTTGGTATGATAGAATGAAGATGGTGGATGGGGATTGTACGTAGATGGACACAGTACCATGATTGGATCAGCACTTAACTATGTGGCCTTGCGTTTGCTTGGAGAAGATGATGATGGTGCCATTACTAGAGGTCGCAAGTGGATTCTTGACCATGGCGGCGCCACTAAAATTCCTTCTTGGGGAAAGATTTATCTCTCGGTATGCGATATCAGTAAAATTTTCTTGACATATATTGCCGCTCTGATCTCTTGAATTATTGGTGGTGTAAATGTGATTACCCGTCGTTTTCTCTACTTGAAGACCTCATTTTTTTACTTCACTTTTTTTTTTTTTTTTCGTTTGTTCTCCTTCCAACGACAAGAATGTTTTTCATTTTTCTATTAGGGGAGAGACAATATATGTTAATGTTTTGAAAATTGAGATGTAATATTTACACCATTAATAATTCATGACATTATTTGTAATTGACATATTTGTAAAGAGTATAAATTACAATTTTCTCTTAAAAATACTATACTACGTGGTTAAAATTTAAATATTTTTTTTGGAGCAGGTGCTTGGAGTGTACGAGTGGGATGGGTGTAATCCACTCCCACCAGAATTTTGGCTTTTTCCTTCCATTTTCCCATTCCATCCTGGTAATTACTTTAGCTCTTAATTGCTTAAAATAAAATAAATTAAAGTACTTAACATAGACATAAAAATAATTCTCATTATAATATAGCGAAAATGTGGTGTTACTGTCGGACAACATACATGCCTATGTCGTACTTGTATGCAAAGAGATATCATGGACCGTTAACAGATCTTGTTCTCTCTATAAGAAATGAAATTCATGTCAAAGCCTATGATCAAATTGATTGGAACAGTACTCGCATGGATTGTTGTAAGGTTGGTTTACACACAAATTTCAAACCCCTTTTTCGAATTGTAGATAAAACAAAGAGTTAATTTTATTTTTTGTCATAAATTTATAGGTAGCAATCGTCCACTTTTACTCCTTTTTTTGTATAACATCCCCCGTTGGTCCTAGTATTATTGTGACATGCTACAGTGATGTTAGGACTAAAGAGAGATGTTCTGAAAAAAATAACTAAAAGTGGACTACTACCTCTAAATCTAGAACAAAAAATAAAATTAATTCAATTCTAGAACAAAAATTAACTTGCATAAATGCAGGAGGACATGTACTACCCCCATAGTTTCATACAAGATCTGCTATGGAACACCCTTCACTATTGCACTGAGCCATTCATGAGGCGTTGGCCTTTCAACAAAATTAGGGAAATGGCTATGAGAAAAGCAATCAAGTATATGCGCTATGAAGCAGAAGAAAGCAGATACATAAATACTGGCTGCATAATAAAGGTTAGAATATTTCCTTGCTATAATAAAAGAAAGTTTGTAAAAGTATGTGTCACAATCTTATGAGTTAATTGGTTAATAGTATAAACATTATTATTATTATTATTATTATTATTATTATTATTATTATTATTATTATTATTATCTATTGATATTAACTACTCCGTATTAAACATTAAATATTAAATTATTTAATACTCCTTTTGTCCTATTTTATGGGTCTGGTTCCGTTAACGAGGCTTGACTGAAGTTATTTTTTAATCCAATTTTTCATAATATTAAGTTTAGTACGGAGTATTAATATACAAAATTTATATATTTAGAAACTACACTAAAAATATTATTAAACAAAAACAAATTAAATTTAAAAATAGTAACAGATGTTAGGAAAATACCCTTTCTGACAGTCGGAAATACAAGAAAATGGAAAACTAAAGCAAAACAGATTACAACGAAATATAATCAACGTAGGATTAAATAATTACTTGCGATGAACTGTCTGGACTTCGGGGTGGTTGGAAGCACGAGTCGTGTTGTCACTATCCTTAAAACCTTATTTGCCGCTTCCCAAGGTGCTGGAACGTTGCGGCCTAGGCTTCCCAGGATAAAACGTGCTACG
>CP025653.1:3982219-3989719 GCA_003576665.1 Ipomoea trifida
ATCCGCCGTTTGTGCACTCAAACTTGGATCCGGCGAACTAAACCGTGGGAAGAACGCAGATGGCTTGAAGGAAATATGAGCAGGGTTTTGAGGAGAAAGCAGTGTATTCGTGTGTTCTTGTTGTGTGTTTTTCAAACCTGCTGCTCACAACGAATATGTAGTGAAGGATGGGATCATTGCATTAAATCTGGCATTTAATTCCCATTTGTAACCACTAGCAACCTATTTACACCCACTCTTAATCCATTTAATCAAGAAATAAACTCTGAAAAAAGATTGGAATTAATCACATTAATTCCGTAATAATAAGAGTTATTTCTGAACGGATCCAGATGGTGAACGGTCGCAAAGAGAGGTTACCAAAATCGCTGTTCGAGACGTCGTTCATATCTGCGTACCTTCGAGACATAGCTCGTGCCGCGAGACGTCGAGAAGTGCTAGCTTCGAGACATCGCACTGCATCGAGACATCAAATTGGTCCGCGAGACATCGAACGCGCGCGCGCCGACGGGGCTGCGCGATATCGCTCTCGTACGCGACTTGGTTCGAGACATCGAACTACCTCTCGAGAGGTCAGTTCGTTTGATGTCTCGAACGAGAGATCAGTTCGATCTGCATGTGGTCTGAGATGGAAAACTCGTTCGAAAATGTAGCATAACTTAGCCCGCAAGGCCAGCCACTTTTCGACGATTCGTGCCCGCAGGTGCAGGCGCACACAAGTTCAAGCCTTTCGAACTCATTTTTGGAATTTGATTTGCACCCCCCCCCCTGCGCGCGAGAGAGAGCATCTATGCTATACAAGTTACTTAGTCATAAAAAGTCCCTTGTATATATAGTGGTGCAAAAGTTCATTCCAAACCAATGTGGGACAAAGCTACATAAGCTTTCCACACTTGAATTCCATCTCAAATGGGTCTACTTTGAGAATCAATTTCTCATTCACCCATTATCCATTTTGAGCGTATAATATATCGATTTCTTCGTCTAAGAACGAAGAACCCGAATCCACTTTGACCCGACCCAAAATCGAAGTGGACCCGCAAATATTTATACCACAAAATGGCCACTTAAAATGCCATTTTTAGTGCAATTTTCCAACAATCCCCCACATGAATGAAAATGATTTTCAAGGGTATTTTAGAAAACGGAAACAACTGCGTTCAACAGTCAATTCCTGCATAGCAAAGGTAGGTGTAACCCTTTGAACCTTGCCTCATGAGATCTATGTACTCTACTAGCTGTACGGTAGAACGTGATGTCTTTGAACCGACTGCCGTTTGTGTAGACATTGACAAATCTCACACAGGAACCTTCCAACCACGGTTTGTTCTCATGACTGTGCCCATTTTGGTCGTGGGTCACCGTTCCTGGTTCTGCAAGAGTTTCTAAAGAATTAAGCCCCTTCAATTCTCCTTTGAAGCGACCCTCACTTCTCTCTCACATAGGTGATTCTTTCTCGAGTTTCCCGCACTCAACATGTGTCAATTGACATTGCATACATAGCATATGTCAAATACACTCGAATCATTAAAGCACTAGTGTGCTAGCCTCAATCGGGAGTCACTGTTTTAACGAGGAGTGGTGGGGAGTCCGGGGACCCCCACAGTGACACGCTATTCCACAATTTAGTTGTCCCATTGAACCTAGGTGCCAGCTAGGTTGGGTATCCACTATGGAATTTTTAGTCCAAGGGCTTTAGACCCATTCCTCGTGCCAACTTCTCGACAACTTCTTTGCTCAACCCTTTGGTTAGCGGATCCGCTATATTGTCTATTGACCTCACAGAAGTCAATCGAGACAACACCAGTTGCGAGGAGTTGTTTAATGGTGTTATGTCTACGACGCATATGTCTAGACTTACCATTATACATATGACTCTGAACTCTCCCAATTGTTGCTTGACTATCACAATGCACACAAATTGGAGGTACAGGTCTTTCCCAACTTGGAATATCTTCCAAAAAATGGCGTAGCCATTCAGCCTCTTCACAGCATTTGTCCAAGGCAATCATTTCTGATTCCATTGTGGATCTAGCTATTACTGTTTGCTTGGAGGATTTCCATGCAACGGCTGCACCGGCTAGTGTAAACACATAACCACTCTGGATTTAGAATCCTTAATGTCAGATATCCAACTTGCGTCGCTATACCCTTCGAGTACAGCAGGATATCTTACATAGTGCAGATCCGAGATCACGAGTATACCTCAAGTATCTCATGAACTTCACTATTGCCTTCCAGTGCAATTTCACCGGGATTGCTAGTATACCTACTAAGTTTACTAACCGCAAAGGCAATATCCGGCCTTGTACAACTCATAAGATACATCAAACTACCAATAACCCGAGCATATTCTACTTGAGAAATACACTGTCCGTGGTTTTTGGTCAGTTGAAAGTTTGTATCAAATGGTGTTTTAGCCAATTGATTATCATCCTTGTTAAACTTTTCAAGGATTTTATCAACATAATGAGATTGGCTCAACACAAGACCATCAGGTCTTTTAATGATTTTAATCCCGAGGATTAAATCAGCCAAACCCATATCCTTCATGTCAAATCTTGCATTTAACATGTTTTTGGTAGATTTGATCATTCGATCATTGCTACCAACGATGAGTATATCATCCACATATAAACAAAGAATGACGTAGCCATCTACCGTTTCCTTAACGTAGATACATTTGTCACTTTCGTTTATTTTAAACCCATTAGTTAACATCGAGTGGTCAAACTTCTCGTGCCATTGCTTAGGCGCTTGTTTCAAACCATAGAGCGATTTAACTAATTTACATACTTTCTTTTCTTGGCCTGGAACCACAAACCCTTCGGGTTGGTCCATGTAGATTTCCTCATCTAACTTCACCGTTAAGAAAGCCGTTTTCACATCCATTTGATGAACTTCCAAATTCCGCAATGCGGCTATGGCAAGGATCATCCTAATGGAATTTATTCTCGTCACAGGAGAATACGTATCGAAGTAATCAAGACCTTCTCGTTGCCTGTAACCCTTGATTACAAGTCTAGCCTTATACTTCTCGATGGAACCATCCGGTTTCATTTTCCTTTTAAAGACCCACTTGGATCCTAAAGGTTTACAACCTGGAGGAAGATCAACAAGTTCCCAAGTGTGATTCTGTAGGATAGAATCCACTTCACTTTTGATCGCTTCCTTCCACATTGGACCCTCCGTAGAAGTCACAGCTTCTTTATAGTCCGAGGTTCGTTTTCAATCAAGCAAGAGAGAAAATCTGGTTCATTTTCTATCAAACAAGTTAGAGTATTCGAATCATACTCTAATAAGTAAGTTAGAAAATCGGGACCAAATGATTTTTCAACTCTCGCCCGTTTACTACGTCTCGGCTCAAGCTCGGGTATTTCCTCAGAATGCCCGACACCATTGTCCATAGCAACATCAATCTCTCGAAGTGATGTACCTGGTTCGTCCATCTCTCGAAGTGACATAATCGGTCCGTCGACCTCTCGAAGTGACATACTAGGTATGTTAACCTCTCGAAGTAACGTACTTGATCTGTCGACCTCTCGAAGTGACGCACTGGGTCTCTCGACTTCTCGAAGTGACGTGCTTGGTCTTTCATTAGACCTACAAGGAATATAAGTTTCAAAGAAACTTGCATTCCTTGATTCGATTATAGTGTTCTATGTACATCCGGATTATGGGACTCGTGTACTAAGAACCTATAAGCAAGCCGAGAGTAGCGAGGTAAAACAGCATCTTTTGCTGCCACCTCTTGAAAAATGCTCCCGAAAACTTATCCGGCTTTTCGGCCGAACCACTTGGTACCGTAGGTACCCTCATCGTGGGGATATACCCTCCGAACTGACACCCCCTTGTGAAACTACGTTCACTGGTGCCTGGGATTGTGCAACATTGTTGCCATTCCCACCGCTGTTGTTTTCGACAACATTAGGATTTTCATCCCCAAGGTTGGCTACTGGCAACATGTTTTCCATTTCTTTTCAGAAATCCGAGAGTCAGAAGGAGTAGAAGAAAAATAAGGTTTTAAGACTATTAGGAAAATACCCTTTCTGACAGTCGGAAATACAAGAGAATGGAAAACTAAAGCAAAACAGATTACAACGAAATATAATCCACGTAGGATTAAATAATTACTTGCGATGAAGATACCACGCTCGGTTGAGTGGCCTCGGAGGAAGACGGGTGAACTGTCTGGACTTCGGGGTGGTTGGAAGCACGAGTCGTGTTGTCACTATCCTTAAAACCTTATTTGCCGCTTCCCAAGGTGCTGGAACGTTGCGGCCTAGGCTTCCCAGGATAAAACGTGCTACGATCCGCCGTTTGTGCACTCAAACTTGGATCCGGCGAACTAAACCGTGGGAAGAACGCAGATGGCTTGAAGGAAATATGAGCAGGGTTTTGAGGAGAAAGCAGTGTATTCGTGTGTTCTTGTTGTGTGTTTTTTCAAACCTGCTGCTCACAACGAATATGTAGTGAAGGATGGGATCATTGCATTAAATCTGGCATTTAATTCCCATTTGTAACCACTAGCAACCTATTTACACCCACTCTTAATCCATTTAATCAAGAAATAAAGATTGGAATTAATCACATTAATTCCGTAATAATAAGAGTTATTTCTGAACGGATCCAGATGGTGAACGGTCGCAAAGAGAGGTTACCAAAATCGCGAGAGATCAGTTCGATCTCGTGTGGTCTGAGATGGAAAACTCGTTCGAAAATGTAGCATAACTTAGCCCGCAAGGCCAGCCACTTTTCCGGACGACATTCGTGCTCGCAGGTGCAGGCGCACACAAGTTCAAGCCTTTCGAACTCATTTTTGAATTTGATTTGCACCCCCCCCCCTGCGCGCGAGAGAGAGCATCTATGCTATACAAGTTACTTAGTCATAAAAAGTCCCTTGTATATATAGTGGTGCAAAAGTTCATTCCAAACCAATGTGGGACAAAGCTACATAAGCTTTCCACACTTGAATTCCATCTCAAATGGGTCTACTTTGAGAATCAATTTCTCATTCACCCATTATCCATTTTGAGCGTATAATATATCGATTTCTTCGTCTAAGAACGAAGAACCCGAATCCACTTTGACCCGACCCAAAATCGGAAGTGGACCCGCAAACATTTATACCACAAAATGGCCACTTAAAATGCCATTTTTAGTGCAATTTTCCAACAACAGATACTAAAGAAAATAAACAAAGGAGAAAAAGTTAATTTGACTAATGAATAGTAAGTAGGACAGATAAAATGAGATGGAGGAAGTTTATATTATAGAAAGAAGTTTTATGAGTGAAACATATCTAATAATCAATAAAATACTTGATTATTTATCTAATAGTATTATTATTAGTATTATCAATTATTAAACTACTAGTTTTCACGATCATTGCGCGAATGGGCTAATGCCAATGTTTATATATAATTAAGTATTTCAAAGTATATCAATGCAAGATTATATAGGAGAGGTTCATACATAGGTAATTGAATGTTGAATTTTTTTTATTTAAATATGTAATTTATAGTATATATATGCACTCAAAATAATATAGGAGATTCAACATAATTGTCACTAAAATAAATACTTGCAACTTTGTAAAATCGATAGTATAATTAAACACTATTTTTTATTTGAATCTTGATAAGTCACAATCTTAACTTATTAATAATGGAGGAAAGTCTAGCATGCTTCATAATCAAATGACATAGGTCCTATTTGGTAACATAGCTTCTCAGCCAATTTTGATTTGTTTGACCACTATTAGCTGTTTGACTTGGTTAAACAGCCAATATAGGTGTTACATTTGGTTAATCAATTTTTCATAACAGCTTATTTCTCCAAAATCTGCTCAAAACAACTTTTTCGATCTGCTTTTTAAAAAGAAATTTATATCGTTAAAGGTCATTTTGCATGTAATTAATTAGCTATCATATATCAGCTAAATTACTATATATATATATATTGATGGTTTATTGAATTGGGCAACCATAAAACCAAATTGCTAACAGCAACCATGTACGAAAAGTATTGATAGGCCTAATGCCCTTAAAATCAATTTTATACCATGGACCAGGGTTGACAGTGTACAGTGGATCTTGGTACATGTGCATGTATCTTATGTTGTGAGTTTTTGTGTCTTGTGTTATAAAGATATGTACCTTAAGAGTATAAATTCATTATCTCAAACAAGTTAATAATTGTGTTTTATGTGATGAATTTTTGTGTCTTGTGTTGTGAATTGAAGTTCTATGCTATGAACACAAATTATGTACCTGAATCAGATTTAGAAAATAAGTAAATATATAACATGAGTATGTGTCTTGTGTTGTGATATTTTGCATCTTGTGTTATAAAATTTTGTACCTTACGGGTATGAGTTATGTAGCTCGTCATTTCGATTCAGGGTCCATAACGTTATGTGCACCCTACTCCATGATATAAATTTCCCCTTAAAATAAAACTAGCCCAAGATGCCCAACCACATGGGGTAAACTACTAGTGCTAACTAGCATACCGCAAGGGTCAATTGATGTACTACATCGTTTGACTACTGGAGAAGTCAAGAGAGAAGAAGAATGTTGATCATAGTTTGAACGGGATACCCCACCTTTTATACTACTCACAAGGCCACATGTCACGGGTAGGTGCATGGACCACAACTGCCTCGTCCTCCTCAACCACACATGTGTCCCAACAGGTGTTGTGCTCTCCCCCCAAACACTTCCCTATGTGCCACATCGCAAAGCACATTTAAAGTCCCCATCAACAGCCCGAAGATCCCACACGCACCCCCACCTACCACCTCACCATAAAGCTCCCCAACCGTCCGCTAGAAGAGTCCGCCCAAGCCGTCAGCACCATCCATTGAGCAGTCTGCCCCAACCGAACAAACTAGGTCAAAGCCCTTTGAGTGTCAGCGAATGACCAAGGCAGTCAAACGAAAGACAAAAAGACCCTACGATCACGAGCCTAGGAGCAGTCCACCAACCGGCCAACAGTACAGTGGTTTGTTTCGATCTGCTCGGGCTCCACGGGGTTCGCACCTCACCACTGTGCCAAGATCCAACACCGGGGAACCGATTCCCCAACACCCCCATGGTCTAGGCAAACCGCTCCTCTCCATTGCTTGTTTTTTCGAATATTGTTCCATATCTCGCTATCAAACGCACCCATAGCCCCTTTCCCAAGCATTAACTATGACCCATGTACTTTATGTCTTACCACACATTTTAAACTTTCTCCCCTTCTCCACTTTACACTCGATCCCTTTAGTCTTTGCGCTCTAGCCCTATGTACTTTATGCCTTATCACACTTTAACCCCCAACTTTAGTTTTCAACCTAATTTAAACCCCAAAAATAATGCCCTTGGATTCCAATTATTTCCATATTGTCTCCCCTCCCTAGCCCAATTGACACAAACGAGAGTAAAAAGCTAAGAAGTTTACACCCTTCCATGGTCACGTACTCTTGACGGCCAAGGTTAAAGGGAGATAACATAT
>CP025653.1:3994719-4092956 GCA_003576665.1 Ipomoea trifida
GATTGATTTTTCCTTATAAGAAGGAATTCGAACTCCGAACCTTTGATCTCTTAAGAGATAAGAGTGCACGGTCACTCACGCCAACCAAACTGGTTTGGTAGATCAATTATTCAATATGGCCAATGTATAGTAGATACAACACTTTACATTTGTCAAGTTCTCTTTCTCAATGGTACAAAATTTTGTGGAGCAGAAATACATACCATTGGAAGGGAATCGTACAAATTTGGTTCAAACATCATGGGCAATGCTAGGACTTATGTACACTGGGCAGGTTAGTACAGTTTAATGATACTAAACAGTGCTAATTGTTTGATTTATGCTCAAAATGCATTTTAAATGTTTTTTGCTGTGTTTCCTTGTTAACTAGGCCGAGAGGGATCCAACTCCTTTACACAAAGCTGCAAAGTTATTGATTAATGCACAAATGGATAATGGAGATTTTCCTCAACAAGTAAGATCAACTAATTAAATTTGAACTTCATGATTTGATAGCATTTTCAATTTATGTATTTCTTTATTTACTTCTTGCCAAATCTTTTACTAATCACAAGTAGGGAAAACAGGAAATTACTGGAGTCTTCATGAAGAATTGCATGTTGCACTATACATTATATAGGAGTTATTTTCCGTTGTTGGCACTGGCAGAATATCGCAAACGTGTATGGATATCAAAAAGCTACTAAAGGTGTATTTGGAAACCAGAAAAATGTTTTATGAAAAATGAATCATTTTCATAAAACATTTCAATTTCTCATATTTGGTTGCATTTTAGAAAATTGTCTTTGTACGTTTGGTTCATTTTATGGAAAATAAGTCAAATTGTATAATTAAAATTTTAATTGTTAACTAAAAAAGCTTTGACAACAACTATGTTTTGCCCAGCTATTTTTTTTTCCAAATAACAAACAAAATATTAAAAAGAGAAAGAGAGAGAGAAGAGTATTGGTTTCTACTGGTTTCTACGAAAACCAATCTGGTTTGTACTGGTTTCCCACCAAAAAACTAGTATGGTTTCGTCATAAACCAATCAAGGTAGAAAGCGGAGGATAGCGGAATAAGCTTGGAAAAAGAAGCAGTTGGATCGGGAAAATGACTTCCCCTTTGACCAAGCTATTTTTCCTTTGACAGAAAATTAATTTTCATTGACTTTAATTTTCCACCATCTCCCAAACATTGGAAACCCAAAAGTAATTTCCATTATTCCATAAATCATTTTTCGGGTTTCCAAACACACTAATGTCAATTCATATAAACAACGGTATATTAATATGGTTGGAACTATATATATATATATATATATATATATATATATATATATATATATATTGATTCCACATTTATTCAAGTGATGTCTAGTACCTTACAGAATAATCTCTCTTTTTTTGTGATGATAAAAACCCACAGTCACTACTTGAAGGTATATTACTTGAATGATATAAATACATTTTATAGTAGACTTTAAATCAATAATTTATAGTATTTAAACAATAAAATTTTGTAACCATTTCTCATATATTAAAGTTAGTCAATAATTACAGCAAGCTGAGTAAAGTAATGTAGAAAAGAAAAAAGAGAAAAAAAATGAAGATAGAGCAAAGCAGAAAGTGGAAAAGAATGACTATTTCATGGGTAACTACTGGTGCTATTCAAAATAATAAATTTTGCAAGCCATCATATCACACTATAAAGTCATTTTGTAAAACTAGTCTAAAGTAGATATCATCAGTGTTGTAAAAATTTCGCCTACACACCGATTGATCGGCGTTTAGGTGTTAGTCGGCCACCTAGCGTATCACCATAATCGGTGGTCTAGGCGGTTGGCCAACTACTATATGTTGTCTAGGCATTGACCGCCTAGACCTCCTAGGCACCGACAAGGATGCCTAGGCATCGATTAGGTCGCCTAGTCGGCGTATTAGCTATTGTTCCTTTCTTTTTTAAATGAGTTGTTTCATTCAAAAATGCATCGTTTTGGACAAAATAATCCTAAATTGTTCAAATTCCTGATGTTTTTAGGTTAATATTTAATATTTTAGTATTAATTATTAAAGTATTAAACTACTATTATCAAGTTTCAACCATGAATATCATAGGACATAATATTATTAGGACCATACTAATTAAATATCTCTACAATTATCACTCTCTCTTATGTATATTTTTTTTATTGGATACATAAATTGATTAAATTCTTTATTAACTGAAGGTGCCAATTCACCAAGAATCCATGAAAACAAATAGTTTTGCTTCTTTTTTTTTTTTGGATGTGGTAATTATAAGCATTTTCCATATTTATTATAGCGAAAGTAATTATTGTAAGAGTAACAACAAAAAAAAACATTTGAGAAATAGAATGAAAATTAATCATTTAAACGGTTGTATTGATAATTGAAGACCTAAATGCCCTTGTTTTTACAGAATTTAAACGGTTTTATTGATAGAAACCCAAAATTGATCATGCCTTAATAATATTATGACCAAAGGAGATTATTCTAAAAAAAAGGACTGAAACTGAATTACCACCTATAAATCTAGGATAAAAAATAAAAATAACTCAATTTAGAAATAATTTAGTAACTCCAATTTGCATTTGAAAAAATTATAATTTCGCAAATAAATTATAAATTATAATTATTTTAAAATTATAATTAGGAATGAATAACCTGCCTACTTTGTTTCTAAACAATGTGATGTAACGAATACTCCAGTATCCGAGCGTATGAGTGTTTTCAATTCCTTGGGCGGTACAAATTAGACGAATATTAGAGCTGTCAAACGCAAATGAAAATTCTTATTCTCTTAGGCATGCTTTTAAAGGAAAAAAAGAAAAGGTAGAGAGTTCAAGGTCAAAGGAAAAGGAAAAGGTTCTTGCACCTAGACTAATGGATGAAGAAACATTTGAAGATGATGAAGTTATTAATATTGACAATTTGAATTTGTGTGATGAAAAAGATGACTTTGAGCTGGAGGATTGAATGATTGATTATGAATATTGAATATGTGATATTTTGATGACAATTTGGCTTGAATGACTTTATTTTGATGGCTAAAGTTTGTATTATTTTGATATTGTGACATTATGAGTTCTTATTTACGTTATTTTGCATTATTATTTGAATATATATATATATATATATATATATATATATATATATATATATATATAAGTGTCGCTTTGCATGAAAAAGCGACGTATCGCTTGGCACTTTCGCTTAAAAGCAAAGCACGGCCTCGTCACGTGGGAGATTTAGTGATGTGATCCAACAATTTGGCATGATTCAAAGCAAGGTCAATCATAGATACCTCCACACTTGTGATTGATATGACTCTTCGATTATGACTTGAATTGATGAATGGGATACCTTCATACTTATGTGTATATATACACTTGAGAATGACTTAAAATAATTTGTATCTTGAAATGATTATATTGTTGTGAATTCCTCCTTATACTTATATATATCTAATTTGTACCGCCCAAGGAATTGAAAACACTCATACGCTCGGATACCGGACTATTCGTTACATCACATTGTTTAGAAACAAAGTAGGCAAGTTATTCATTCCTAATTTTATATATATATATATATATATATATATATACTTGAAAATGATTATTTGGAAAGTTATGCTTTGAAACGATATTGAAAAATATTCAGAAATGTTATTTTATGAATCCTCCATACTTGTATTTATATTGGAATAAGTGAATGATTTATGGGGTAATTGTACGGACTTGGAAAGGGTTAAAGTTACAAAGTATAACTATTTTCAAAAGTATAAATTTACTTATTTTGTAGAGTTTACTTAGCATTTTATGCTAATTCTATTTGTTGTATTTTCCAACCTTTTTATTTTCAGGACTTGGTATAAGTGACTCGTTTTGAGATGCGGCGTAGAGCTAGATCGCCTTTGGAGATGATTCTTGGTATAAATGGTTTAGTTTAGAATTTGAGTTATTGTATTATAGTTGATTGTAATCTGGATATATAGTGAATTGTTGTAATATGGATTATGGGTAAGAATTTTTGTAGCCTGTGCATTTGGGCTTAGTGAGTTGGCCCCTGTGCGTTTGGGCTTAGTGAGTTGGCCCGAGCGTGGTGTGACACCCCTTAGTTTAAGTTTTGATTTCGCTTCCGCATTTGAATTCAGTCTAGTAAGAAAGATCATTTATTTATGATTTATTCCTGTATTAGAATTTGGGGGTGTTACAATCATACGGGCATACAGAAATTGTTGGTTATACAAGTGCAGATTGGACTAAATCCCTTGTGATAAGAGATCAACATCAAGATATTGTATTCTATTTAGAGGTAATCTTATTTCTTGGAAAAGCAAGAAACAAGATGTGATTGCACGCTCAAGCACAAGAGCACGATACCGAGCAATGGCACTTGGAATATGTGAACTAATTTGAATTAGGCAACTTCTCACAAAACTCAATTTCTATAAACTTAGTCCTATGAAATTATTTTGTGATCATGGTTATCAAGGCGGACTTTCTAGGCAAGATGCCGTAAGATGCCGTCGACCGCGATGCCTAGTCGGCTGACGATGAGTTATATATATATATATATATATATATATATATATATATATATATATATATATATATATATATATATATATATATATATATATATATATATATATATAACCTTTAACCTGTTATTGGAGCAAGTCAGTGCATGGGCTGGGTTTAGGGAGCAGCGGCGACGCCCCCACGGCAAGGAGTCCGGTCGCCATCGGAGAGCTCACACGCCTTCACGCCCCACCGTCTCCGAGCTGCTCCGCCGGCGCGTGCGGTGGTTTCGGGCGACTTCGCCGATCGTTTTTTTAGGCGAGGCAAGCAGATAAGGCAGTCGTTCTCGACCGCCGGACGCCTAGGCGATGCCTTGATAACCATGTTTGTGATACTCAAGGCATATTGCATCCAATTGTGTCTACCATGAAAGAACCAAACATATTGAGGCTGATTGCCACTTTATACAAGAAAAGGTTGCATCCAGAGACATTATTACTACATTTGGGGGCATATTGCATCCAATTGTGTCTACCATGAAAGAACCAAACATATTGAGGCTGATTGCCACTTTATACAAGAAAAGGTTGCATCCAGAGACATTATTACTACATTTGTTGGGTCAAATGATCAACTTGTTGATGTCCTCATTAGATCGCTTTGTGAACGTAGGATTGAATACATTTATAGCAAGCTTGAAACATTTGATTTATATGCTCCAGCTTGAAAAGTGAGTGTTGGAAATGTTGAAAATATCTTTCTTTGGGAAGCCCTTTTTCTGTAGCCATATTTACTGTAGCTATTGTAGCCTTGAGGAGAGAAGTAGCCTTTCCTTGGGCAGTCTAGTATTTATTATGCATTTTTCCAATGTTTTCTTTATGCCTATATATATATATGGTTGTAATCTAGATTACTTGGAATATAGATAAGAAATATTGTATTGTATTTCTACACAGCTTCTTAACCTCTACAATCCTAATTCCTGAACTTCATATCATATACAGTGAAGTTAGATACCTTTTGTCTATTTGTCTTCAGGGTAGACTCACTCAAGATGCTAAAATACTATAAACTTGATTTGAGGTGAGCTAATGACCTCTAATTTATTGGTTAAGAAAAAGGCATTCGAGCCGGCATTGACAGTTCAATTGGTTTCTGGGTGGTAGAATATGGGCATTCAAATCAAGAGTTTAATTCCACTGCATATATTTATGAAGTTGGAGTATATCTGTCCAATTATTTGAGGACATTTGATCTTGTAAACTTGAGTGTTGCAATAGGTTATAATTTGTTATACTTTATGCAAAGGTATTGTATGAAATTGAAATGATATTGCTTAATAATATTGAATTTGAATACTGAAATTCATATTTTTAAATGAACTCTTTTCTGAATGTTGTCAAATGACTCACTTGCACTGAATGTTACCAACTACTAAATATTTACCTTCCCTCTAGAGCATGTTTTTCTTGGCCAAAAAATTATCTCTCTCACCCTCTCTGTGGATTTTGGTTGATCAACAGATTTAGAAGCTGCCTTCTCAACTGCTCTCTTAATTGGTAATTCAGAGCCAGATCTCTGTCCACACTCTCTTTAACAGTTAGGAGCTCTGATTTTCTTCTCTCGGCTGCAGCTATCTCAGAGTTATTTGAATGGTTAAGGTTGCCTTTGAGTTCTGAAAATATTGACTTCAGCTGAAAGAAGGATCCATGTAAACAGTAACACCACTGACTAAGTGAACCTTATAAAGTTATAATTTGTTATATGTATGGCAATATTGGGCCAAACAGCTTATTAATCAATTTCATCTATGAGAAATGTATGCAACTCTTAAAACAAGGAAACTGAAGCCTAATAGTAACTCGCATGACTCATGAACTTCAATCTGCACTACTTCTAAGCTATTTCGTTACAAGATTTTCTAGCATGATGAATAAATCGATAAATACTCATATCACCTAGCATGAGTTAATGTCACCTGGGATCCTCTGAGTATAGTGATTTTGTTACGTTTAGTCCTAAATTTTAAGTTAACCACACGTAGCCTTTCAACTTTCAAGTTAACCAACTATGGCCCTTCAAATTTCAAATTTTAACCATGGCCCTTCTAAAAGGACCACAATTGGTTAAGATTTGAAAGTTGAAGGGCTATGGATGGTTAACTTGCATGTTGAAGGACTATAGATGGTTAAATTTAAAAGTTGAAAGACCACGGTGGTTAATTTAAAAGTTTAGGACTTGCAGAATACATAAGCATTATTCAGCAGGCGATATATTAATGAAAAGAAGCAAGCATAAAAAGGGCATGAAACAAACTTTACTGACCTCATTGGCATGACATCTCAATTCCTCTATTTGCACTTGGCATTCAAGTACAAAATTTCCCACTTGCTCCATGAATTCATCCATCTCCTTATTTTCTGAAGCGTAATACTTCTGCTTTTCTTTCTCTAGTTCCTCCAGCTCCTCTACCTCATTCTTCAAATATCTAATCATTATAAATGCCCTAAAAATCAATCTTCATTGCCTGCAATTCTCCCTCTACCAGACTCCTAAATTGCATGAAGATAAATTCAAAATATGAATGCAGAATTGTTCTTTATCTGCACAAAGAATGTCTCTCCAAACAAAACTGAGTTAATACCAGCTGGTTCCTGCGAGTATAGTGGCACCGCCATGTTTAGTCCTAATTCCTAAACTTTCAATTTAACCAACTATCCTTTAACTTTCAAATTTAGCCACCCATCGTCCTTCAACTTTCAAGTTAACCGCTCATGGTCCTTCAACATTTTAACCATCCCTGATCCTAACTTTGCCCTTACTTAAACTAAGGGAATGACCATGAGTGGTTAAATTTGAAAGTTGAAGGATCATGGTGGTTAAATTGAACGTTGACAGTGTCACTATATCCGAGGACCCCAACTGGTATTAACTCAAGTCAAATGCTAGCTTATGCACAAAATTCCTGCAAAATAAAAGGTAGTCAAGTATTGATAACACAGAGTTGTATACTGTGTCCACGAAGTAAACTCACTTGCCAAGTCTCCACCAAAATAAATTGATCTCTGACCTCTCTTATCTACCAATAATGATTTACTACAAACTTTGATTCATTGTTTCTTATTGCCAACAAAGAAAAATAATGGCAATTCTCCTGTAACCTTGACTCTCTCATTCACTAAGGCATTTCAGCATACACATTATGTGAACAGCACATATTCAGGCTTGAATTTGAACCTCGAATATACAAAAGCCTAACACATACATCATATGCAGAGAACACTTTTGGCTATATTTCTGGGTAAGTATACGAAGTATCTATCACAATGTTCAAATCAAGCAAATGAATTAACCAAATTAGAATGATAGAGGAATTGCAGATATTCATGCCTGACTTTCTGTAGAGTGCTGAGATAATCAGAGTCAAGGCGATCCATTTCGGATTTGAGAGAAGAGAAAATTAAGTGTTGAGAAGAGATCTTTAGGTCGAGATTAAGGCAACGCCGTTCTAGGGATCTGATGTTCGAGAGCCTTGCGGCTAACACCTGAGATTTAGTGATCTGAAGCTCTTTCTCCGCCTGTACAATCACTAACTACCGATTCAAATTTTGCATTTTTCGTGAGGGTTTCTATAGAGAAAAATCTCGAAATGCGAGAGACCTGAAGTAGAGAGAGACGTTGATTTCTGGTCTGTTCCATTTGTTCCAGTCTTTCGCGAAACCCCGACGGAAGCGCCATTGCTAGCTGAGCGTCGTGAGTAAGATCTGAGGAGTTCGGTACTTCCCTCCAATATAATAAGACTGGAAAAATGAACTTACTTGCCGAAGTAGGTGGAAACAATTGGTGGAATTGTAATTTAATGAATAAAGTAGGAATTGAAATTACAATGTTTGGTAAGCAGAAATAGGATTACATGGAATTGAAAGGTAAGAAGCGACAAAATGTCTAAAATGTCCTTATGTTGTTGTAGATGTTGTAGTAATAGTAATAGTAGTGGTAATAGTAATAATAATAATAATAGTAATAGTAATAATAATAATAATAATTCTTTCAAAATAATAATAATAATTATAATTCTTTCAAATTTTTTTAAAAAAAAAAAGAAAATAAAAAAAGACAGAGTATGGGAGAAGGGGCAAAATTGTCTTTACACCAACAAATTGCCCCTCCTCTCCACCAAATTGCAATTCATGGGGTCATTTGGAGGGGATTACAATTCCGCGGAATTACAATTTCCTCCAACCAAACACTGTGGTTTGGGAATTCACTGAATTGCAATTCAATGAATTACAATTCCCCCAAACTACATCCAACCAAACAGGCCTCAGAATTGAAATTCTTAGAATGTGAAGAAAAAGCATTTAATATCCAAACACTGTAGTTTGGGAATTCATTGAATTGCAATTCAATGAATTACAATTTCTCCAAACTACATCCAATCAAACAGGCCATCAGAATTAAAATTCTTACAATGTGAGGAAAAAGCATTTAATATTGTGTGTTTCATAAAGCAAAACTTTTTTTTAATATAATTGACCATATTACAGTTTAGTATTTGTTCATGAGTCAATATCGCCTCCATTGAGGCTTGATCTCATGACTTTCTATATGTGAGAGTCACTACATGTCATCTTAGCACAAGGTGCTTGGCAAATATGAAGAAAATTAATTCTTTATTGCATACCCAACGGAGCCTTCTGGATATTGAGCACGCCCCAACCAATGTAGTTGATTTGTTACATGATGATCAAAGGGGCGTTCAAGTCGTGCGAGGTCCCCCCGCTCATGGGGATGCTGTTTATCGTTAATTTTTCTCTAGTGGGGTAACACCCTCATCTCTTGATCAAAAAAAAAAATTTATTTTAGACAATAGGTGTATCAATTGTTTGTATGAAATATAAGGGAAACAAAAGAAATTTTTAATTAATTTTAATTTGGGTTATGCCATTTAAATTTTCAATTTTTCATTATCTATCATCTTATTTCTAAATTTTAAAGAAAATGTACAAGTATACATATTCTCAATTTGTTTCTTTTCTCTAATTTTTAATTTCTCTAAAGAGAATAAAAATAGATCAGATCATTTCTACAAGTAATAAATGTACATTAATTTATACGTCACCTTATAATGAATTTTCATATAAGAAGTTCTTCATTTTCAATGATTAATTATAAATTGTATTATACAAATTCTTGATCATCCATGCATTCAAATCTCACCAACCGAGATTATGTTCCGTAGTCCCTCTTTATAAACTTGTTAGAGAAATGAGATGCAATAATGGTTGATTATTCACAATTAATAGTTATAAACTGTAATTATAAAAACCAGGCCATAATCACACCCGTCACTCCAAAAAAGATGGATGAGTGGATAAAACATTATTTTCGTACTTAAAAATCATGAGTTGATTCTTGTCAACATCTTTTCAATTGAATCCACATCGCACAGGTCATCTATCCTAATGTAATTTATCTCTTATGTATGATTTATAAAAAATTACATAATAACGAGGTTTATCCAATCTAGACCATTGAGTAGTGGCAGCATATTTCGCTCCTTAAAGAAAGAATTAATAAATACATGTTCACAAAGCACTAGCCGTATCTACATGTATAGAACTGGTTTGAGGTAAAAATCTTTGATTTTTTTTTTTTTTTGGAGTAATCTTGATCTTTTTTACCTGACCGCCGCTGATGAATTATTACCACTAATTACATTAGTGGATATTGGATAATTTATTATATGCTTTATTCCTTTTCATTATTGATTTATTGTTGACCCCAACATATATAGTTGTTCCACTCATCAAACATCATACAATTATTAATTTAATTTGGACTTTGGTCTTATTTTGTTAGGCCCCGTACGTTTTGCAGCGCTTTATCGACGTGTCGGATGAGCTAGCTAGCTACCCATACCTTGACTGAATGGTTAGATCTTGTATGATGGGGGAAGAATGACAAAAAGAAAATCTTCATATCCAATTTCTATTTTACTTTTTCTTCTCTTTTTATATAATAATAATTGGCAGGATAATTGGACAAGACACCAAATCCGAACTCACACTCTTGATCTAACCTGTCAAATAGTAATGGTCATGGTCAGATAGGAGGTGGAACGGTACACTTAAAGCGCACTTATTAGTACGCCGGCCCATAAAGAACATAAGTTATAGAGGAGAGTGCACACAATTACTAAGGAGCCACGACACTTAGTAAGGGGAGTCGTTGCACTTAATAGGAGACCATTGTGCCATTATATTAACCATTATACTTATAACCCACTATCCAGCATAAAAAGCTGAGCCCCTTTGACAATAGGGGAGACATGCACACAAACTTGTACTCAAATTAAACTCTGAGAGTACGCTACAACTACTCTACTTAATTATTTATTTCCAAATATATTTTGGTAATTTATTTACCGTCATTGGTGTTCTCATTGAGAGTCTGAGATCAAATCTCAAGTAGACTAACAAACATCTTTCTCTCTCATTAACGAGCTTGAAGCAATGGCACGAAGTGGATCAAACAATGCCTATGGTTCCCGCAACCGCAACCCCAATGGTAACGCTAGTGGAGGTGCTCGATCGACAAACTCATGTGATCTTTGTGACCAATTCAACAACAATCATACCAAAGGGCAGCAAGGGCCCGGAGCACCAGTTGCACCAGTGGACCACCAAGCAAGCTTCCATACCATTCAACAAGCAACAACAACGCTGACCCATTTGGTGATAAGAGTACGTGCAAAATATGGTTCCCTCGTCGCCTCCACAAGGCGAAGTTGAAGTGATGTCACCGCTACGGGATAAAACCCAACGGCAAGGAGGAACACGTGCACGGGGTGGCCAACCTCGTTCCTAGGGAAAAGAGATTGAGGGTCAGGGCCAACACACATAAGTAAGGGATGAAGGTGTTTAAAGTGGAGGGTCTGCGGACGACCTGTCGACTCCAAGCCCGTCCTAGAGTAGTTGGGCGAGAGGGCACTAGTCCGGAGAGATTAGGCCCATATAGTTAAGGATCGAGGGGTCATCTACCAAGGGACCGCACCCTGACAGAACCAAGACATTGGGTGAGGGAGAGCAACCGCCATGGTCAGAAATGGTGGATGAGTCTGGAGGGTTGTTCCTCGTGGATCCCCTATGCAAAAGCGAAACCCAAATGTGCCGGAGAAGGTGGTGGAGCGACTGTAGAGGAAAATAGAGGAGTTAGAAAAGAAAATGGAGGCGGGGGAGCAATCACCGGAGCCCAAGGTAAGGATGGCCACACCATTTATCCTGAGTATAGTGGATGCGCCCCTTCCTAAGGATTTCAGACTTCCAACTATCAAGGCATCCACTGGGACCTCTGACCTGCGCACACACATGACGCGATACAAGGCAGCTATGGTGATGGTTGGGGCAAATGACGCGATCATGTGCAGGGCGTTCCGGATAGCGTAGGATTGGTTCAACGCAACCCCAGATTGGTCAATATGAAGCTTTTCGAGCTTATCTAGGCCCTTAGGTTTGGAGATTTTCACAGCCAGTTGAACACCCAGCCCCTCGCTCCTACGAAGATTTGATGAGAACAACGAACCGCTATACAGAAGTAGAGGAGGTCGATAAGAAGAAAAGAGAAAATAAAGAAGACAATGGAGGAGGAAAGTCTAAGAAAATGAGTCCAACCAACCAGATGTCATGTTCGGCTCAATCATAGAAGAGGGGTAGGGATCAGTTCTCAAGAGGACCCTGTTTGGTCTCCTTGAGCCACTTAACCCCACTGACCCATCCGGTTAGTGTGATCTTGGATCATGCCAAAGAGATGAGGATAGTGCAATTTCTATAGGAATGCATGAAAGTTTCCTTGAAGGTAGACCAAACTAAATAATGCTGGTTCTACCGGCAGGTTGGCCACAACACTGACGAGTGTCATGTTCTGAAGAGACAGATAGATGAACTAATTCAACGGGGATACTTTAGTCAATTTGTTAAGTGCTCAAGGCAATAACAACAACATCAATAGAATGGCCGACCCAAAAATGTATGGTTAAAGGGCAAGGGCCCCGAGCCATCTGTCTCTGGCACAAAAAAGAGGGGGGTACGACCATATTGCGGTGGAGGGAGACAAGGAGTTAGAGAAGGAGCCCACGCAGCTAAAAGCAAGTTATTCGCTAAGAAGTGGAAGATCATCAAGAAGATTATAAAATAATCTTGTTGAATAAAAATAAAATAAAATAACTTATTTAATTTTAATTTACAAAGTCCTATATGTTAGCAGAGCGGGAGGCCGAGGCCGTGTCTTTGGCCACCATGACCGAGGCCTGTTCTTGGCCACCATGACTGAGGTTTATCCTCGGCTAGGAAGGATAAATGGTGAGCTAGAGGCCGTGTCCTCGACCTCATTTGACCAAGGCCTATCCTCGAAAAAAAAAACAAAAACAAAAAAGGAGAGCTAATCATGCCCTAAGGATGGGGAGATCAGACCTCATCCGATCCATCCAACAGAAGTAGTGGTCCCTTAGCTACAAGAACATTAAAAGTGTTGCTAAGAGCTCGCTATTGTTCGCAACTCTAATAGAAACATGGGGTTTGACCCTTACGGAACGCAACAAGTAATGGGTTCTATTGAGAAATTCGTGGCAATTTGCTCGATGACATCCTGAGCGCACCCATATCGAAGTTCAAACCACGACAATTCGAATTAAAATTTCGTGGCTTATCTTGTTACCAAAAAGCAAAAAAAACAAAAAAAAAAAACAAAAAAACAAAAAAAAAACACACAAAAACAAAAACAAAAACAACCAAAAAACAAAGAAAAACAAAAAAATAATAAATAAATAAATAAATACACATCGAGGCTAGTCCTCGGCCATGTCCTCTGTCCGGCGTAGTAAAAATTAATTAATTAATTAATTAAAGATAAAAAAAATAAAGCAAAATAAAAAGTATTTTATTATCAAATAAAAATAGATTAAAAATAAATTTGTTATTAGTTCCTAGCCTACTTCTCGCTTGTAGCCTAGGAGCAGGGGTTGGTGACGGGATAATAAATAAGTCAGCACTTTATTACTCAATAGCCGACCCCGTTGCGCTCGTTGCTTAGGAGTAGGGGACTGGTGACAGGAAAATTGGACAAGACACTAGATCCGAACCGGCGCTCTTTGGTCTAAGTTGTCAAAGTTGTAAAGACGACACTTAAAGCGCATTTATTTGTACACCGACCTATAAAGAACAAAAGTTATAGAGGAGAGCGCATAACAATTACCAATGAGCCACGACACTTAGTAAATGGAGTCGTTGCATTTAATAGGAGACCGTTGTGCCATTGTTGTAACTGTTATACTTAGTAGCTCACTATCTAGTCTAGTATAAAGGTGAGCCCCTGTGACAACAAGGGGGACACACACAAACTTGTTCTCAAACTCTTGGCGTAGGTATAGGAAGGGGGTTAATTGCAACATTTTTTTCAGTCTTATAGATTTATTTGGAACTTATTTAAATTGAGTGGCTTAATTGTTATTTTCCAAATAATTAGATGGTTTATTTGTACTTTATCCTTATTAATGATTAAGGATCATGCCAAAGGATTAAAATCTTTCGCCATTGATGTGGCAATATAAGTGTTTTTTTAAAACAAGATGTGGGGTTAGCCAATTCATATAACTAATGAATAAAAACAATTTTATTGTCATATTAAATGGGGAATAATTTTGTTGATTTTTTTGTCATTATAGAGTTATCTTATTATTAGGGCGGAAGTTGGTTTCTAAGTTATAAATAGGGATTTTAACACCATACAATATTCTCTTTTAACTATTAGGCAATGAAAGTGGTATTTCCCCTCCTAAGTTTTCCTTATTATTCAATGTCTTATATTCATATTATGTGCCATGAATTGATTAATCTCACACACTTAGGTAATAAACTTTTCTGCATGTTTTTGGCAAACACAAGTTACAAAATCCTTCTTTATTGCATAGTAGTTCTATATTCGAGATTTCCACTCACCAAAAAAAATATTCGAGATTTCAAATTTCATCAATAATAATACATTTCATCTTCTTATTTTAAAAATAGGTAAACTTTTAGGGGGGGAAATCACCCATGTTCATTTTTATTTTTTATTTGACCATATATTTTTTTAGTCAGTCAACTAAGATTACGCATCAAGACTAATTATGTTTTTATTTGTGTCAAGTAAACGACCTTTGATTAAATTAATAGATACTCCGATCCCAACATTCCATTCACAAATTCAACCTGTCTCGCAAATTATAATATGTGAAACGGTTTCACATAAGTGTGACTCAAAATTTATATAAGACTCGGTAAGTGATTACAATTTTTTAATTGGTTGTCATGAAAAAGTTGATATAGAAAATTAATATAAGGGATAGTAGAAATGTCATCTGCCAACGCAGCCTGAACTTTACCCATCTGCCGAGACAAATGCACATGCTACTTTACGTGTAAATGCGGTCGCAAACCGTGTTATTCCACTATTCCATTTATGTCTGTTTTCTGGCCGGAAAAAGCACCAAACCGCCGGACGTGATATGTTTATTACTAAAAGGTTCCAAAGAAAAAAAAAAAGGCTCAATCATTATTGATACTTATAAACCAAAATCTAAATACCTTATTAAAAAATTATCAAAATACTCTCATATTTTTTTGTTTAGTCACAAATTTAATCGTTCAATCAACTAAAATAATATACCAAAACTAACCATATTCATGTTAACTGCTAAGTATGTTTCGAAAAGCAAACTCAGATCAAGACATCTGATTAAATTGAACGAGACTCATGAAATTTCATATCTCATAAAATTGCTTTAATTTCTATACAAGTCAAAATAATCATGGACCTAGCTAAAAGTCTCGTCATATTACTTTGACAACCGGTGTTCCAATCATTATTGTGTGGACTATATTATCAAATAATGTACATTCAATATAAAAATAATGTACTTTTAGTATATTAAAAATGCACTTTGTATTCAGGGGATGTACATTATTTGTGTACTGAATGTACATTATATTATATAATATACATTCAGTATACAAATAATATATATTTAGTATATTCAAAAATGTACTTTTTGTTATGGTCCACACAGCACTATGTGGACCATGGCCCACATAATAATTTGCCCCGGTGTTTTAACTAAGGCCTTATTTGGTATATAAATAGATTGTATTAGTTGTTTTGTTGGGCTGGTTAGTGTTAGCTATTTGTAGGATGATAGGTTTTGAAATTAATTTTTTATTACTAATATGTAATATGATTTATTAGGATATGAATATATTTTATTATTTATGTTGTTTTTAGTAATGATATTATAATTATAATTATTTATAAAATGCAAATCATTCATTTAAAATATAAAACAATATAGTTATTCAAGAAGGAAACTTTAACCTAATTTATAAATTCATTCATATTTTTCAATGAATAGGTTGATTTTTAGACAACGCGACAATAATTTTCATTGTCACCGTTGCATTTTATCCCCATCGCCTCCTCAAATTTGAAAGGAGGAAACGCAAACCTCCCTAGCATGTCAAGAATGTATATTAAAAGAACATCCATCCTCCCCCCCCCCCCCCCCCTCCCCACCTTCCCCCGAAAAAGATAGTCATCACGGTAAATGTCTCAAAAGAAAAAGGTAGCATGCATGGCATATAAAGATTATTATTATTATTATTATTATTTAAAATGACATATAAGAAAAATAAATTAACATATCATCAAATTTTTACCAGTATTATGTTGGTTACTGGTAAAATAGATTTAATTGCATGATTATATTGATTTCAAGACCTTAATTAAAACTTTTTAAATTTTGGTGATTTAATTTGTGTTTTGCTAATAGTTGAATGATTTATTTCATTTTTTTTAATTTGGGGGTGGTTGAATATCAATGCGGGGTTCATGTCATCATGTGCCCCATGTTAGCTGATTTTGGACAAAAACTTTGTTTTCTTTGTCAACATATATAGAATGTCCAAAGCTCCTTTTCGTAAAGATAGCCGCAGGTGACTATGCAGCCTACAGTGCTAGCTGACGGTTATGGCCAGGTAATAAAGTTAGGAACTAGGAAAGTTACAAATTTCCTAATCCATCTTATCATGAATTAATAATGTTTTGTTTGAATGATATAGAAACTCACCATTACTATCTAAGTATGTGATTTAAATAAATATGTAATAGTCAATAAGTAATACAGAAGAGATAAATCAATTAGAAAAATTTTATATGTTAGGAGCGCGGGAGACGAAGGTTCGTCTCCCTAGCAATGGAGACAAAGGTCTTCGTCTCCATGGCTGGAGACGAAAGTCTTCTTCTTTGGCCATGGAGACGAAGACGATCGGAGACGATTTGTCTCCGACTGTTCTTGTTTTTTTTTTAAATTAATTATTATATTCAAATTATTTTAAAAAATTATTTTTAAAATTGATAACCGTCACGTCAGCACACTTTCAGGTAAACAAACCATTTTGGCTTGATTGCATGAGTTTGTCTTGTTCAGAGACCAAATTATATATATTTTTTAGTTTGATGGCCTAATTGCAGTTTGGTGTGCACTTGAGTAGCCCATTTGATCCTTATTCCTTTTTATTTTTATATGTATGCACCAAAAAAACAAAACAAAAAAAAAAACTAGTTGTTGCGGAATCCACATTCAAAAGTAATGATCTTTAATTGTAACCCATAAGAGGATTCTGATCCTCACAAGATTTGTTCTCTCAATGAATTCCCTCTTCATTGATTAAATAATCATCATAGAAAAGAGAAGTGTACATGTACATTCAATTTTCTAATTCCATAACCAAAAGAAAAATAAAGCTAAAGATTCCTGTATGACGAAACATATTTACTAATTAATCATCGTCCAGAATAAATCATCGTAATATTTGTCACACCACATTTCAGTAATGTGTCATGTCTAGACTTTCTAATCGCGGCCCTTCATCCATCGTAATCTTGACCCTTCAAACTTTTGGGATATGTTGTGGTTGATCATATGGTGTAGGCCATGTTTGGGTCGTGATCGATCCTTCATGAAACTCTTCACTGTTGCGATGCCAAATGGCCATGGCAACACCTCAGCATTTGCTTGCTCGAAATGTGGCAGGTGCGAAATTACATCCAAGCCCCCACCATTGCCTTTAGTGTTGTCTTCTAATCATAGCTTGCCATGCCAACAAATGTACAACCATCCAGAACACCAGACTTTGATATTCCATATGCTCTACCTGTTTGCCAATAATTGTTGCAAAGATGACCAAACGTGGGACAAAAGAAAAAGAAAATTAAGTATTAATAATAGATTATGTACCAAAAATAAATAAATAAATAAGATAAGCAATAAGACTTTAATTTATATAAAACATCATTCTATATAACACTTTATTCTCAAAAAAACACTCAGGGGGTGTTTGGTTGGGTGTAGTTTGGGGGGAATTAGAATTCATTGAATTGTAATTCAATGAATTCCCAAACTACATTGTTTGGTTGGAGGGAATTGTAATTCCACGGAATTGCAATTCCCTCCAAATGATGAATTGCAATTCATGGGGTACCCCCCATGAATTGCAATTCAATGGAGAGGAGGGGCAATTTTGTTGGTGTAAAGACAATTTTGCCCCTCCTCTCATACCCTTTGTCTTCTTCTTTTTTTTTTTTTTTTTAAATTTAAAATAATAATAATTATTATTATTATTTAAAGAATTATTATTATTTTGAAAGAATTATTATTATTATTATTCTTTAAAGAATTGTTAGTATTTTGAAAGAATTATTATTATTATTATTCTTTAAAGAATTGTTAGTATTTTGAAAGAATTATTATTATTATTATTATTATTATTATTATTATTATGATTATTATTATTATTATTATTACTCTTCTACTACTACTACAACTACAACATCTACTACTACATAAGGGCATTTTAGTCATTTTATCATTTCTTACCTTTCAATTCCATATACTCCTATTCCTGCATACCAAACACTGTAATTGCAATTCCAACATTATTCATTGAATTGCAATTCTACCGAATTACAATTCTTTTCCCCCCTAATTCCCTCCTCCCAACCAAACACCCTGTCATAGTAGACTTTGAAATCAATCATACGAATTTGCTCCACCCCATCTAACCGATTATTTGGCAGAAAGAAATTACAATTCATTTTTCATTTAATTTTAAAAAGTCACATTCTAATTCCTCAATTGAGGATGAATTACAAATCTTACCCACTTCTACGAATCGCAAATCCATGATATGCGGAAAAAAAAATTATCCTTCCCTAATAATCTTACATCCTAAACTGAGGATTGTAATTTTACGAATATTTTAGTCTTATATTATATATTCCGCTTTCAAAATTCCTATGTAAGCTAAACATTGTAATAGAAATTTCTAATAATTTTATTCCTACAGAACCAATAATAGAATTTGAATTCTTATCTTATTTCCATGGAATCCATATATGCTCAATATCCTTAAACGGAAGAAAACTATATTCCATACGAAAAAGGAAAAAAGGTGTGTGCATTGGCAAACCTATCCCCAACAACAGTCAACTTTCATGTGGGTTGTACTATGCGGGCTTAGCCGACGCCCAATAATCCTCTCCCAACCTAGTTGCGCAGCATGCTTGACTCGCACATCCTATACGGGACTGGACTCGACTTATCTTATTTATGACTGGACTTGGCTACTGTTTTGCCATCACTCGGTCGATGTCCAATAATCCTCTCCCAGCCCAGTAGGATGCTTGTTGCCCAACCCATCCGAGACTAGACTCAACTACTGTCTTGCTATTGATTCGAACACGTAATCGGTAAGTTAAGGATGCTTAACCACGAAATTCTTTGTTTATTTGGTTATCATATTTTCAATAAGTAAGTGGACATTAATCATTTAACCAAATCACATCTAGAGACAAGTTGAAGTCGGTGGACCCCAACAATTTAAAAAAAAAAAAAATTAAATGGAATTAGAGGAAAAGAATAAACTTCATTAGCTAAAGTGGTTACCTTTGTAGCAGAGGAAGCCAGGGAAACGGAAGCAGATGAGGGTGATGAAGAAGCAGAGGTAGAGGACAACAGTCCGACATTATAAGCCATGGTCCCATCAGGTTGAAACAACCCATAGTTCCTCTCCGAGGTCGGCCCAGGCTTCATGTCCTCATTAAACAACGCGAAAACATAAATCTCCAATCTCACGTTAGGCCGCAACGGCGTCCCTTCATTAAGCAGCTGCCTCCTCATCAAATTCCTGTTATAAATCGCCGCATTCTGGAGCGAGGCCCCCACCTCGTCGGCGTCCCCTTTCGACGGCCACCCTGTCTCCGACACCCTCACCTCCACGCCGGTGAACCCCATCCGCGAAATGGCGAAAACCACCGCGTCCACCTGCGCGTACAGCATGTTGTCGTAGCGTAGCCGAGTGTAGGGGTCCACCATCCCGGCGTTGGGGTTGAACAGAACGTAGTCCAGAGAGATTTTCGCCGGCGAGTCTTTGTATGCGAAATACGGGTAAGCGTTTATCCAAAACGGCGAGTCCGTGGCGGCCAAGAACTGCAGAAATTGCTTCATCACTCCGGCGATCTCCGGCTTGAAATACCCACTCGACGGCGGGTATGAATTTCCCAGAACCGCCAAGGAATGAGGGGACGATATCTGTGTAAAAGTTGTGAAGAACAAATGAGTTTAGTAATAACAAAAATTAGAACAGAAAATAACTAAAAAATATAATAACAACCTGAATGTAACGGTCAAACCCCTGTTTGACCAGAGCTGCATGGATGTTGACCATGGCGGGTACGAGGTATCCCATCAATGACGTGTCATCATCGGTGATAATCTCATTCCCGACGGAGATCCCGGCGATCTTCGCGGCGGGGAAGTAGGGCTTAATATTGGCGCTGACCCACTGGTTGGCCTGTTGCGGATCGCCGGCCAAACTGGCCAGCATTTCATTCTCGACCGTCACGATGAGTTCAACGTTGGAGTTCGCAAATGCCGTCAAGATTTCCGGGTTAGTGTCGTAGATTCTTGTCTTGGTAATCCTCAAAGCTTCCAGGAGTTGCAGAGCTTTCTCCGGCGCCGGCAAATTATTCCCGATCTGCCCATAATTGATCCCAAGGGATTCCACTTCTCTAAGAAACCCAAAACCTGTTCAACAATCCAAGAATGGGTCACATCACATGCAATATAATCAACAAATTAAAATTAAAAAAAAAAAAAAAAAAAAACACGAATCGACAAGAAAGCGGGTGGGATTTAGGTATACCAGAAAGGAAAAGAAGGAATTGGAGAATAGTGATTCTTCTAAGAGAAGTATTCATGGCAATGAAGAAGAATTGAAGAAGAAGAAAGTGATTGTTATTTTTAGGTGGAGAATGGTGGTGGGCAGAGAGCGGCGGCCGGGAGACATGAAAGAAGTGGCAGAGGGGATTTTATAGGGAAGCTAAGTATGATATTTGGGAATTCTTTTCTTTACTTGTTTGCTTTTTATGGTTTGGTTTTATTTGAGGGTAATAAGTTTGCCTGGCTTGGTCTACGTATCCTCTAGTATTCTCCCCCTCTTGCTTTTTATGGTTTTATATTTGAGGATAATAAGTTTGCCTCTTCTATTATAATAATAATAATAATAATAATTATTATTATTATTATTATTATTATTATTATTATTATTATTATTATTATTATTATTATTATATCACAAAAACTTATGTGAGACAGTCTC
Source organism: Ipomoea trifida (assembly GCA_003576665.1). Taxonomy (NCBI): domain Eukaryota; kingdom Viridiplantae; phylum Streptophyta; class Magnoliopsida; order Solanales; family Convolvulaceae; genus Ipomoea; species Ipomoea trifida. The sequence continues at coordinate 4,015,993 of CP025653.1, forward strand.
ATGGATTCTTGTCTAATCCGTGACAGGGTCGGATTTTAGGGCGTGCAAGACGTGCAACCGCACAGGGCCCCAAAATTTGGGGGTCCCTAGACCAACCCTGGCCTAATAGTTAGTATATGTATTTGTGGTTATATTGGCCTAAAATTAGATTTTTTTGCATTTTTCTCTTTGCAATTTTTCTTCAATTCGCGGTTTATTTATACTTTGATAGGGCCTCACTCAGTTACTAGCACAGTGCCCCGCAAATCAAATAACCGATCCTGATCCGTGAAACGGATCGGGTCAAGGTGAAAATAATAATAATAATAATAATAATAATAATAATAATAATTATTATTATTATTATTATTATTATTATTATTATTATTATTATTATTATTATATCACAAAAACTTATGTGAGACTGTCTCATGAATTCTTGTCTAATCCGTGAAACGGATCGGGTCAAGGTGCATGAAAAGTGTAACACTTATACATGAATAAAATATTTGTTACTTATGAAGGAAGCATAATATTTTTAAAGAATAATGAGTATTTTTACATTTCAATTTACAAGTATTACATTTTTTAGTATAAATATTACATTTCTATATTGACTCGACTCGTCTTACATATAAAAATTTATGAGACGATCTCATAAGAAAGTCACTTTATAGCAATTACACCATACTAATTTATATATAGAGGGTGTTGTATTCTATTTAACTAAAGTTTAGAAAGTTGAGTCTTCTAAGTTAAACAATGGGTTTTGGAATTGCTTCCTATTTAAAGTTTGCTAATAGTTCGACATTAAACATTATTGTTGAATTTTTCTTTTTAAAGGCAATAGAATACCTAATCATGTATTATTAATATTATTTATCATTAGCAGTTGATTCAAATTTTGGTATTGATATTTTCTTTTTTAATTTTTGAAAATTTCGATTTTGTTTTACTTTTAATTCCCGACTATAAAAATTATTTTACTTTTAGTTTAAAATACTCAAAATTTCTCTAAGTTGTAATTTTTTTTTAAAAAAATAATGTTAGACACTTCTCTTAAACCCAATCATCTCCTTCTAATATGATATTATATGATTGAATTTTTCAATATTTGATTATAATGATGCCATTTCATAATAAGCACAGAATGTAAGGAATGTAATACTACAAAAATAAAGGAGGGAAAAATTTTCTTAAAACTTCCCTTTGATGTTACAAGTAAACTTATGCCGCATTTTTAGATTCATTTTTGGATTTAATTTGCCTCTCACCGGCCTGCGCGAGAAAGAGTTTCTAAGCTAAATAATTTAAACTTCATCTAAAATAGTATTGTATATATAGTGCGCCATGGTGGTGGAATTGGAAACCCACTTTTTTTTTTCTTTTTTTTTTTCAACGTGGGAAAAAAGGCTTTTCAAGTCTTTTCACCTTCATTTTCCAACTAAAATGAGTCTACTATAAAAATTAATTTCTCATTTGTCCATTATTCGTGTTCAACATACAATATATCAATTTTTTCGTCTCACTACAAAGAACCTAAATCAACTTTGACTCGATCCAAATAAAAAATAACCCTATATATATTTGTATCACAAAATAACCACTTAAAATGTCATTTATGTTATTTTTCCATCAACTATTGGACCATTTGACAAGTAAAATCTTAAAATTAGCAATACTTTCTTCGCAAGAACAAAAAATATGATTATTTTATTATAAGGAAAATGGCGGTTTTAGTCCATTAGTTATGCCTAAATTATATTGTACACTCAATTCATAAATTATTGCTCTATACAAATTTTCCCGTTTAATTATGTTGAAAGTGGCAGTTTCGATAAATCCATTACTCATAAATTTTGTTAACATTGAAATTTTATTTTGATTTGACAAATTATTAGAGGACAAATTGGTCATTTTGTAAAATTTTATACAGAAAAATTTTACAAAAATAACCAATTTATCCTCTAATAATTTGACAAATCAAAATAATTTTTAAATATTAATAAAATTTATAAGTAATTGAAATAAAACACTTTTAACATAAAGAAAAAATATTGTATAGATAAATAATTTATGGATTAATTTATGCATAATTAATATAATAGACTAAAACTGTGATTTTCCCAATATTGTACTCCGTATACTTTTGCCAAATCAAATAGGAAACGCGAATCATCAATCCTTATTCCTTAATTTTGGGCTTCGTAACATCGTTGCATTGTGTAATAATTAGGTTAAAGTGGTTGCCATGAAGGCGAGAATCTTGTGGTCCAATGACACCAAGTTACTCTCTCATGTGAGAGGTTGTAGGATCAAGTTTTAGTGGAAACGATATTGACTCTTTGTATTTCATAGGTTGAATAGATAATGCATTGTAATAGAGGTTGTAGGATCGAGTTTTAGTGGAAGCGATATTGACTCTGCATTGTAATAGAGGTTGTAGTATCGAGTTTTAGTGGAAGCGATATTGACTCTTTGTATTTCATAGGTTGAATAGATAATGCATTGTAATAGAGTCAATGGTATTCAAAAAAGACCAAAAAATTCATAGCTTCTTACAGTTGCCTCCACTGAGGCTCAAACCTACTCCCATCATACATGTGGAAGTGTTAACCGAGACACCGGGTGCCATTATCAAATTTAGCTCTTTTATATATATATATATATATATATATATATATATATATATATATATATATATATATATATATATATATATATATATATATATATATATATATATATCATATTACATCCTTAACTTTTATTTACTTGCCACAATTAGTCATTTATTTAAACTTTTGTCATTTTAGCATTTAATAGAGATTATTAATGTCATGTAATTGTATCATTCATGCATCCTGCCATAACATGTAATTTCTCTTCTTCTCTTGTAAATTCTTTTAATTGAATGATTAAATTATATGTTAACCATATTTATTAAATAGTAAAATAATAAAATTATAAGAGGACAACTGTACTAATTGTGGCAAAAAAAAAAAAAAAGTAAAAGATTTAATGTAATAAAATTAAAAGAGCAGAAGTAGATGTAGTAATATCACAATAATTGATGATTTCTGGAAAATATTTTTCTGAAAAATGAATCATTTTTAGAAATTCTTTTGTAGTGTTTGGTTGCATTTTGAGAAAATTGTCTTGATTTGTTTGATTTATTTTCTGAAAAATGAGTAGAATTGTATAATAAACATTTTTATTATTTTATTTAAAATATAAATTTTTTTATAATAATATTAAAAATAATATTGTTTATTAATTTTTTTAAATGATGGTTTCCTCCGGAAACCAGTCCGTTGGAAACGAGAGCCTTGGTCTGGAAACCTTCATCATCGTTTGTCGATGTAGCATTGGTCCAGAAAATGTAAAGATTTTCTCCAACGGAAACTAGATTTTCCAAGTGCGGCCAAACACTAGAAACTCCTAGAAATCATTTTTCGAGTTTCCTAGTAAATTTTGGTGATTATAAATCGTGTTTGTCCAATTGTAGTTAGATCTTAATTTGGTTTGACCATAAGTACCAAGAAAAAAGAATAAGTGAGGTTATAGGTGGCTTAGATGTTAGCTAGTATAATTATAACAGTTGAGGAGTAGTAGCCAATTAGGTAATCCGTTTAAGGAATTTGGAGCACCTAAAGTAAAGCAACGTCAAATAGAATATACACAAAGATGATGTCAAAAGTCATAGTATCATAATGACCATCTTCATTACAATATTTCCATTATTACTGCGACTAAAGGCTATTGCCGTTTCAATAATCATAATAAATTCGTTATGGAAAGAGAAATGATTAGTGATGTGGTCATTATAGTTTAATTTATCTTAAATAAAGCTATCAAAAACCTTTTTTTGACAAAGAGACAATTAACTAATTAAGGCGTGGCTAAATTGCATTTTTTTTTCGTCAATAACTTTTTATGAACAAACTTTCTTTTACCAATTATTATTATTATTATTATTATTATTATTATTATTATTATTATTATTATTAGTATATTATTATTATTATTATTATTATTATTATTATTATTATTATTATTATTAAGGAAAATCGCACTTTTCGTCCCTAAGTTATAGGCAACTGTAAAATCCGTCCCTAAGTGTTGGTCGTGTTCACTTTTCACCCCTAAGTTATTTTTGGCGGTGTACTTTTCGTCATTTTATTAACTTTTCATGCTTACTTTTCGTCCCTGAGCTACACTAAAGTGGCAAAGTCCGTCCCTAATGCTTTGTTAGTAAAGGTACGAAGTCCTTTTTTAAAAAAAATAATTATTTTAAAAAAATTATTTTTGCCATTTAACATATTTTTTGTAAACTCTGATTTTAGTAACCATATTTTTCAACATGCCGGTTTTAGTAAAGTTCTAAACCAATTAAATGAGTTGAAGCCGGAAAAATAACAAAAAAAAAATATGAAGAGACAAAAATACCCTTACTAAAAATAGGAAAAGTTATGAGAAAGACTAAAAATGTCCAAAAACAAATAGTCTGAGATGTTAAATGACAAAAACGATAATCTGAGACTAAATTTGAAATTGTCACCAAAGACAAGTGACCTCTTGTGGAGTTAACGCTATCTTTTTTTTTTTAGTACTATTGTCTCTATTACAAATTGTATATGTTCTATACTTTCTCTATCTGTTGCAGTCTAAAGAGTCAATATCTCACTACTAGGTCCAATCTTGTTACCTTTCCTCAAGGGAAAAAAAATTACATAAAAAAGTGACTTCAAAAAAATAAACTCATGATCAATAATTTTGCTCCAATGTTTAATATTGATTTAAAATCAAATATACGAATGAGACTGTATTCTTGTTGTCGCTGAAAAGATTAGAATCATCGTCGCACTAATTAATTTGGAATTGAATGCAAAATTCAAAGATTGCTCACACATATCTCACATAGAAAAGCAAAGCAGTGTATGTTGGTGAAGTGGATAGGGAAATTAATACGTTGGAATGATAAGACATATGTGTCCTTATCACTTTTCTCCATTGTTATTTCTCTGAAAAGTAAAAATCACATTTTTCAATTAATTTTATAATTTTAGGACTTAAGTGCAAAAGTTTTTTTAGATGACATCTCATTTATGTTGTCAATTGGAATTTTCTTTACTTTTTTTTTTTTTTTTTTTTAAAAAGGACTTTTATTGCTATGAAACTTCTCACACATCAACAACCAAGTTACTTAGGGTGTGTTTGGAAACCCGGAAAATGATTTCCGGAAATCATTTTCCGGGTTTCTAGCGTTTGGCAAGTGAAAGGAAAAGATGGTCAAAGGAAATTAAGAGCCTGGTCAACGAAAAAGAAGGCCTCTTTTCCGGAAAATGACTTCCGGAGCCTTCGTCTCTCCACACAGTTGCCTGCAGCTTCTCATTTACATTTTCGGAAAATTGCCTGACTTTTCCGAAAGTGCGAAACCAGTCGGCCAGACTGGTTTCACGGAAAACCAGTCTGGACTGGTTTCACGGAAAACCAGTCTGGACTGGTTTCCAGAATGGTGCGAAACTAGTCCACTAGCTAGTTTCGCGGAAATCAGTCTGGATTGGTTTCTAGTCAGTGAAACCAGTCTGGAATGGTTTCCAGTCGGCGAAACCAGTCCGTCGATTGGTTTCGGCCTTTGGATTTTTTTTTTAAAGATTTTATTTTGTTTTCTAAATCATTGTTGTTCATTTTCTGGAAAATTAACCAAACACACAAATGCAGTTTTCTGTTGCACATCCAAACACAAGAATGGAAAATGTTTTCCGGAAAATTAAATAAGTCATTTTCCAGAAAACATTTTTCCAGAAGTCATTTTCCTGTTTTCCAAACACACCCTTAGTTTATTGATTAGTTGATTACTAGTATATTCACCCGTGCGATGCACGGAGTGGATTTGTTATAATATATTAAGAATATTTTGATCGATATATAATTATATAAATTATAACATGCCAAAGACCTTGTGGTCAAGCGGCATCCGGTGTACACTCTCATGTGGAAGGGAGTGGGTTCGAGCCTCAGTAGAGCTAATATGTAGACGATGTACGCATGCAGTACTGAAGTAAAAGTCAAAACAACTATCCATTACAATGTTCATTCTTTATACTAAAGGTTTCAATGTGTTGGACTAATGCATTGTTATGTGGTTGTTTGACTTCCTCGTGACAACTTGCTTTGCCTGTAGTGGTTTTGGGTCGGGTGCTTGCCCAATTATCCTGTCACTAGTCCCCCACTCCCTAGCTAGTCGGGTGCTTGCCCAATTATCCTGTCACTAGTCCCCCACTCCCTAGCTAGTGAGAGTGGTCGAGGTGGCTTAGGAGTATTAACTTGTATCATTAGAAAAGTGAGGGGGAGACCCTCCTATTTATACAAACAAAGTTGGTTTACACATTTAATGCACCTGCTGCAAATGGCTTGGCGTGGCGTCTTCTTGTTGGCTTAGTTAGACAGCCGCTCCACAGGCTACATGTAGGTTGACTAGTCGAGGTTGCAAAGCCGCTAGGTACGCAAGCTGTCAATCGCCGCCCTATAGGCGCAAGTTGGACTGGTTTGTTGGTTGTGTAAGTTACGTTTTCGGCTTGCAGGTTGAGTCACCTTGTAGACCGACCGATCATTATCCTACGGTAGACTGGTTATGTGTCTTTCCATCGTGGCGATTCCAAGGGTGATCCGAGAGCATCTTCTTTAATTTTGTCACGAGGCCTATCGATGCGAGCGATACGGTTGATCACAAGTGATTCATCTTAGTCAGGTTGATGGCTATGACGAATCGATTCGGTGACTTCCTCACGGAACGACTATACGGATTAGTACTTTATGCGTATTTACCCATCAAGACACATAGCGCATTATGGACTCAGCTAGATTGAAAAGACATGGTACAAAATTCATACTTGTAAAGTACAAAATTTCACAACACAAGGCACATGCACATGTTATATATTTACTTATTTTTCAAATCTAATTTAGGTACATAATTTGTGTTCATAGGCACAAAATTTCAAAACACAAGACACATAAATTCGCAACATAAGACACAATTACTAATTTATTCCAAGTACAGAATTCATATTCATAAGGTACATAATTTTATAACGCAAGATACAAAAAGTCATAACACAAAATACAAACGCATGAATTAAGGTTCATAGTGTATATTGAACCCTGGTATATCGTATAATGATTGGAGCCTTTCAGAGGCCACAAAACCATGAGAGAAAATGACAAATTTAATATTTAAGCATGGTGGGTTAATGATCTTCACGTGGCATTGTAATAATATTATCCAAAGTTACAAACTAACATATGTTTTGTTGAGAACATGTTTTGTTTTTTTGTTTGTTTGTTTGTTTGTTTTTTTTTTTTTTGGTTTGTTTTTTGTAATTTGTTATATGAAGATTTGTCTAATTGTTTCACTTGCATTTTGCACTTAAACTTGTTCCAATTGAATTTAACTACATTAACTAAAACCGAACAAAAAACCATTGTCGGTTTGATTTTTGTTTGAATTGTTATATAATCTAACCAATTTGCAATGATTTTATTTTATTTTATTTAACAAATAAGTTGATCCAATCCCAACCATGCATATACCATCCTAATAGATTCACATAAACTTAGTATGGTTTACTTTCTTGCGGTCATTCGCCGACTAAGGTCGCAACATGAGGTTTACTCAATACCATGGTTAAAAAAATTGTTAGGCGTTCCTTGGGCGCTAGGGGGCGCCCACATATTTTTTATTTTATTTTTTAAAAATTTGTTTAAATTTTTTTAATTTTTACGACTTGATAGTTATAAACTATTTAATACTTTAACACTTAATTTTAAAATATTAACTATTAACCTAAAAAACATGAGTTTGAATAATTTAGAGTTATTTCGCTCAAAATGATGTCGTAGGAGCACATCCCTCCATGGTAAGCCAAAGCGTCACGTCTTGAATCAAGCAAGGGCTAAACTCGGCCAACCCGGTCGACGCCCAACAATCCCCCTCTCAGCACCTGCCACAACCTTTGAACACCAAGCCCAGTTGTGCAGCATGCCTGACTTGGTCCTTAGCCTACGCGCCCATCATCCCCTCCTGGGACTGGACTTGGCCCGACTTGCGCCACATCCTATTTGGGACTGGATTCGACTTTCGCCTCGCCATCGATTCGAACCCGTGACCTCGGCTCTGATACCAGTTGATGGATGAGTTCCTTGGCTATCTGGTTGCCCATTGGTGATACCCTCCATGGTAAGCCACAACGCCACGTCTCGAATCGAGCATGACCTGAACTTGGCCAACCCAGCCGACGACCAACAAGAACAATAGCTAATCGGCCGACTAGGCAAACCTAGTTGGTTTCTAGGCGGCCAGCCGCCTAGACCACAGATTATGCTGATAAGCTAAGCCGTCGGCTAGCGCCTAGCGCCTAGACGCTGATTAATTGGTGCCTAGGCGAAATTTTTACAACATTGCTCAATACACAAATTCAAATAGTGGTTGTGAGTTTCCCCATTACTTTAAAAATAAAAATCACACATTGAAACTCGAACTTCCTCAAATTTATAAAATAAAAATAAAAGTAAAAATAAATATCACACAAATTTTGAACACTCAATTGGTATGTACATAAACACCATGCATTATGTGCAAATTTCACCAACTTAACACACAAATGTATCAAATCTAAATTGGATTGTGAAGGTTATGATTTGCTTAACTCTTAAGAACCCAACAAAATATATAATTAAGAAGAGTGCAGTGCAGTCTCTTAGTCGGAACAATATATCATTTTCAGACCGTCACCTCCACACTATATATCCACCAGCTGTAAAGAAGGGCATAGATAAAATCTCTGTATTCAGACTATATATTATATCATAAATCTTTTATTTTTATTTTTTAAAGAAGGGCATAGATAAAATCTCTGTATTCAGATTTCAGACTATATTATATCATAAATAATTTTTTTTTTCTAGCAGCCATGTTCCCAATCTATTCCCTAAGATGAATGTTCAATCTTACTTTATGAATGTGGATATTCTCTCTCCGATGTAAAATATCAACTCAAATTTAATAGACAATAGATATGGACCACTAAAATTAGGAGTGGGCATTTCGAGTTTCGGTTCTTTTTTTTTTTTTTTTTCTTCCGATTTCGGTTTTTCGATTTTAAGAATTTTAAACCATTCGGTTTAACATTAGAATTCGGTTCGTTTCAGTTCGGTTTCGGTTCGGTTTAAATCCGTAAATTTCAGTGTTTCCTAATTTTACGAACATACTATCACATTATCCATATCCAAAATCTAAACATTATATAACAAAATTGCAATTCAAAGTCCAAACATACTACTAAGTACTAATTGTGAGGTAAAGAACAAATATAGCAAACAACAAAAGCGCAAATTAAAGAACAAGCTGTTAAGAAATCAAATAAAAAATTTAAGAAAGATACCAGTGAGAATATGAATTAAACAACGAAGCAGACATCAAGGGACTTAGATTTACTTCATTATTATTATTTTTATTGTTGTTGTTGTTGTTGTTGTTGTTGTTGTTGTTGTTATTATTATTATTATTATTATTATTATTATTATTATTATTATTATTATTATTACTATTATTATTATTATTATCATTATCATTATTATTATTAAAACTTAACAAAGTTCGGTTCCGTTCGATTTTTACTAACCCGTTCGGTTCAGTTTAATTTTTAACCGAATCGTTCATTTTACAAGAATCCCGAACCGTTCGATTTTGTATTACTAGTTCGGATCGGATCAGGTCGTTTGGTTCGGTTTGGCTCCGTTCGGATAAACCGAACTGAATTGCCCACCCCTAGCTGCAATGAGACATTTGACAAATAATCGATTAAAACTAAGGGCAAATTATTCTGTGATCTGCGTCCTCCTTGCAAGGTGGACTCGAGTCTAAAATACACAATTTATATACTGAATGTTCACAACTAAATGTTTACAATTTACATTCTGAACGTTCACAATTTGAATTGTGAACATTTAGTATGTAAATTGTGATTGATCCACCTTACAATGTAGATACGGGCATACGGCTCCCTGGTATAACTATTGAAAACTAAGAGTACTAAATACCAAATGATGGAGCATGAAGTATGCATCATTTTAATTACATTTTAGTTTCATTTGAAAATATTGTTCTGTTTTTTAGTTTTATTTTTCACGCACACTAGTTTCATTATAGTAATACCAAAGTATCATTTTAATTCTACTATAGTTTCACTTGACAATATACATTATTGCATGAGTTCTATTTGTTGGTTTCATATTCCAGACACAATAGTTTAGTTATAGTAATGCTGAAGTATTATTTTAATTACACTTCGGGTTCATTTGACAATATATGATATTGTATAGCTCTGAATTTCAGTTTCATTTTTCACACACATTAGTTTCATTATAGCAACACTAAAGTATCATTTTAATTATACTACAATTTCATTTCACAATATACGTTATTTGAATAAGCTCTGTTTTTTAGTTTCATTTTCACACACACTAGTTCCATTATAGTAACATACACTAAAATATCATTTTAATTATACTATTATACTTTTTCATTTGACGGCCATTAAATGATCCACACAACGCTGTGTGGACCATGGTCCAATATATAACAATTGATGGAAACAAATCAATTGTTATATGGTGGACCAAGTCCTACATGCATATTGTGGACTTTATTCAGATTATGTATATGCAGTTAATATATTATGTATCTTTAATTAATAGATTATGTATCTATTGCAGTTAACATATTATGTGCGTGCAATTAACAAATTATGTACATGTAAATAAGTTGAAGGTACAAATATGTTAACTGAATGTACTTAATATTTTAAACTGTTAATACAGAATCAGGGTTCACAATGTGTATGGACCCTAGTCTATGATATAATTTGTGGTAAACAAATAAATTAGTAAATATCGAGTCAATACCCAATTTAGTTTAGACTATAGTGAGTTTTCTTGGTTTAGTCCTAAATGACTTTTTGTGCTTAATTAGGTCCTCAACTTTGATGGTTTTACTCAATTGAGTCCTCTATTAAGATAGCTTGGTAATTTCACCTCTACTAATATCTAATTTAGTCATCGTCTATACTAATTTTACCCAAGATAGTCTTCGACTATAGTGATTTTTTCTAATTTAGTCTTCGACTATAGTGGTTTGTCGCGATTTAGTCCTTCATTCTAACAACCGGTAAGGACTCAATTGGGTAAAACCATTGAAGTTGAGGACCTAATTAAACACAAAAAGTAGTTTAAGACTAATTTTTTTAAAAAAATTACTATAACCTCGGAGGACTAAATTTGATATTAACTCAGTAAATATCATTAAACACACTAATTAAATGAAAGATTAATTTGATTAATAAGTATTTTGATTTTAATTTCATTTTCAAAGTAAATTCCTTTAATTTTTCCCTCCTTATATATATATATATATATATATATATATATATATATATATATATATATATATATATATATATGATCCCGTGTGGTTGGCTTTCTCCCGGTGCAGTTGTGTGGTTGCTTAGGTGCGAGGTTTTCCTTCTTAAGGTGCGTAATTTGTGTGCTTAAGGTGCGTCAGTGTTGAAACTTAAGGTGCGTCAACTAAAGCTTTAGGTGCGTGGTTTTCCTTCTTAAGGTGCGTTGTTTTCCTTCCTAAGTTGCGTGATTTGTATGCTTAAGATGCGCTAGTTGTTGAAACTTTATGTGCGTCATTTTAAAACTTTAGGTAAGTGGTTTGTGTTCTTAAGGTGCTTTGCTTGTGTGCTTAAGGTGTGTAGTTTGTGTACTTAAGGCGCGCCATTTTATAACTATATAGGAGTGTGATTTGTGTTCTTAAGGTGCTTTGTTTTGTGTGCTTAAGGTGCGCCATTTTAATACTTAATGTGCATCAACCGCACAATCGCACAGGAAGCTATACCCGCACCTGAACCCTTCCCTATATATGTGTGTGTGGGTGGGGGGAGGGGGTGGGAGAAGAGGGCAGGGGAAGATTTGTATGAGCTCACCTATTTAAGTGAGATTGTGAGATTAAATATTGTACATCAATTTACTAAATTTTAATGATCTAGATCAATTTAGATCAATCGCGTTCGCACACACTTAATCTAGATCAATCTACACCATTAAAATTTATATTTAAAAATGTTGAATTGATTGGTACTTCCCAGGCCATGCATGTGATCACATTAACAAAAAGAGCTCTCGAAAAGGTACTGTATCTAGGCTAGTTTGAATCATATCTTTAAAAAAATGAATTAATAAATTAGAGTACCTTTAATTAAAAAATAAAAATAAAAAAGAAGAGAAAAGAGTAAGAGAGAGAACTATGTTATCGTTAACTATATGAAGATATTGATTTTCTTTTCGTAAATTGACACAAGAAGGAAACACTAAATATTTGCATATTTATTGTGGATTAAATAGCTATAACATAAATGTTTAAAGATTTCATTTATTTACTTTACTCCCAAAAGGTTCAATCTCTAGCCCCAAGGCCACGCCCCAATCCAACAAAGCATCTGTAACGATGTAAATTATGATAACTCAATTGAACACAGAGGCTAGACATTTGCCTGCAGCGTACAAGGAGCCCCCTCACTTTGAAATGTTCATTTATTTATACTTACCCAAATTCATTGGTAGTCAAATAGTTGGCCACACAACATGTGAAATCTCTCGCCCAAGGACACCAGATTCTGACTGATGAACATGATGATAAAGGATAAATCACGATGATTCAACAACCTCTTAAGTGGGAAGACCAGTCCAGTGCCAGTGCCAATCATATATATATATGCCACACTTCCCAAACATATATAATATGCTGGTCCTCTTCAATTAATTTAGTATGTGATTATGGTTAGGTTAGTCGGTTATATTGATAGGTATAGATAGCTTTCTAATAGAGTTGAAAGATGAATGTAGTAGTGAATATATATGTGGAAGTGTGGAGGAAGATCATGGGATGTCCCATGCAATTAAGCATGTTAGTTGGTCAATGCAATAATCTTTATGCTTTCAAATTGTATGTATATCCAGGGGAGAAGAAAGGGATTCATCTAAAGAACATGGATATATGGCTTTTGGTAAAGCCAATGCGTTTGGTGGAAAAGTAAAAGAAAAGTTATAGAAATTGTCAGCACAGCAACTATATATGCATGAATCGTGAATGCACATGAATCCAAAGCCTTACAGTATGGGGAGAGGGGGGGAGGGGGGGGGGGGGAGCTAAGACTTCAGTTTCCATGTCAGTGACATCATATTTTTTAAATAAATAAATAATAGAGAAGCACACTTTTAAAGAAATTACTTCTTTTCCCTCTTTTTTTTTTCAATTACATAATATAATCAAGATACATTAATTTTTCTATTTTTTTTTTCAGAGAACTAGTTAAGCACAAAAAAATAAAAGAAAAAACGCACAATTGTAATTTCATAAATATTACAAAATTTGAGCGCATACTAAATAAAATTTCACGATATATTCGTTGATATATTATGGTGCATTCAATTTGAGTGTACTTGTACGTATCATGAGTGCACTACGTACTCTGAAACTAGCTAGTATACTTTCAGAGTTTGTAATAATTACTAAGATACCACTTTGATTTATTTATTTATTTTTCCCTTATTTTCAGCTCTTGATCAATCCAAATTGGCAAATGAAATTATTTCACATTTTTTACAAGAAGCATTTTTCTCTTTTTAGTTTAATTTGATTTATGGTTTTACTTTTTTACTTTTTAGAGTTTAATATTTATGATTTAGCTAGGTTTAAATACTATGGTAAGTTTTTGAATACTATGGTTAAGTGTTTCTCTTTTTAGTTTGATTCATGGTTTTACTTTTATTTTACTGCTTAGCGTTTATAATATTTACGATTTAGGATTAGGATTCACTTTTTTTGGCTTAGGTTTAGTGTTTATTTTGAAATATGCCTCTATAGCATTAAAATTACATTTTCAAAGTTGGAGAAAATTACCAGGAATACTATTGTATTTCTTTTCTCTCGAATATAATTGCATAAGATCCATTAGAAATTTTCAGATAAGTGATTAAGATTTATTCTTAATTTTCTCTTGTGAATAGACTCTCATGTGAGTATGTATATTATATTTGACTTTGATGCAGTTATGCTAAAAATAAAAAAATAAAAAAAAAAAGTAAAAAAGAAACACTTTTTTCTTTATTTTTAAATCACCTCAAATACAATCAAAATATTTCACTCAATCATATATTAGAAAGAAAGTATAAATAAATAAATAAATAAATATATATATATATATATATAGGATCGCGTTCAGGTGAGAACTGGGCGCCCAGGAGAGAACTGAGAACGAATCACAGCGCGCCACGTGTCCGGAATGTAGTTGCAACTAACGCTATAACTAGGTGCACTTCATGTTATAACTAGGTGCACATAGGTGTACCCAGGTGCATAAATGTTAACAAGGTAAATTACTTGCACCTGCAGGTGAAAATAGGTGCACACGTGCAAGTAAAATGTATTACAAGTGCAAGTAAATTATACAATGAGCATCAATACTAAGTGCACCTAATGTTATAACTAGGTGCACCTATTGCTATAACTAGGTGCACATAGGTTGCAACCAGGTGCATGAATGTTAACAAAGTAAATTACTTGCACAAGTGCAAGAAAAATGTATTGCAGATGCAAGTAAAATGTATTACAGGTGCAAGTGAATTGTACAGTGAGCCAATACTAAGTGCACCTAATGTTATAACTAGGTGCAACCTATGTTATAACTAGGTGCACCTATGTTATAACTAGGTGCACCTAGGTTGCACCCAGGTACATGAATATTAACAAGGTAAATTACTTGCATTTGTAAGTGAAAGTATTTGCGAAAATAGGTGCATGAATATTAATAAGGTAAATTACTTGCACTTATAAGTTAAAATATGTGCGAAAATAGGTGCACTTGTAAGTGAAACTAGGTGCACTTTTAAGTGAAACTAGGTGCACTTGTAAGTGAAACTAGGTGCACTTGTAAGTGAAACTAGGTGCACCAAAGTTCCAGTTATTTACGAAAATGCCACCGCGTCATTTTTTTAAAATTGCATCTGATTCGTTGATCTGGACACGTGGACGACTGTGGAGCGTTCTCATTTCCTACCTGGGCGAGAGTTCTCACGAGAGTGCACCCCTCTATATATATATATATATATATATATATATATATATATATATGCGGAGGAAATTAAAGATCTGTGTCTTTACTCAAAGACATGCTTCTTTTCAGTGATTCTAATTAATTACAAAACTTTAATTTAATGGATTTGATTTGATTTGCAAATAAAACAATGATGTCCCCAATCAAAGGTTTCTTGAGCTATATATCAATATAATATGCTGGAAATCCATTACATTGTTCAATGTGTCAAAAAGGAACGAGCCATACTGAATTGCCCCTTTTGGTCGCGAAATTGCTGCCAATATTTGTATCAAATTTTTTATATATATATACTAAAGGGTCGGTTTGAAAACTGGAAAATATTTTTTTCAAAATTGACTCATTTTTTTGAAAATATTTTTAATTTTTTAGTGTTTGACTGAATGTTAGAAAATTATCATTTTTTTCGTTTGGCTAAAAGTTAAAACATTGTATTTTCTATGTTTGGTTCATTTTCCTGAAAATGAACATATTATTTATTATTATAATAGTAATAATAATTAATAATAATATATGGTTGTGGTGGTGGTGTGGTAGTGGTGTTGGTGTTGGTGGAGGTTGTGATGGTGATGTGGTTGCGGTGGTGGTGGTGATGCTAATAATAATAATCCGTAAACTAACTTTAAAACAAACAAACAAAAAAGAAAAAAAAAAAGGAAAAGAAAAGAGAGAATGAAGCTAGAGAGATGGAAAATAAAGAATCCGAAAAATATCTTCTAACTAAGAAACTAGGAAAACATTTTCTACGAAATTGGACATTTTTTCCGTTGACCAGAATGAATATTTTCCTTTAATTTTATTTTTCTTGAGTAACCAAACACAGAAAATTCAAAAGCTGACTTTCAAAAGTCATTTTTCGGATTTCCAAACAGACCCTAAATTCTATATTATCTGAGTTTCATACTAATATAATTATCCACAAATATTATATCATATTTATTATGAGTTAATTAATTATATACTTTTTATTAATTTTTTTCACAATCTGCCGTGTTAATAAAATATTTTTTATTCTTTAGTTATCATAAATTGATCAGTCCACATTGCATTAAAAATGAATATACTTATATTTTCACGCCAGATGATGATGAATTTTTGTGAAAATTTTAGTCCGGGTAGCTTGATACAATATATAAGTTACATAGGATTATACAAGATAATATTCGGTGAAAAAGATTAGGAAAAAAAAAAGAGCTAATTCAGTACTAGTCAGTAGTCACTTGGCTATAATAATGCCATTTTGGTTTTTTGTTCTCGACTTAATTTTTTTTTTTTCCGTTTTTAATCATCATTTTTAAAAAGCATTCAACTCTGAGTCTAGAATATCCTCACTTTCTAAAAATATTATCAAACTTATTCATATTACATCCAAAAGTATTTTAAACTAAAAGTAAAATTTTAAAATTTGAAAAATTAAAAGTGGAACATGCAAAAAGTGGAAGGCAATCGAAAAGTGAAAATGTAAATAAAAAATAAAAAATAAAAATAAAAATTGGCCCCAGTAAGAGACATCAGTTTTTGATGATTTAATTTGATGTATCCTAATGAAGCCAATAATTATCTTACAAACACACCAATTGTGTTAGAAAACGTACAAAAATGAAATTCACAAACGCATCACATAAAAAAATGCAACATACCTCATCACACGTAATGGTCTGTTTATGCGTACCTAATGGCCGGTGCGTTTTATGGTGATGTGTAACTAAATAATGGTTTATTTTTTGGTTTATTGGTGCATTTCTTTGTTGTACGTTTTCTAACACTATAGGTGCATTTTTGCATACCTAATGGTGCGGTCACACCGACCGCACGTTAAGGTCTGTCTGCATTTGAGCTTTCATATATATATATATATATAGAGAGAGAGAGTAGAGGTCATTAATCAGGTGAGAACCATGTTCCAGGTGAGAACGTAAGGACAAATTCAAACCATTGATCTGCAAGATTTGACCTTTGAGAAATCAAGTAAAAAATGAGCGGGGTCATTTTCATAAATATTATAAACTTTTAAAATGAACGGGGTCATTTTTCTAAATATTACAAAATTTTGTTTATTTCAACCGTTAGATTTATTACTAGATCAATGGTTTGGATTTGTCCTTACGTTCTCACCTGAAACATGGTTCTCACCTGATTAAGGACCCTATATATATATATATATCATTTTCCAAAGATAAATGGCCATGATGATGAGATAAGTCAAGTAGAAGAATTAGAATGATATTCAGAAAACTGGTTGGCTATAAGTAGATAGTGATTATGATACATGTGCCATCTCATCTGCTTATCATCAGCAAATCTCTTGGAAAAACTAACCACATACAGCTTCCAAGGTGCCCACCAGGAAGTACTATTATATATGCATGTTTTGTGGTGCTAAGTGAATGAATGTGCTTAGGGTTTTCATGGGGTTGGAGCACATATATATAAAGTTTTGCAATGTATAGAGGGTTTGATTTGGATAATTTAAACTTTTTTGGGATGATGACTACTCAGAGGTTGGTAAAAAAGAGACTTTACACACATTATTGTGGATGATTCCTTTGTCTTCGTCATATTTACTTTGAGGGTGATTGGTTCACTTTTCTTTTCTTTTTTTTTTTTTTTTAATTCAAAAAATGAAAATGAAAGTGGTTGAAATATTTGATAGATTTTGAATGTTGGGAACAAAAATTGAAGAGGGAGAATAAGGATTTGTTTATTAATTAGAGATTTTTTTTAAATGGTAATTGAAAAAAAATGTCTACTATGCACAAATTAAATTTTAAAAACTAAAATACATTTTTTTCTTATTCTCCAAAATGTTCAAATATAAAAAGCACACGTAATTTCATATATAATTACCGTTTTCCTTACGAATTTTTAGCTCTTGACTTGTTTATCTGTTCCACCCACCCACCTACACACCCTTAATTAACACTTGCCTATCTATCTATTTTATTATCTACATAGCTAGAGCTGTCAATATGGGCTGGCAAGGCGGGGCGGGCGCCAAACCCGCTCCTTGGTGGGCCTGAGTTTCCTAGGCCCGGACCACCCCACCCTAGGTCCGCGGGGTTTTTTTTTTTTGAGTTGTTAGTTTATTCACCTTATTACTTTTTAAAGTTTTATCATTTGTAATTTTGTAACTTTGTACAGACAAATATAATTAAAATAATATATAGATAAGTCACATAAGTACATAACTAACATAAGTAACATAATTAAGTACATAACTCACATAAAACATAATTAAAATAACCTAAACATAATTCATCATAAATTCATAATTGATCATACACAAGACATTCCATCATTCAATTCATCTTCATTCATATCATCTCCTTCATCTCCATTATTGCCTTCATCAACATCATCATTGTCTATATATAAAACACATAAAAAAATGTTTAAAATTAAATCACTAAATTAAAAAAAATCAATATAATATAACATGTAACATAATATATTAACTTACCCATATTAAAACCATGCAACCAATTACGAGTACAAATTAGAGTTTGCACTTTTCTAGGTAACATACAACTTCTATATTTTGTGAGCACACGTGCACCAATAGAAAATGCAGACTCCGATGCAACAGTAGTTATAGGAATTGCCAAAAGATCACGCGTCATACATGAAAGGATGAGATATCCTTGAACAAGACCCTTCCAATAATCTAACACGTCCAAATCCTGATAAAATTTCGTCTCATAACATGGTTGCTCCAAGTAATGATCCAATTCATATTTTTCAACAGGCGTAACAATTTCATCACTGACATCTAGAATATCATGCATTAATTCAAAAACAATAACTATACTAGCAACTAAGATAATATAATAAAAAAATACACAAAGTGTTAGAATACTTACATCAAACAATCTTTTGGTGTACTTATTCACTACTTGACTTTCCACTCTTGAGTGTATGATAGTTGAAGAACTTGGTTGTGATGAACTTGATCCAATGACACTCACATATAGATCATAAAGCTTGTAATAAAGCTTTTTTCTAAGTAACTCAATATTTGTTTGGCATTTAGTAGGATGTGTCTCAACCTTAGCATATAGCTTCTCCAACACTTTAAACTTAAACCGTTGATCAAGAACATCACCAAAAGCAAGCACTACACTATATTCACTCCAATATTTGTCAAATTTTTCTAACATCCCTTTACACATCGCACTCATCAATGTGTCTTCATCACTTAAACCATCTTTCAACGTAACAACCTTTCAATTTTCCAAACTTGCAAAAAGTACACATTTGATGTAGGATAAGAAGAACCAGAAATCAAGTTAGTCATCTCATAAAATGTCTTAAAGAAAGCACAAAATCTTTCACCCCTTTTCCATTCTTCATTTGAAGGGCAAACATTAAAATTATTGTCTTTCAACTGGGGAAGACTAAAAACTTTTTTTTATATCTAGTGGCACTATCCAACATTAAATACGTAGAGTTCCAACGAATTGGCATATCTAATCGTAAGCCAATTGAGGTATCAATGCCACCAACTTCAACCACACACTCTTGAAATTTTTTTCATCCTACTTTCAGTACTTTTTGCATATTTCACAGCTTCTCTAATTATATGCAAAGTGTGGATAGCAGCTTTTATACATTCTTGGACAATCAAATTCAAAATATGAGTTGAACAACGAATATGGAAACACTCCCCATCACACAACAAACTATCATGCATAGTCAATTGATCCTTCAAAATATCTTGCATACTATCATTATTACTTGCATTGTCCAAAGTCAAAGAAAACATCTTCTTTTCAATCCCCTAATCCTTCAAGATTTCATATATTTTTTGTGCCAATTCAAAACCAGTGTGTGAAGGATGCATCTTATCAAAAACAAGTATTTTACTATTTAGTTTCCATTTCTCATCAACAAAATGACCACTCAAACATATATATCCTTCAGCAGTACAAGGAGTCCATAAATCAGAAGTCAAGCAAATCCTATTTGGAATAGTAGTCAACACTTGTTTAGTAGTCAACACTAAGATATTCAGCAAATGCAAATGGACAATCATGTTCAACAATCGCAGCAACAAACACCTCACGAGCAAGCCCTATATCCAATTTTTAGACCTAATTGTTCCATCACAATCAAAATTTATTTGACTTATATGATGAAAGTGAATTTTCAACAATTTGCCAGAGTTCATATGTTGCCTCAATGTGGATGTTCCATATTGTTTACCACCGATTTTAAAATCTTTCTACACCCTTTATGTTGAGAACTTTGTATTCCGTCTTCACTTGGCCCGATATATGTAAAATAAGTCCAAATATCTTAGGTTTTACTATTACCTTTTGATGCAGTACCGCAAGTACTGTCTACTTCCAAATCAACCACCATATTATTAGCAGTATCTTGATTTGGTTTCAATTTTTTTTTTTAGTTTTTCACTGCAAATAATAAATCAATTTACACACACTTACATATTATACAATATAAATATATAAGAGTCAATTCCATTTTTTTTCATAGATTTATAGGTGACAATCCACTTTTAATCCTTTTTATTAGAACATCCAATTTTGGTCCTACTATTATTGTGGGATGACCATTTTTAGTCCTTTATCAACAAAATAGTTTAAATATCGTTAAATACAATGACATTTAACTAAGTAATGGAGAGTTGACCCTGGTCCGAAACGACGTCGTTTAACTAAGTAGTGGGGAATTGACGCGCGACGGACACCGTTCCGTCCGTCCAATTCCCGTTATGTGTAATTTTGTGTATTCTTATATGTAATTATGTGTATTCTATTGAGTGTTTATATATATTCTATTATATATACAAATTTGTACATTAGTAATTTCAATATCACAATTTTGTGCATTATTGGTTTTCAATACTGCAATAACATTAAGTATAAAAAATTAGATCATTAATGTACAGAAGTATATAAAAAAATACACATATCATTCAATAGAATACACACAATCAATAGGCTAAGTATTTGCATTACTAGTTCATGAGGTATGGTACTCGAAATCAATAATGTACAGAATTATATACCAGAATATAATACACAAAATCATATGTCAGAATACACAGAATTTATGAATAGAATACACAGAATTATTAGCCTAAGTGTTATCTCTACTGTTTTATGAGGTATGGCATTGGAAATCAATAATGTACAGAATTACCTACTAGAACACACAGAATCAATGAAAAAGGATACACATAATATAAGCCTAAGTATTATCTCTTATGTTCCATGAGGTATGGTATTGAAAATCAATAATGTACAGAATTACATACTAGAATACATAGAATGCACCGAACTCATCTTATAAGTTAAGACTGAACGGGAAACTAAAAAGCCATTAATTAAAATAACCAAAACGACGTCGTTTTGGATTAAGGTGCAGAATGCATTGTGCACCCTGGTTCACGATATAAATTGCCGAGGATTCTTGGTGTGTTAGAGGTAGAGAAGACATGTGGCCTAAGAGGAGGAAAGAATCGTGGTGGGCAAAAGGTAGAGAATACATGGTGGGCTAAGAGAAAGAATGAGTTTTGATGGGTTTGATATAGAGAAGGAAATGGGGCCCAAGAGGTTCTAATGTGCTAGAGGTAAAGAAGATGAGGTGGCCTAATGGATAGGTGGATGGAGCATGATGGCCCATTGGAAGATGGGTGGTGGTGAGTCGTCATGGGGGCGAAACCACTCTCGTCAGGGATATTAAACCCACAACCTCCCACTTAACAACATAAACGACACTAACCAACCAAGCTACTCAAATCTCTTGTGTACTAGAGGGCGGGAAGCTTTACTTATGTATGGGGAGTGCACTAGAAGCAAAGTAGTGGGGGGACACGTGTATGGCAAAGATTGAAAACTAGTCGATGTTGTACATTTGTCAATCATCCGGAAAGCCTTAAACACTATATAAGGCACATTTGCCTTCGTTTAAAGATCATCCTTTGATTATAATAACCTCTCTAGCTTAGTGATTTCTGGTCTTAGCCTTTAACCCATACACTAGGGTTTGATTCCTAGCAATTGACATTATTATCATTTCTAATCCATTATTTGGGCTATAGCTTTGTACGCACTCTTTTAGGTTTAGTGCCCTAAGAAATAATACTACTATTTTCTTACCCCGGTTTTATACTTCAATACCCGATTTGTGATGGATCCTGTCCCAACAAAACCATCAATTCATTATATTATTTTTTTTTGATAACTTACTTCGTAAGATTAAATTCTAAACCCCATGAAGTCTGAAGCTGCTCGCCAAGACCAAGAGGAGTGTCTTTATATTAGTTTTATCCAAAAAAAAAAAAAAATTGGCTCACATATTTAACTTTCCTTTTTCCATTATAAAAAGAAATAATATGGCAATAATTAATATATGACATTTATCAAATTGCATTATATTTTAATATAGGATTTCACATGTATAATTTTGATGTGTTAAACATAATATTTTAAAACCATTTTTATTAATAAATATTTTTGTTTTTTAAAATTATTTCAACAAATTTTAATATTAGACTCAAACTTTCATATCATATATTACAAATAAGAATGCCTAATATCCAAAATAAAAATCAAAGATCATGTAAATTGTGCAACCGATATCCACCCAAATTGTGAATGAGAGAGATGGCGAGTAGGAATCACAAGCTTTTTGACAAGTGAGAATGGTCATATATATGGCATTGCTACTATTACAACAACCAATTGGGTCATACAATTAATTTTGGTCTGGATGTTGAAAATTTGCTTTGCTTTTATGGGGCAACTTGCGAACACAATTACACAAGACTTGGGCTTACTCCTAAGGTTTAGCTTTGGATCTTAAATCTTTTGTATAATCAAGATTTTAAGCTAACTTGTTAAAGTGAAAAATTATCTACTTTAAGGTCATAGGTTTAAGGTTTGGATCTTAAATCTTTTGTTAGGTGTTTAGTCCTTTGGGTAAGAGTATGTGTTGGGCTAATGGTACAAGAAATATTGATGATTGGATTTTTTTGGGGTGAGAGAAATTTTTTATGGTGCGCACTAGGTAAAATCAGCTTTTGGGTAATAGTTTGTAAACCACACAAGAGAGGCAAACCGCACTAGGAAGACTTGTGCGGCTGACTCAACTAAAAGGATGTTGATAAGAATTGAGCTTATAGCCTTTAGATACGAAAATCATGCTTCATCCACTTGATCACTATTTTGAAAAAAATTAATGAATTTTTACCATATGGATTAGTAAAAATACATATTTTGTAATGTACATGTAATACAATCATGGCCACGGACATGGTCGTTGGCTAGTACTATCTTAGTATAATTCTACGCACTTAGGTTACAAGATTTATATCAAGTTATTCAGTATTAGCGTATAAAATTTATATATTTATGCATTATATCATTAAATATAGCTTTGTAAAATTATTAGAAAATAACCATCGAAAGTAGATTTATGGGGTGTTTAGTTCACACTTTTTAAGTATAGGAACCAATTCAAATTTCACTTTCATGTTTGTTTGTCCATTTTTAATGCATTTGAATAGCTTTCAAATTTGTTTCAGAAGATAGATTTCATTCACTTGATAATTTTCAAATTTTCATACTATTTTATACTTTTTTTAATTCTATTTTATGTGTCATGATCAATTAACTTGGTTTAACTCAATTCATTTATAATTTACTTTTTTGTAATATTAATTTTAATATTACTCCGTAGTATATAAAATTTATATATGTCAAATTATATTTAAAAAAAATACTATTAAACACAAAAAACAGAAATTAAAAATTATGAGAAATATTTAAAAAGTGTAAAAAGAATAAATTTAGTTAATAAGAATGACTCTCTTATAAGATTGTTTCACAGGTCCGTTGTAACAAAAATATTACATTTTTCTTTAAAAGTATTACTACGCTTCCCCTTATAAGTAACAAACATTTTATTCCTAATTAGTATTACCTTCTTCAGAAGTATTACATTCTTCAGAAGTATTACATTTTCATATTGACCATACTCATCTCACTGATAAAACAATGAATATAAATATAATGGCAAAAACGTGTGTGAGACTGTCTTACGGATCCTTATTCATGACTCTGTAAGACGGGTCAAATCGATATGAAAATATAATACTTATACTGAAAAATGCAATACTTATACTAGAAAATATAATATTAATCAGTACTAATATATTTGTCACTTATAAGAGAAAAATTTATACTTCTAAAGAAAACTGTAATACTTTTACATTTTTATTTTAAAGTATTACATTTTTTCTTAGACCTGGAAATTATGGACATGACCCGTTAACAAGACACGAAACCGAACACAAAAATAACAGGTTAGTGTTTAGTCTTAACGTGTCCCGAGTCGTTAATGTGTTAACCCGTTAAGGACATGTTATGTTTCGTGTCTTAACGGGTCAACCCGTTAGACCTATTAAGAACCCATTTAACCCGTTAATATTATCACGCGAACCCGTTTACACAAACATGTTTATAACCCGCTAAAAACCATTGTGATAGATGGCAAAGACACTTGTATTTAAGGGTCTTCAAGGGTTATTTTATGCTTAAATGTTATCCTTTGTGGTTAATTTGTAGTCATAATTACTCTAATGTGCTAATGTTTTGCAAAGTTTTATCATATCTTGCACTTTAGTGGTTTTGAAGGGTTATAAGCTTAAGAGAAGGCATGTGGACTTAACCAAGAGCAAACAAGGAAGAAACACAATTGGATCCTGTCAATAGAAGGATCCACGATCGTGGATGAGAAAGTGGTGGGCTGAGTAAGTGATCAATCCACGAGCGATCCACACTCGTGGATTGATCGTGGATTAGGTGCATCGCGCGGAATTTTGAAGGAAATGTTTTGGAGGGAAAGCTATTTAAGCTAGGATTAGATATTTTGTGAGGGGAGTTCATAGAGTTAGACATTCTCCTAGATTTTCAGTACTTAGAACATAGATTCTCTCTTGTACTTTCTCTCTCTAGATATTCATTGTACTTTGAAGAAGTTCTTGGAGAAGAAGGTTTGATACTCTTTCAACTCCTTGAATTTGCTTGTAATTTGGATTTCAATTGCAATTTACTAGGTAATCTACTTTCTTGCTTTGATCTTTACTTCAATTGTTTTTCAATTTGTTGAATCTAGGTTAAATGTTGATTTCAATTAGTAGAATGTTTGGCTAGGTTTTCTATTAGGAATTGAATTGTGATTCTAGTCATGATGCTAGTGTGTAATGTATTTCTAAATTAGGTTTACACATTGTAATGGATTGATGAACTATTCTTGCTATCTATGTTGAATTGTTTGCTTCCTTTGAGATTGATCACCTCTATGATTGTCTAAAGGCGTTGATTCTTAGCAAGAGATTGCTAGAACCAATGTAGATCCTACTCATAGATAATTTCTTGCTTTAAGATCCGAAAGGCCTAAGTAAGAAAAGATGTGAAGGCAAGGTGTTTGATAAAATGTCTAAGGTCATTGGTCACCTACAAAGTGTTCCAAGCCTAGAGGATGTTTAGTAGACCGGTAGGTGAAAAGTGCTAGCAAAGGCTCTTTTGAATATCATCCTTGCAATGTATAACTAGATCCTAAGAGCACTAGAAGCATCATGCACTAGGATGCAATTCCATTCCTAAGTCTTTCTCTTACTGAATTTGAATCTTTGTTTTTAATCTTGATACTACAACATGCTTGAATCAACTCCATTCTTTGTGACATTGTATATGATGAGTATGGTCCTTTATTCCTTGGTTTAAGATCATATTACCATCTCTAAATTTGCCTTCCTTCGAGAACGATATACTCGGGGTACTTCCCAAATCTTTTGATACCAACTCACACAAGAGTCATATTATCACATTGTCATTTAGGTAAAAACTATTGTCATGAATGAGATTACAAAAGATATTATGAACATCCTATACATCAATTATTGATGTTCAACAATCTGAATTTTGAATTTTTATTGTGTTCAATTTTATTCAAAAAACTATTATGGACTTCTTTAATTATGATATTTGAATGTTATTTTATCATTTTATAAATGTTATAAATTGAATATTTTTTTAATTTGTTTGATGGATTGAATCGTAGGTTTTATTTATTTATTTATTTTTTATATAACTTAACTTTAAATTTTAGTTTTTTTTTTAAATATATATATATTAATAGGTTTAACGGGTTTAAATGGGTTTTGTGTCATATCGTGTCGACACGACCCGAAACATGTTAACAAAACGTGTTTATCGTATCAACCCGTTAACAAATCGTGTTTGTGTTCGTTTTAAAAGTTTGAACCAGTTAACCTTAACATGTCGTGCCCTTGTTTAGCCTTATCGTGTCGACCCGTTAACGAACCCATATACACGAATTGGCATGTCTATTTTTTCTCAAAAATATTACACGTTTCCCGTATAAGTAACAAACACTTTATTATGGATTAGTATTACATTTGATTATTAACCCGACCCGTCTCACAAGAGAGTCACTCGACAATTTATATCGTGGATCGGGGTCCACATAGCATTGTGAATCCTGGACCAAAACGACGTCGTTTTGATATTTAAGATTTAACAGATTCTGTAGTTTCCCATTTCTCATGTTTCAACACAAGTTTTAATTTATTCTAGGTACAAAATCAATACGCTTAAGGTACATAATTTCATTACACGAGACACAAAAACTTACAACACAAGACACATACACATGTTATATATTTACTTATTCTCAAATCTGATTTATGTAGATAATATATGTCCTATAAGCACATAATTTCATAATACAAGACATATATTCGTAAAATAAGGCACACAATATGTTGTGTATTACACAACTACTAATCTATTTCATGTACAAAATCGATAAGCTTAAAAGGTACAGAATTGCATAACATGAGACACATGAACGCATAACACAAAACACATACACATGTTCTATATTTACTTTAGTCCATGTCAACAAAATCAATATAATTACAAAATTGCATAACATAAGATACAAAAAAGCATAACACAAGACACATATACATGATTTCCAAAAGAAAAAAAAAACTTGTAACGTGAATTAAAAAACAAACGGTCGCTGTTAAAATTAAAATTCAAAACTACTTTATTTAGGATCAGGATCTACAGTGCACTGCGACCCTGGTTCACGGTATAAAGATTGGAGCCACTCTAATTGATAAAATGCGAGTCCACGAGAAATTTGACTCAACAAATGAAATTATAAATTCATAATCACATCTAGAACTAGCTTTTAGATAAAGACTAGAGAATATCAATATTTTGTTTTGAAAATTTATAATTTATAAAATTTTTGGTTTTCTTCCTCTTTCTCTTTGTCTAAGTTAAAGCGTTTTCTTTTCTTTCTTTCTTTCTTTCTTTCTTTCTTTCTTTCTTCTGTCTATCGCAAGACAATGCGCTCTTAAGATTTATACTCTCTCTTCTATGTCTCATCCCAACAACACCAACCCCTCCATTCCCAACAAGCGCTCATCTTCTTGCTCTCCCACCACTACTTCCACCGCCGGCACCAGCGGAGCGCCTCCACCGTCGCCGCCGCTCTATTTCTCCCAGGCGATGAAGAAGGCCAAGACCCACGCCGTCGCGTGCTCTCTTGATACTAACAACAACGCTGTCCACTTCTCCTCCGACCCTTCTCTCGCCGCCAACATCGAGGATCCGAACCTCGCCGCCGATGTTCCTACCAGCGCCGCCACTTCCGGTGGCGTCACTGCCAATTTGTCTCGAAAGAAGGCCACTCCTCCTCAGCCTGCCAAGAAGCTAGTCATTAAGCTTCTTAAAGGTTCCGTTTTCCTCGTCCCTGGGACATCTTTTAATTGCTTGATTCTTGTGTATCATTTGCTTAAGTTCTGAAATGATATTTGTATTTTTGTTAATCGGACATGATTAATTGAATTATATGTGCTAAATTGTTAGGGGATATTAGGGTTCTAAGAATTTTAAATTTTTTGGGGCATTTATGAACTGATAAGTTATGCTTTTGTTCCATTATTATGTCCTGTGAATCTGGTTAAATATTTGGTTTTTATTTCTGAGTATTAGTCATTTGTATAGTTATATCCCAATTTTGTTGGTTCTAGCTCATGTAAGTAACCAAAATGAAAATGAGGTGTCTAAGTAAATTAGATGATCACCAGACATTATTTCACATCCCTTCAATTAACAATTAAACTTCAGCTGTTAGGATTGAGGTTGTTTTGCATGTGCTTTGGTGATCCAAACATTTAATGGTATATATAATTGTTGAAATTTAGCTCAATTGGGATTTTCTTATTGCATTTGGGGGTAAAAGCCAAAGTTAATTCATAAATAAATCCTAGCATGAGGGACGTTTGAAGAACTGCTATTCAATTTGAGTTTTCTTTTTTTGGCAAGTAAGCTTGCTAAAGGATATTACTTCTTAATTTTTTCTTATAAAGGAGTACAGTATGCCGTTAACAGTAATGCTATTTATCATTTTTGATCTATGTGACATATCGCTATGAAATTAATATGACTAATATCCTAATCTTGTTCGATATATTTTGATAGTCTTAGCTGATATCTTACCATTTTCTATTTCTCAGAGAATGGTGGAACTTTTCTGTATTCTACATGCTTGATAGATAGCATGTAGAATTCTAGGATAGAGTGTGAACATTGCTAAGAGTTTCATTTCAAAACCTTTTTAAAGCTAAAGGGTTCCAGAGGTGGAAGATGAAAAATAAAACTTAAATATGCATAAAATCTGAAACTTTGGCAAGAATGAACTTCAAACAGTAGGACTGAGAGGAGTTTATTTGTAGTTATCTTTGTCCGAAAAAAAAAATCAAAACAAAAGAATTGGAATGATAGGATTCTAAAATAAAAATAAGCTCAAAACAATAAGCTGAGCCTAGATTTTTATGACCAAAACTGAGTATTGAGAAAATTAAACAGAAACTTGCTGCAAATTTTATGACTTAAAAGCTACTCTTTAACAAATATTTTTAACATATTCTCATAATGGAAAAAGCCACAAAACTTGCGTGAGTTGCGTCTAACTGGTTGCCTGGCATGCCTGCTAAACAATTGACGCAACTGCCAGTAAGAAGAACAACATGAAGCTGGTAAGATCATGAATTTGAAGTAAAGGCTGAACCAACTAAAAATGAATTAACAAAAAGGTAAGATATTATGAGAAGTGAAAGGTGAAAGAAGAGTTAAGTGACATCTCAAAAAAGAAAAAGTAAAAGGAAACGACTTGTGTGACTTTTTGCTAGTGTCTTACAAATAACCAAATTGAACTCTGAGTTGATTGGTTCACATGTTTTTCCTAGGCTAAGGATTTAATCTTGCAATACATGGGCTCCATGTAGAGGCAGTACTGCAGTAGAGCATGCCTTTTATCATGGTGATATAAGAAAATCAAAAGTGGTAGTCTCTGCTCATCTCCAACCATTTTGCTTTTCTTATTTTGAGGGTGTTAGAGGAAAGCTTTTCATAAAACAGATAAGAAACAGGAAATGCTTGTCAAAAGGTCATAAATGTTAGCTTGTTAGTGACATTTGTTTCTAACGAGGATGAAATGATTGGGCCATGGACATAGTTATTCTGCTGGTTGCAACCCTGTATGTTTGGTTGAAACTGCTAAACTATCTTCTCCTCTTAATAGTGGTAAGGCACCACCGCACCACTCTACTACTAAGCTTTTTGTAACCTTAAAATAATACGGTATTTTACAGACAAGAAAAGTTCACTTTTGGCCCCTCAAGTATAGTGGAATTCTTGAACTTTATTTCCAAATCTAAAATTGCCAAAGCGACATTCCTAGACTTTTGTGATAGTACTGATTTTATTTTTTCTGTTAGGTTTTGGATTAAATTGGTGGAAGTAAGTTTGGTTGAAGGGTATTTTGTAATTTCATTAGCACTCTCTTTTGTTCTTCTTTATATCCCATCTCTTATTTTCCTCTAATTTTGAGACTCATCTTATTTTTGATGTGTAAGTTATGGTTTAGAATGAAGGTAAAATGAGGAGAATAGTGCTATTTGCATGCTGTAATTTTTACACACTTTTACACAAGGCTAATTAGGCTTTGCTTTATCTATGTCCTCAAATGCCAAGTAACAAGTAGTTTATTGGTTTGATAAGGGCATGAATAAAGGTAAGTCAGCTTTGTGTAGAAGTATGCAAATTTGTAGTGTACAAATAACTGAATAAGAGATCATATATACAGAGGAATTAAACAGAGCACTAATAAAATTACGGAACTATCCTTCCACCTAGCCTATTTGATGTTGTAACAGGCCTAAAACAAAAAATTAAGAAAATTTGATGCTAAAGATGGCTAGATTGAGATTTGAAATTCAGATTAGTTTTTGGGAAAACCAGAAACTGAACCAAACCATTTGGTTTCATCACTTTAAAACTGAAAACAAACAGAGCTGTCTGGTTTGGATCTGTTTGGCTTTCCTACTTGAAAAATTCCCTTCAAAATTCAGGTTCCCAAGATGTACCCTATTTAACAAGAACTCAACAGTTTTGGATTACGCCTTGATTTTATTTTAAAATGGGATATAGCCTTCGCCACTCATCCTTGCTCTTAAATGACCTTGTTCTTAATAAATCATCCCTTTGCCCAAAAATTTGAAGCGACCAAAGGCTTTTTCTTTGCCAGCAAACATTCTATATCTTGAATAGAAGACAAAAGGCTTCTTTGTTTGTTTGTTTGTTTTTTTTTTTTTTTTTTTTTTTTTTTTTTTTGTTTTTTTTTTTGTTTGTTTTTTGTTTTCCTTTAAATCATCAGCCCTTTTGTTTCTCATCACCATGGATGTCAGTATTGAGGATTACGATTTCAAGGAACATCTAGACCTTAAAACATTGTCAAAAAAATTTTCCTCTGTATTTTCATTTCGTAGTTTTACTTCTTTTTATTTATTTGTTTATCTTTATTTATTTTTTTTAAATAGTTGTGAGGACGGTATACTCATTGAAATTGTTTGAGGTTTTGCTGCAGCAACACTGGCCAGCTTTCAGCTTTCTGAAACTGAAAACAGGTTGGCTCGGTTCAGTCAGGGTCTCAGGGGTGGTTTTCTAGTCTTTGGTTTCACATGTACACCTTTACTTAGCACCCTTTGCTCTAAAACCAATGTGTTAATGATAAGCGTAAAGAGACAGGATGAATTTGAACCAAGAAAACCTAGGAGATTATGATAATATAAAGTAAAAAAACCAAAGGAAAGAAAAACAAGGGAATTCGAAGAATATCCCTCCAACAAGAATAAATTCTTGCCCACAGCTACATAGAGCTAATTGTTCCTATTCTACTGGATGCCCTCTCTTCTAAGAGATGGTCTTTATTTATAATCCATTACCATATATGTAAAATAAGGTAGGATGCTAGGAGCATCAATTACTAATTACATAATTAGTCAATCCCTAAATATACGCTCCATAAAATAAGCAAGGATTTACATAATCAGTCAATCCCTTATTCTATGCTTCCACTAGAATGATTATTTGATTACTTTCCTTTCCTGCCTGATTTGTATCAGTTAAAAGGTCTATAGCAGAAAATTATTACCTAATTTGATACTGAAGATGGCTAGATTGAGATTTGAGCCTCATAAGATATTAAGATATTTAGGGTTTTGAGTAAACCTTAAACATTAATTGTATTGATAATAAAGATTAAGTTCTCCTGCAAAATAGTCTTAATAGACTTTTCTATACTAGGGTTAGGTCACATAGTAAATATTAGTCCTTGATTATAGTGAAACACCTAATTAATAAAAACATCCAACTTAAAAGTTACATGACTGTTTTATTAATTAAAATGATATGAAGCTAAACTAAATGACATGAATAGTATAATTAAAAGGTTTGTTACCTCTGTCCAATTTAACCCAAAGCCCAATAGAAGAGCATAAATTTATGCTATCTTAAATGTCAAGATTGCAATTAGGCAATTTTGAAGTCCATGACTAGTTTTGAGAATGCTACTAAAGCCAAGTGATCAAAAATGAAAATTTTTTCTTTTCCATCTAATCTGTCCCGTTTATATTCTGCTAACATTTGAAGTGTGGAATTTATTTTAATAATTGAAGACATAACCTGGATCTTGAAATTTACACTATCTATTTCAGAATTATAGAGCTCTTTTTCAGAGATACTTGAAGTAATGCCTTTACTCTCTTTAGAGTGTTAGACTCTTAGGTATTGGTATGATGTTTATCCTTGTGAAGACAAAGAAAGAAAGCTTGCAAAACAAACATAATTTCTAGTCCTTTGAAATTTATATCTGACACTTGACTGATTTAAAAATTTCAGACATTAGTAGTGAAACATTGATGGCATGCCTTGTGCTTATGTTAATTAAAAGATATAAATGATTATACTTGTGGTGTTGCCATTTTGGATATTTCCTGAGCAAAACTATTTAGTAAAGAGCATTTCCAATAGTTAATTTGGTAATGATATGAACTTGGGCTTAGTGTAGAGGGCAAGTGCTCACCTGTTGAAGGTTTGTCATGTGGTTCAACCTCTGCAAAGAGTGCAGATATCTTTAGATAGAGGTAAGATGGCATACATCTTCCTTCCTCAAACCTTCAATGGTGTTTAGTGTCTTGCTTATTTGGTCTGACCAATATAGTAATCATATCATTTCTTCTAATCTTTTCAAGTCGCACATGAACCTCTGGAAAGCAATTATATTTATTATTCCTTTAGGCTTTAGTCTAATGTGAATTTCCACTGTATTAATTTATTCCGATGGCATTTGATTTTGTAGAATGTATATGGACCATGTTTGATAGTTATTTGGTATAGTGTTTTGTATGTTTAGCTTTTTATTTTTTATCATTTCTCTCTGTAGCAAAACCAACATTACCAACAAATTTTGAAGACGACACATGGGCAACATTAAAGTCGGCTATTAGTGCGATATTCTTGAAGCAGCCTGATCCTTGTGACTTGGAGAAGCTCTACCAGGTACATATTCCTATATCTTCAATCCTTCATCATTTCTAATAAAATAGTTCGAGTGTCAATTGATGAGCTTTCCTGTCATTAGGCTGTCAATGACCTTTGTCTACACAAGATGGGGGGAAGTCTCTATCAGCGGATTGAAAAAGAGTGTGAAGCACACGTAGCTGCAGCACTGCAGTCTTTGGTTGGCCAAAGTGAAGATCTGGTGGTGTTTTTATCACTTGTTGAGAAGTGTTGGCAGGACTTTTGTGACCAGATGTTGATGATTCGTGGTATAGCTTTGTATCTTGATAGAACATATGTGAAACAAACTCCTAATGTTCGTTCACTTTGGGATATGGGCCTACAGCTTTTTCGCAAACATCTTTCTCTTGCTTCGGAAGTAGAACACAAAACAGTGTTTGGCCTTCTACAGATGATTGAGAGTGAGAGGTAGCTTCCATTCTCCGGCTACAATGTTATAAACTATTTTGTTTTTGTTCTGTTACTTTGCATGCTTATTTTTATTGAATTTCTAAAATTTTAATGAGTTTCAACTAACTCTTGGTGAGTAAGACCTGGACAAAAATACAAGATGCTTGATTGGCTGTCAAGATTCTGAGATGTTACAAGGCTTCCTTGTATGCACTTCTTTAAGTTTTTCCTCCAGATTCTTTATTTGCAAATCATTTGGTTCAACATTGTTGAACAACATTTCTTCCTATGAGATTTCATCTTTTTAGACTGGAAATATTTCCTTAAAAAAATGAAATGGAAAATACAAAGCAGTTAGGGAGTAAGAATGATTAGTTAGTCACTGTAACTCTGTAAGTAGACTTTTGCAGTATTTTTCTTCTAAATCTTTTCCATTTTGGTCTTGTTCTTTCAGATTAGGTGAAGCAGTTGATAGGACTCTTCTTAATCATCTTTTGAAGATGTTCACTGCTTTAGGAATTTATTCAGAGAGCTTTGAGAAGCCATTTCTTGAGCGTACTTCTGAATTTTATGCTGCTGAAGGTGTCAAGTTCATGCAACAAGCAGATGTGCCAGATTACCTGAAACATGTAGAGGTATAGTTTTCTTTCCATTGCTCTCTGGCACCTTGGTTCTGATGGTTTTAGACATTCTCTGTGTCAAAGTGCCATCCATATATGAATGGTTTAATAGCATTTTAGTATTTAATTACTTGGGTGATCTTTTCTCTTTCAGGTAAGGTTGCATGAAGAACAGGAAAGATGTTTGCACTATCTTGATGCAAGTACAAGAAAACCACTGATAGCAACTACTGAAAAGCAATTACTAGAACGCCATATCTCTGCAATTCTTGATAAGGTGTCTAATTCATGAATTAAATTTCAAAACTGATCATCCCTATGAAGTGCAATATGCATGTTTATTAATCATAGCTGTTACTATCTGTTCAGGGTTTCACAATGCTAATAGATGGGAGTCGTATTGAGGATATTCAAAGGATGTATATGCTTTTCTCAAGGGTGAATGCCCTTGAATCCTTAAGGCAAGCCCTTAGCTCATACATCCGAAGAACTGGACAGGGCATTGTTATGGATGAAGAAAAAGACAAAGATATGGTTTCCAACCTATTAGAGTTCAAGGCGTCTCTTGATAAGATATGGGAAGAAAGCTTAAGTAAAAATGAAGCATTTAGCAACACCATTAAGGATGCATTTGAGCATCTCATAAATCTCCGCCAGGTATGGTTCATTTTGACACTAATTGCCTTCACTTGCATGTAGACTTCATGACCACTTTTTGGGAGAAGTAAATTACATTGAAGTGTAATTTCCATTTAATGTTGGGCAACTATTTTTAAGGCTCATGATTTGTTTTATCCTCTACTAGAATCGCCCTGCTGAGCTGATTGCTAAGTTTTTGGATGAAAAGCTTCGTGCTGGGAATAAGGGTACATCAGAGGAGGAATTAGAGGGTACTCTGGATAAAGTTTTGGTTTTATTCAGATTTATACAGGTATAAGAATTTGTTCATCAGAAAAATAGTAAAATTAAAAGTAATGTTACCCTAATCATGCTGGCAGTATTTTAACAACTTCTGTATTGTAGTGTCATCAAAGTTGTGCTGATAGATATTGTTTCTATTATAGGGTAAGGATGTGTTTGAAGCATTCTATAAGAAAGATCTTGCGAAAAGGCTTTTGTTGGGAAAGAGTGCTTCTATTGATGCAGAGAAGTCCATGATTTCAAAGGTATGGTTTTAAACTGGTGAGTTTCCTTATTTGCCTTTTATTTGCTTCTGCACTAACATTTTCCCTATTGTTTTTACAGTTGAAGACAGAGTGTGGTAGCCAATTTACCAATAAACTTGAAGGGATGTTCAAGGTAAGTTTAGGCATGTTAGATGCTGTTGAAGGATGGGAGTTTAGCACATTTTTATGCTAGTTGATATTTAATTCTCATTTCTCAAATATTAAAATCTCTTCTATTTTTACTTACCAGAACTCCTTGGTCTGGTTTATGAGATTCAGTTTGTAGTGTATTTATTTCCTCAATTGGCCAACCATACTGACAATTTCCATCTAGCGATGAACTTATTAGTAGATTGATTTGCTGCCCAGTGATGCCTTTGTATTCAAATAACTTCTACTGTCTGTATCTTTTAATGCCGCATAATTTCTCTGAAAATTTTAGCTTTATATTACTTGATACTATGAAATTATTGGCCAGGATATTGAACTATCAAAAGAGATAAATGAATCATTTAAGCAATCATCCCAAGCAAGGACTAAACTCCCAATGGGAATTGAGATGAGTGTCCATGTGTTAACTACTGGGTAAGTTAATGCTTTTATGGAATCTATCTTGGCAAAGAGTCAATTTTTTCTCTTCTTCCTTTTTAGTTTGAAGGAACTACCTCCTCTTTATCTTAATATCTTAACATCTTTTCTAGAATGAATAACATATGGTAACTGTGCTGCAGGTACTGGCCAACATATCCACCCATGGATGTTCGGCTTCCCCATGAACTCAATGTGTATCAGGTTGGGGCGTTGGGCACAAGCTCATTTTGGTTCCCTGTGCAAAGCATGCATATTTAAGTTAATAACCACCTTAATATTTTGGCACGTGGTGTAGGATATTTTCAAGGAGTTTTACCTCAGCAAATACAGTGGGAGGCGCTTAATGTGGCAAAATTCATTGGGCCATTGTGTCCTGAAAGCAGAATTTCCCAAAGGTAAAAAGGAGCTGGCTGTTTCCCTATTTCAGGTTCGTCTCACTTGAATTCTCTTGCATTCTGTAGAGTTCTTTTACCCTTTTGTTTACTTTTTCATGGGTATTCTCTCTTCTTTGTCCCAGACTGTTGTTTTGATGCTTTTCAATGATGCGGAAAATCTTAGCTTTCAAGATATAAGAGAGGCCACTAGCATTGAAGATAAAGAGCTAAGGAGGACTTTGCAATCTCTTGCATGTGGGAAGGTGCGGGTTCTACAAAAGGTATGTAGTTATTGCCCAATGTGGAATTCTGTTTTTATAGTTTTTTTTTAATTCTTAACAGTTATTAGGAACAGTTTTTTTTTCCCATTTTCATTTGATACTTCCTCTAGACCTCTACTAAAGATAAACTATAATGATCTTACAGATACCAAAAGGAAGAGATGTGGAGGATGATGATACCTTTGTGTTCAATGATCAATTTACTGCTCCACTTTATCGTATAAAGGTACAGCTAATGAAAAATGGAGGTCCTTTTCTCGTGTTATCACCCCACTGTACCATATATATAGTAAATTAGTAACTATCTAGTGTTCATGTGATGAAAGTAAGTGCTGACCTAATTGATGTATACAGGTAAATGCCATCCAGATGAAAGAAACAGTTGAGGAGAACACAAGTACCACCGAGAGGGTATTCCAGGACCGTCAATACCAGGTTTGCTTGTACAACTGTTGTTTACTGTTAATATTATTTCAAGTGGTTTAACAAAGGAAAGGGAAGAAAAAATATAAACTAACTTAAACTCAACTTTAGAAGCTCCTTGGCATGTTAAACCTCCCATAACTTTGAACAAATACATTGTTAAGAAATAACTAATCTCGTAAGATCAGGTGGAAGCTTGATGTGTGAAGCATGTGATAGAATATTAGCCTGTAGCAATTACTGGCTACATCTTCAACGACCAGATTTTGAGCATTATGTGATATGTCTACCTGCATGGGGAGCATTGAAAATAATCTTTGTTGAACTTGTCTTCAAATCTGATTCAAAAATGTTGCCAATAATTGATTTTTGAATCCTCAAAAACATCGGTGGACGATGCACTACAAGAAAATGAAACTGGAACTAGAGTTAGTTTATAAAAGCAACCTACAAAAGAAGATGAAGCACACAATCTTCTATTCAAACAATGTCAAAGATGACAATAGACTGAAGAAGAAAGTGTCCTGAAGGACAAAGAACGTGTGAAAATTTCTTTAGCTCGTGGTTTCTTTATGGAAAAGACTTAGGCATGAAACTTGTTCTTCAGATGCACTGAAGGCTGTCACTGCTTGAAGAAGAAGTGAGATAACACTCCAATGCAACCCTCACTTGAAACTTCAGTAACACACTAACACTTTTTTCATTTTTCAATTTTTAGAAATAAACTGGAGAGGTCAGTTCAAATTCGAAGACTAACGAGTATACATGAAAATGGTTGATATTATAAAGCTGAAAGTAGAACCAAAAAAGAGCAATGTACAGTTACTGTTTATCTGAACTGTAACCTTGCCAGAAAGAAGCCATAGGACGGTGGCTTAGGTACCATGTTAAGAAATAATAGATTGGAAGGTCTAGCTGGTGGCAGAGAGCCACCCACCTGCTGGTAACACAAGCTTGATTTGTTAAGCAAGTAGGAGAATATTTGTAGAGAGAGAGAGAGACAGAGAGGTCTGCAACTAGGTACACTTTGCATGAAACTTGATTACAAGAGCCTAATAGTCCACAATATATGTAAATATTACTTTTAATTTTCTAATATATTATCCAATGTACCTCTGTTGCTAAAAAAGATTACTCCTGCTTTGCTTATCAAGAGCTAAAAAAAATATTATTTTTTTGAAAATTCTTTATAATTTTAAAACTAATATACTCCCAAAATTGTA
Source organism: Ipomoea trifida (assembly GCA_003576665.1). Lineage (NCBI taxonomy): Eukaryota > Viridiplantae > Streptophyta > Magnoliopsida > Solanales > Convolvulaceae > Ipomoea > Ipomoea trifida. Next base: position 4,054,266 of record CP025653.1, read on the forward strand.
CTGTACACTTTGGGAAGTGAAAAAAAAAATCATATTTCAGATGGAGGAGTATAATATCTAAAGACTGAAAAATCATCTTTGTATCTAACATTGTACACTCCAGTTTCGTGGACTCTTTTCCTCTTGAATTTAGAATTATGCAGAACTTCCCCAATAAAAATTAATAAGGTTATAATCATGGAATTAATTGTTGACTGCAAATCCTGAGACTTGCAAAGTTTTTTTTATTTTTTTATTTTTTTATTTTTTTATTTTAATTCAATTTTCTCTGTAGGTTGATGCTGCCATTGTTAGGATAATGAAGACCAGAAAAGTGCTTAGTCACACCCTCTTGATAGCAGAGCTCTTTCAACAGGTAATAGAATTTTTTTGATGCCCTTTTTGTTAGTATAGTGGTTAGCCGCGTTACTGACGATTTGATAATTCAGGTTCCTAACTGAAAAGGTATATTTACATGATCCACACAAACACGTAAAAAAAATAAAATCTTAATACACTTTAATTCTGCTAAATAATGTGTTGTCAGGGGAGTAAATTATGGAGCTGTTAGTTTCAGTAAACTGAAAGAATATAAAAAATGGGCCAACTATTATGTAGTGTGATGACACCGCTGTTACCATTCCAAATGGGTGGTCACAGGATCGAGCCCCGTGGTGGGGGCATTGATTCTTTGGGCTGAAAAAGATTAAGAAAGTATAGAACAAATACTACCTTATAAATTCGCCATATACTACATACCTTGGGAAGGCATGAACAAAGATGACGGGGTATTATCAGCTATTATCTATCCTTTTGCTTTTTGTGAGATTTTTTGGTTGTTTAAAGAAATGGGAATTAGTGAAGAGGGAGGGTTGATGGTTGCTTCAATCGGGTGGTGGGTTCTGCTTGGAACTGAATGTGTTTCGTTTTGGTGACACAGCTTAAATTTCCAATAAAACCCGCGGACTTGAAGAAAAGGATCGAAAGCCTGATAGATAGGGAATACCTGGAGCGCGACAAGAATAATCCTCAGATATACAATTACCTTGCCTAGACTTCTCTCCTGAGACATGATGTTATGTTTTTTTTCCCGAATCTCTCGGCACCCCAGTGTACAGCTGCTATCCATCCTTTAGTTTTGTTGCACAACATTGTAAATCTTATTTGTGAGTTAATTTCTCATACACCAAGCCCTGACAGATGAACAAAGTGGACTCTTTTCTTTTTTCTCATTTGTTTCCTTGTATGAACATAAGAAATGAACTGTCTCAAGTTATATCTATATTCTTGACGAAGAATGTCAAATTTTTTATGTTCCTATCGAGAGATATACTTATTTTGCTTTTTCTTTTCTGCCGATTCTCAAGTTTAGATTTTTTTAATTTAATTATTGCCTACTTATTTTCTTAATTGGTTCAATCTGCCAATGGCCAATGCATACAGGCATACATCACATGTTTTATATGTACACATGAATTTTGAATTTTTTCTAACAAATCTTATCAATAGATCAGTTTTTTAATGCATCATATTAGTTCTGGTGTACTCCTAGGAAGGCTTAGGAAGGGTGATTTTCATGTGATGTATTATATCTATAATAATAAACAAATAAAAGAGGAACTTGTTTAAAGTAATGGGTTATGCTTTTGCTTGTTGAGCATATAATGCATAAACATAAATGTGTAATTCAATTATCAAGACTTTTAGTTAAGGTGAAATACATGTTTTAATTTAGTATCAGAGTTAATTCTTTGTCAAAAGTCGTTCATGTTGTTTGGAGTTCATCAAAAGTAATCGGTCCACACACGTGAGGGTCATCAAAAGTAATCGTCCTCGTACACGACATATGATACATAAACATAAATGTGCAATCTAATTATCTGTTTAGACTTTTAGTTGATATGGAATACATGCTTCAATTGTCAATATAAGCAATGATATTATATTATATTAAATAAATTAATGAACCAGTTCACATAAGTTTCCATGCAAATAAGGATATGCATTAGACCATCATTTAGAACTAAAATGCCTAAAAAAGGAAACAAACCCAAGAAGATCAAAAAATCATTTCTAGTCTAGAGTTCCAATATGAAAGAAAAGCTTTCCCTATAAATAAGAGGATCCACTAATTTTAGGTATAAGAATCACTCGGCCTCATTTTCTAGGACAAGTTTGTCTTTTGCTCCTTACTTTTAAGACCCATATCATTAAGAGGGTTGTTCATTTCAATATTCGAATCCCAAGACATATATTGTCAAAGTTGCTATTGTGCCTCGCTAAGTAACGGCACATATCAATGTTTGGTGACTCTACGAGACCTTCTATTTTTTTTATTTTTTTTTTTGGGTTAAGTAGTAAACCTATCTGTATTCTATATTTTCCTTATAAAAGGATGAATCTAATACTTTTATTTATTAGTATAATATTTTTCAATCATGAAACTAAAACTAATATATACTTAATATGTATGAGTATTTAAGAAAAAATATTTATAAATATACCATAATATTTTTTTTTATTTACACGTTTATCCTATGTTTCATTTTCTACCTTTTTTGAGATGACTGTTTCCCCCTTCTCCATGCTATCTAGACAATGAATATATACAATCTATTTATACTCATTAACAGATGAATATACAATGATTTTTTAAAAATTTTTGAAAGGAAAACTAGCTTTATTCATTATTGAACCTCAAAGCATCTAAAATAAACAATAGCCGAAGATGAACCCAAACACTATAATCTGATTAAGAACCAGTCCCCCTAACAAACAAATGGGCGACGCGATTCGCGGATCGTTTAACAAAGAAGAATATCAGCCCATTAACACTAGCTGCAGCTTCTTTCACATTATCAACCACAAGGTCAAACACCAACTCTCCATGCACCGCATGGACAACCTCCTGTGCATCCATCTCCACATCGACATGCTTAAACATATTTCTAAGAGTTAAGTCTTGTGTGAGACGGTTTACGTTAGATGTATAATATTTTTTCATTAATAAAATGTAATACTTATATATGAACTTTTAAAAAATACTACGTATTATATTTCCACTAATAAAAGTAATTTTTCATCTCATGTGAGACGATCTTATAAAACTTATTCATTTCTAATGCACTACTAGAAACACAAATAAGCAATTCATGAATAAAAAAAAAAACCATACATACATCACAAGTCATCAAATAATACAAAATTTGACATCTTAAACAAATTATTGTTCAGTACGAAATAAGAATAAACCAGAATTAGCCAACATTAGAGAATGAGAAAAATAGTTACTAAGCTGTTCTAATCTCCTACCACTACTGGCATAGCTGTTCAACTGCAGTAACAATTTGTGGTGGTTGAACCACTGTCCAATTCTCCAGTACTCCAGCATATGGAGTTGGAACATCCTGGGATGACAAACACATAATCGGGGCATCTAAGTAGTCATGGAAGTTTTCATTTATGGCCGAAATCAAGCTGGCACCGATCCCTCCGGTGCGCATGCACTCCTCCACGATGAGCACGCGGTGCGTCTTCTTCACCGAGTTCCCGATGGTGTAAAGATCAAAGGGCTTCAATGACCTGATATCGATGACCTCGGGGTCGTACCCCTTGTTCACCAAGGTCTTGGCGGCCTGCATCACGTGGTACCGCATCCTTGAGTAGGTTAGGATTGTGACGTGCTCCCCGGGCCTCACCATCTCGGCTTCTTCGAGGCTCAAGACGTACTCCTCGTCGGGGATTCTCTCCTTGAGGTTGTAGAGCAAGACGTGCTCGAAAAGAATGACGGGGTTCTCGCTTCGGATGGCGGCTTTCATCAAGCCCTTGGCGTTGTAGGGGGTTGAGCAAGCTACCATTTGGATTCCGGGGATGGATTGGAAATATGACTCCAGGCGCTGCGAGTGCTCGGCCCCGAGCTGCCTGCCTACTCCACCGGGACCCCGAATGACAATTGGTATCTTGAACTGGCCGCCAGATGTGTAATGTAGCATACCACAGTTGTTCGAGATCTGGTTGAAGGCTAAAAGAAGAAACCCCATGTTCATTCCCTCGACAACTGGTCGGAGACCAGTCATGGCCGCTCCAATGCCCATTCCAGTGAAAGAGTTCTCGGCAATTGGAGTGTCGAGGACCCTTAAATCGCCGTACTTTTCTGCCAGTCCTTTGGTGACCTTGTATGAACCTCCATAATGACCGACATCTTCACCCATCACACACACACTCCGATCTCTTTCCATCTCCTCATCAAGCCCTTCCCGAAGGGCTTCAAAAAGCAAAAGTTCATGCCTTGATGCAAAAAACGATTTGATCAATTGTTTACTCAAATAATGAATGGCAGGGCAGTATGATGAATAAAGCTCAAAGAATAGCAGTATGGATAACGAAAATATATAGACAAAATTAATTTAAAACTATAATGAGTGTACATAAGATGCAATTTCGCCTCAAAGTAATCTAAACCATTCAGGAACTATTAGATTAACTCGAGTTAAGAGAAAGGAAAAAAAAATTTTAAAGCAGCATGTCCAAATACACAATTAAGTAGCTGTGTTAGTAAGTAAAACACAGGCTTTTTGGTGCACTAGAATCACAAACTTGTAAATAGAGCAAATGTTGGAAAAGAATTCGCCGAGGGAATTTAATATCATTTCATCGAAATTAATTTGATGACATAAAAGAATGGCCATGGAATAGAACATAGCTTCCTATGGAAACATGGCTTCTTAGATCTAAGATGGGCCAAACCACACTAAAAGACTGAATCCAACAAATTAGTTAGTCTAACCCATGCCTTATAAACGCATATATTCTCTCTTATATTTTCAATGCAGGACTCCTAACAACACAGAAGGAAATAGAGATTGGAATCAAGATTCCATTCTGGAGAGTCAACAAGATTCTTGCATACCAAATACTCCATCGAGAACTTCCAGTATTTTTTTCATTAAAGAATGATAAGAGTAAATTAACACAAACACTGAGGAATTAGCATGAACTAAGAGATAATGCACCAATTCTGTCGAATTAGCTCCTAGACGAGCAACTACTGATCAAATACTCAGCGCAAAAACGGATTTAGTGCAATATTTTGCATCTTCTTAAAGATATTGCAGTTAAGAGCATAATGGAGCTAAACATTCAACGGTTATCCAAATAAAAACACAACATAGATTGTGAAGATCGAGAGAGCTAGAGAAGTGAGCACACCCTGGTTTGGACGATGTAGAAGCAGCTGCACCATCAGCCTTTGTCTACAATATATAAGAGTTGGTTACACATCAACCTTCCAGATTATGAATAGAGAATCACATACACATTCAAAAGAGTGACATAGAAAGAAGGAACACTAACCGCAACAGCACTAGTAACCAATTGTTCAGCTCTCTTTCCATTCCAGCTCAAACCAGAGCTTAATCTCCCATCCGATCTAATCACAAAAAAGGTTCCTTTCCTCCCTAGAGAAAGCAAAAAAACATCCAATTCATTAGCACCAAAGTATAAATCCCTCCAATCAAGCATCATCTAAGAGATATCAAAGAAATGAGTAACTATAACTTACCCAAAGACAAGCCTGTGACTCTAGGTAGGAAACAACGATTAAAAATAAGGCAAATTCTCCTACGAGACCATTTCATGGATCCTAATCCTTGAGACAGGTTGGGTTTTTGATAAGTACCCACATAAGTATTACAATTTTCATCATTCATAACTCTTCGACGCTTAATATTACATTTTTCAATCAAAATACCACATTTTCTGTCATAAGTATTACACTTTATCTCATAAGTAAAGTAACAATTAAACAATATATCCATAATTAGTATTACATTTTTTTCTCATAAGAAACAATCAAATCCTAAATATTAAATTTTGATTTAAAAATATTACACTTTTCCTAAGTATTCCGTAAGAAACAATTTATTTCTTATTAGTATTACATTTTTTCACAACATAAGTATTACATTTACATCCAAACCGACCCAACCCGTCTCACTAGAGACTCACTCTTAACATAAAAAGGCAAAAGCTTTAAGCAATATACACAAAATCTATACCTATGCAATGCAAACACTATCGGTTAAGATTACATTCTGGGAATACATATGAGGGTATGAGAAACAAAAATAAATGACCCACAAATTACAATGAAAGACCAAAAGGCGAAAACTTTAAGGAATTAGACAAAAGTCGATGTCGAGTTCATGCACAAGGAATGAAATGAGGCCAAAGTTGAAACAAATCAAACACGTAAACTTCCAAACAGTAAGCATAAGAAGCCGAAAATCAAAGACTGAACAAAAAAAATGATAAATTCAATGTAAGAAACAAAATTAAGTTGGAACCCATCCAAAACAATTCCCGACCTGGGAAAGATCTGCGAGAAGAGATGTGAAACTTCTTGGAATCTAAGGAATTGGGCGAGGAGAGAGTAGTAGCGGCCCCAATTGCTTGAATAATAGCAGCCATTTAAGGAAAAAAGAAGCTTCTTCTTCTTCTTCTTCTTCTTATGCTTCTTGAATTCGTGATGAAGAATTCGAAGTAGAGCAATACTACATTCAAGAAACAGCGCAGAAAGTATATAGAGATTGATAGAAAGTGGCGAGGTTTCAGAGATAGAAAGAGTGGGGGACAAAGCGAAGTGTAGGAGAAACTTTGATTGTTGTTCTGAGTTTCGGCGATCCATTTGAGAGCGAGCGGTGAGCCACATGTTTTCCGTTGCTGAGGACTGGCTTCGAACTCATCGCTGATCGTCTACGACTCCACATGTTCTCTTGAGTGGACTAAGCCAATTGTATTATGACACGTTTCAAGTTGAGGGGTAGTAACGCCAGTAGGGATTATAATGTGAGGGCATATTTGTCCATGGATTTTTTACTTTGCTTAGGTGTAGAAGCATAATTGGATGTAATAGTTCAAGATTTGCTTTATTTGGGAATTGGCAATTTAGGATATTGTATTTGCGATTTTGACTAACAAGGTAAATTTATTATTTTATTTTTTCCAAATAAATGAATAATCCATTTGCATTGAACAACTATAACTAATTAAAACATATGAAATATTTAGCCATAATTAAAATAAGAATAGTGTTATTTTTTCTCTTCATTTTACCTTCTAATATTCATATCCTAACGTGATAATAATTTTTTATTTTTATGTTTTGAAATTTCAAATAGTTTTTTTTTTCATAATATATGTCATGTCAAAATTTACGATATTTCTAGGTGACAATTAGGCATTTGGAATGAATTGAACGATTTTAGAATGTTCAATAATCTAATTGCAATTTTTTGAGTTTAGTGACTTAATTACATTTTCTCACTAGTTCAATGACTAATTAGACATTTAGACCCTTATTCCTTAATCTTAAATTGAATATGTAAAATGATACGGAGTATATGTTTAATTAGTAGCTTTAAGTAAACCTAGCAATTTGCAATACCATCATTAACACGATACAAAATCGAACATGAATATAATGTGTTAGTGTTCACCCTTAATGTGTCGCAATCATTAATGGGTGGACTTGTTAAAATTTGTATCTTAACAAATCAACATGTTTAACCAATTAATATTAGCATTAATTATGATTTTAAATATTATTTTATCATTTTATAAACATCATGTATGTTACAAAATAGATATCTTTACTATTTTGTTGATTTAATAAAAAAAAAATTATAAAGTTTTATTTTTTAAAAAATAAAATTATATTAATATTTCTAATGGGTTATTGTGTCAAATAAGGTCTTGTATACCCGAAACCTATTAACAAAATGTGTTTATCGTGTCAACCTGTTTAAAAACCGTGTTTGTGTTTAGAACTCTAACTTGTTAATATGGGACGTGTCCGTATATAGCATTGATAAGTGCCTAATTTTTATATTTTCACCTTGCACTTTAATTACCTTATTTTGCTTTCCATTTGTTAAAATTTTGCCCAAAAGTGTTCTTTATTTGATTCATTTTTGTGTTTAGATGTAATTTCTGATGATTATTGGTTGAGATGAAATGAATAATTTTTGGAACATTTTGAATATAATTGGAGTCATTAGGAACCAAGAAGAATATGAATGCAATACTCTTTAGAGAAGCAAAAAGTGGTGTATTTAATGATTTTGATCATATGGGCAAACCAAAGCAAAAGCGAGACAAATTAAAAGAGCATGTTGCAATATGGTGTATTTATAATCCTTGTGTAATTGTTTATGAGACTGGATTGTAGACTAATGATCCATTTGAAAACATGAAAAATAATTTCGGGAGTTATTTTTTCAATTTTTTCGTGTTTGGGTATTCAAAGAAAATAGAATAAAAAAAAATTATTCTGATGAATGAAAGATATCTTAAAAAGATATCTATTTTATTACTCTTATGAAATATATCTTTTTAAAGAAGAAGATATATATTTTATAACTCTTATGAAAGTAAACTTTTAAAACATATTTATCAAATATATATAATAAAAGGGCAAAAACTTGTGTGAGACCGTCTAACAGGTCTCAATCCGTGAGACAGGTCGGATCTTTGATTAATAAGGTCAAAGATTTGATCCATTAATCAATATTCGACCCGTCTCACGGATTGAGACCCGTGAGGCAATCAAACGCAAATGTTACTCTAATAAAAGAAATCTTAAAAAGATATCTATTTTATTCTAGTCAATGTAACAAAATACGAGTATGGTATTCAAATTTATATAGTTGTACAATGTTTTGGAAGTATTAAAGAGTAAGAGAAAATTAAATTCCTCTTCCAAATTAAATTAAATAACTACATACTGCACCACAGTCAAATAGAATATTTGTGAAATTGTAAATCACCATATCTCAGTTTTGAGAGTTGTTATACTATGGATTAAGATCCACCTTGTGAGATGGATCATGATTCTAAACTATGAATTTTTAATATTCGAATTGTGAACTTCTAAAATATAAATTGTGTTTCTAATTCAAAAAACATAAATTGTGTAGGTTAACATTGTGTGTCCCCAATATATAAATTTAAATTTTTAAAAGGTAAATTGAGAACATTTAGTAAGTAAATTCTGAACATTCACATTGTGTATTCGTAATATACAAATTGTGAACATTAAGTAAATTGTAAACATTTAAAACATGGCCCACCCTTACAAGGTGGACACAGATCCACAGAATAAATTATCAAGTTTTGAATCTTGGTCTCTTGTGACATAGATCCTGCAGCATATCCTTTCCTAGTATGCAATATTCTAAGAAGTTGGAGGTTTATTAGATCTATTGTATTTCATGTGGCTATTGACAAGCTGCCCAGCTGCAATGGCGGACATGAGGGAAAGCTCCCCGGCAAGAACAGCCCCGGCAACAATGGTGGCCAACCGTCGAGAATTCGACCCCGGCTCCTCCTTGCTCGCACCCTTTACACCCAGCAAGTTCAAACACGCCGACTGAGAGGCCAGCTGCGTCCCCCCTCCCACGGTGCCCACCTCTATCGACGGCATAGTCACGGACACGTGGAGGTCCTTTCCCTCGTTGATGGCTTCCATCATTGTGATACAGTGCGAGCTCTCTATGTTCTGTGCGGGGTCTTGCCCCGTGGCGATATAGACGGCGGATACGATGTTGCTTGCGTGCGCGTTGAAGCCGCCCAGAGCTCCGGCCATGGCGGACCCGGTTAGGTTTTTAAGCATGTTGAGTTCTACTAATGAAGCGGCGGTGGTTTTGAGCACTTTCTTGATGATGTCTTCCTTGATGACGGCCTCGCACACCACGGATTTTCCGCGGCCTTCGATCCAGTTCACGGCGGCGGGTTTTTTGTCGGAGCAGTAGTTGCCGGAGATGCCGATGATGTCCATGTCGGGGAAGTCGGTCTGGAGAAAGTCTAGAACGTTCTGGACGCCCTTGGAGACCATGTTCATCCCCATGGCGTCCCCGGTGGAGCACGAGAATCTCATGTAAAGATTCTTCCCGGCTATGGCGCATTTGATGCTCCGGAGCCTGGCGAAGCGGCTGGATTTGTTGAAAGCGGCGGAAAGGGTTTTGAAACTCTTCGGGTCGTGTAAGTAGAGCATGAGTTCCGCCGCCCGTTTCGCGGTGGCGAATCTCACTACCGGAGCTCGAGTCATGGCGTCCCGGAAGACCACGCTGGTGGCCCCACCGGAGGCGAGGATGGCTTTGCAGCCCCGGTTGGTGCTGGCCACCAAGCAACCCTCGGTGGTGGCCATGGGGACAGAGTATTCTTTCCCGTCAAGCAAAAGCGGGCCAGCAATCCCCACCGGGATCTGCACATACCCCACAGGCATCTCACAACACTGTCCCAAAATCGACACATAATCCAACCCTTCTAATGGAAGTCCTTCCAACGACTTCCCTGTTATCCTCTCCAAGGCTTCCCGTCGAATCCCCGCCGCCCTCCGGCAATCCCCTAGCTTGGATTCAAGAGAGTACGAAGGAATCTTCCCTTCAACCACAGCATTAACAATCTCCTCATCATTATCATCCCCCTCTAGCTGGTATTTTGGGGCACATTTAGGAGCCTTTTGCTCGAGAGCCACTTGTTCTTGTTCTTGTTCTTCTTCTTCATCTTCTTGGTTGTGAAGGGGGCGAACGAAGAAGCCGAGGAGGTAAAGAGAAGAGAAGAAGAAAGTGAAGAGGGCGGCGATCTCAGAGAAGGAAAGAACATGAAGAGGGTTAGAATGACGGATCTTTTCACGCCACCTGATGAGGAGATAATAGACGGCGGAGAAGAAAACAGCATTGATAAGGAAAATATAGAGGGAGAAACTATGGCCATTTGTGGTAGTTTTCCCAGGCTTCACAGGAGAAGAAGAAGAAGAAGATGGGATTTTCTGGATTTGCTTCATCTTTTTCTTTTCTTGCCTGGTTTGCTATTGGGATATGATGCGGTCTGGTTCTCTTGATTATCGTGTGTGTATATATATATATATATATTGCATGAAGTCATGAAGAAATAAAATAAAAGTACTGTAGCCCGCCATATGCGAATAAGTTTGGGTTGGTAGCTTCTGTGAATGTGAGACGCACCATGGAATATTGAATTTGGTGTAATATTGGGTGATGGGTCAAATCTACACTTTAAGATTTGCTTGACTCAATACTGAAGCCGGCCAATAGCTTCGCTTGGCTTGGCTTTTTCCCACCCCGGCCTTAAAAAAGTTGTCCACTACATAATAATGTTACAATTAGTTACTAAATGTTTTTTTTTTTTTTAAAGTTATAAAATGTTTCAATAAAGTGTTACATTTGTATAAGACCGTCTCACAAATTCTTATCCTAGGTTATTTTCATAAGAACCGATTCCCTTCATTTGCATTTGCAACTCCTCCAAACGTGAGTTTTCGAACATGGTGACTTTTGCAATGCAATTCAAAGCTGTGTTTTAATAGAATATCATCAAGGTTGTGATATGTCAAATTTCTTCAAATTTATGCTCAAGTTTGATAACTTAGAATATCATCGAGGTTGTACTGATATATCATATTTCTGTTGGAATTTTTAGCATAAAATGACATAAAAAAGTGGTTTTCTGTGGTACAAATATATGTGGGTCCATTTCATATTTGGGTCGGGTCAAAGTGAGTTCGCACTCTTTGTAGTGAGACGAAAAAATTGATATATTGTACGCTCAAAACGGATAATGAGTGAATGTGAAATTGATTATCAAAGTAGATTCATTTGAATTGGAAAATGGAGGTGGAAATACTTTAATTTGTAAAAACATTTCTCCACATTGATTTGGGAAGTGAGTTTGCACCACTATATATACAAGAGCTTTTTAGAAGCTAAGGAGGTTGAATTGTAAAGCATAGAGAATCTCTCTCACGTGTAGGGGCGAAGTGCAAACCAAATTAGTAAAATTTTTGAGTTAACATTCGGTCAACTCAGGTTTTTGACCGATTAGAAAAACTTTACTCTTCAGGCTACTATAATTTTACTCTTTAGACTACTATTCGTACGTAACCTTTCGTGGGTATTGCTTAAATTACTCTTCGGAGTACCGTTCTTGAAGATTTAATTATAACTTTTTGGAATTAATTGCGAATTCATTCCAATTTTTAATTTAGAATTAAATACTAGGTTAATGGGTTGAAGGTTACAGACTGGTTTTAAATCAGTGTTAATGTAATGGTTTAATGCTATTAATTTCCTCATCTCCTATAAAAAGGTCTTGTTGTTGGCAAATGTTTTTGGCTAGTTTTTGAAGTATCAAAACTTTGTTGTTTTTCTCATATATATGCTCTCTCTCAAAACCTTTTTCGTGAAATATTTTGCCAACAATTTCATAAATTGTACAGAGTACTCACCTGGTGCTCTTGTTGTTCGCTAAGCTTTTAGTTTGAGTGCTCAAACATTAAGCTGTATCGATTTTAAGGAAAGTGTGTGTTACACACGACTAGGATTTCTCCTTCTTCTCCTTTCTAGTTCGTTGGGTTTATATTAAAAATTATAATTAATTACCGATTTGGTCCCTCGACTATTAGGATTTCACCACTTTGGTCTTTGACAATTTTTCTTGCCCAATTAAGTCCTTGACTTTGAAAAAATTAACCAATTTGGTCCTCCGTTTATTTTGGTGTTAAACAACCGTTAAATCATGACCAAATTGGTGAAATCTCAATAGTCAAGGGACCATTTTGGTAATTAATTTTGACTGAAATGGTCCCTTGACTATAGTGAAATTACCAATTTGGTCCCGATTTAACGGATATCAAATGGTAAAATAAACGGGAGGACCAAATTGGTTAATTTTTTCAAAATCAAGGACTTAATTGGGCAAGAAAAATTGTCGAGGACCAAAGTGGTGAAATCCCAATAGTCGAGGGACCAAATCGGTAATTAACTCCAACTTAAAATGTAATTAACTCCAAAATATTTCTCGGCATGTAATGGTTCTTGATCGAGATGGTTCCTAGTGGAAATGAACATGAATGTAATGTTCAAACCGTTTGCGAAGGGAGGGTTTGGAAATATTTTGGTTTCTTATGCCTAAACTACGTTTTGAATGGTTTATGTGACTCATTGTACAATGTATACTGTAAATTAAAAACAACTAATAGGTTGTGGGAATCTTTGGACCTACAGTATAAAACTGAAGACGCTAAGGCAAAGAAATTTGTCGTTAGCCGATTCCTTGAATACAAGATGGTGGATTCCAGAATTATCCTAAATCAAGTTAACGAAGGAATGATTGTGAGTGATGCCTTTCAAGTGGAATTTGGTATTCACTTGTTGCCTCCGGGCAGGAAGGACTTCAAGAATTATGAGAAGCAATTCCACGGAAAATGCTTCAATTATGGCAATAAGGGCCACAAGTCGGTTGATTGCAAAGCACCTAAGAAGAATAATACTAATTCTGAATCTAATGTGGTGTATGACAATCAACATGAGTCTGAAATCATCCTCTCGACAATGGCGACTGAGGTAACCCTGGTTGGTTTGAACTAAACGGAATGGTTCATTGATACGGGGTGCGACCAGGCATATGTGTTCCAACTGTGAGATGTTTACTACCAACAAGATTACTAATGGTGAGAAGGTATGAATTGGGAATTTTGGTCAGTCTGCGGTACAAAGCATGTGCAAAGTGGTTCTCAGGATGACCTTTGAGAAAGAGCTGACTCTGTACAACGTCTTGTATATGCCGGAGCAACGGAAGAACTTAACTTCTGGTTCATTATTGAACAAGAATGGCTTCAGGTTAGTACTTGAGTTAGACAAGGTTGCTTTGTTGAAATCAGAAATGTATGTAGGTAAGAGTTATGTACTAGATGGACATTTTAAGCTCGGTGTAATAACCGGTATTAATACAAGCGTTATTAATCCTGCCTACTTACTTGAGTATTCGTGTTTATGGCATGGTAGACTGGGTCATGTTAATTTTAATTATATATATAGATTAATAAACTTGGATCATATTTCTGTATTTCAAATTAACGATAAGCACAAATGTGAAATTTGTGTTGAGGCAAAACAAATGAAAATTCCTTTTAAATCAATTGAAAGGAAAACAGAACCACTTGAATTAATCCATAGCGATGTATGTGATTTTAGATCAATACAAACACGCGGTGGCAATAAATATTTTATCACATTTTTCAACGATAGCAATAAACACACAATATTGCTATGTGTATTTGCTTAAGAGCAAAGACGAATCAGTTGATAAATTCATACTTTAAAAGAATGAAGTGGGAAACCAACTTAATCGTAGAATTAAGAAGGTAAGAAGCAATCAAAGTGTTGAGTACGAAACACCTATTGGTGACTTCTGTGCTAGTGGAGGTATCATACACGATCGTACGACACCTTACGCATCTCAATCGAATGGTGTTGCCGAACAGAAAAATCTCACATTGACAGAGATGATTGATAAGTTCGGGCCTACCTCAAAGTTTGTCGGATGAGGCGATTTTGACAAGCAAGTACCGTTTAAATAACGTTCCCCGCAAGAAGCTTGATAAGACTCTTTATGAGTTGTGAAAATGTAGGAAACCTTCCTACCAATATTTGAAAGTGTGTGGGTGTCTTGCCAAAGTTTTGGTACCAACACCTAAAAAATAAAGATAGGTCCTAAAACGTTGGACAGTATCTTTATTGGCTATGCACATAACAATAGTGCCTATCTGTTCTTAGTACACGAGTCCCATATTCCAGACGTACATAAGAACACGATAAGTGAATCGAGGAATGCATCGTTCTTTGAAGATGTATTTCCGTATAGGTCAAGTGAGGGACCTAGTACGTCGTAACGAACATTTGACGAGGTCTGAAGTAGAACCCGAGCTCGAAGCTAGACGTAACAAGGGAGCTAGGATTGAAAATCCTTTGCTCCAAATTTTCTGACGTACATGTTAGGGTGTGATCACTGTGATGCGAATATATTTTTTTAATAACTAATTAATTATAATATATTATGTAAAATAAAAATTGTACCGTTAAAATGGCTGTTGTTTCCCTTTCATTCCATTTTCCACTACGCAAGCCACTTGTTTATTCCAAGTTGAAATTTCATATACAAGCAAATCTGTCTTCTTATTCCATTATATTTTGCATATAGTCCATGGTAAAATCATAAGAATATTTAGCCATCATATATATATTCATGCAGTACGAAGAAAAAGTCGTTTTAATATTATTGAAGTCTCAAGTGGTATGCGCCCAAAAAATCAGTAAACTTGTATATAGTCAATGCTATGTAAGTACTAAAGTTTCCACAAAACACAACGGAGTAGTCCAGTGAGCGGCACATACAAATAACGTAGCACGTAGGGAGTAGCAAATACTGAATATTTTATTCAACTATTTCATATTGTTCAATTGTGGCGGCGATTAAGTTATGGAATACTATTAAGAATTTATTCGATTTTAATTTGATAGACCAATTATATTATGGAGTAATATATAATTGAGTATTTTTTTTTTCTTTTAGTATAAAGGTACAGCTGAAAATTGACCAAATATAATATATACGGAGTAATTGTATTCTATATATTGATAATTTTAGGGGGAGTTAATACCCATTTTGGTCTCTCGATTATTAGGATTTCACCACTTTGACCCTTGACCTTTAAATTTACTCAATTTCATCATCAACTATGAAATTTTTACTTAAAACAGCCCTTTGTCCAAACCAAAAAGGTCCTTATGAGAACCATTTTGGTTAACAATTGAAAAGTTGGGAATGAAATTGAGCAAGTTTGGAGGTCTAGGACAAAAGCGGTGAAATTCTAATAGTCGAGGTGCCAAAACGGGTATTAACTCTTTTAAGGGTGTATTCGATTATGATTTTTATAGACTACTAATTTGTTTTTAAAAAGGAATAAGAGTTGATAGGCCACCTAACTACACACCAAAATGCAATTAGGCCACCGAACTAAAAAAAAATTATAATTAGGTCCCTGAACAACATAAATTAATGCAATTTCACCAAAAATGACTTTATTTGCCTGTTGATACGCTGACGTAAAATAATTTTTAATTTTATTTTAATAATTTTAAATAAAATAATTATTTTAAAATTTTTTTAAAAAAAACCCGCCAGAGACGAAGGTGTCCCCTTCGTCTCCATGGCTAACCGGAGAAGAAGGGGTCCATTCATCTCTGGCCAACCAGGAGACGAAGGGGTCCTTCGTCTCCTGGCTGGTCGGAGGCGAAGGGAGACCCTCGCCTCTAGGCTGGCTGGAGACGAAAGGAACCCCTTCGTCTCCGGCGGGTTCTGGGTTTTTTATTTTTTAAAAATTATTTTATTTAAAATTATTAAAATAAAATTTAAAATTTATTTTTTAATTTGGTAACCGACATATCATCGTATCAACATGTAAACAAGTCATTTTTGGTGAAATTGCACTAATTTGTGTTGTTCAGGGACCTAATTGTAGTCTTTTTTAATTTGGTGGTCTAATTACATTTTGGTATGTGGTTGGATGGTCTATTTGATCCTTATTCTTTTTAAAAATAAAATTTTAAAAGTTTGGAGATATTTATAGATTGAAGACTCACTCTAACTTATTGACATGAAAACAAGAACGTACTTAAATTCGTCATATTTATTACAACTAGTAATATTTAGTAAACTTAAAAACCAAAATAGTTTTGAATTTTTAACTACATTCCAATGACAAAAAAAATGTGTCTGTCAAACTCGAAAATTAATTAATTATTTAATACAAAATGATATAAATAAAAAATAATTAATGTGTCCCTCAATAATTTAGAAATTTAAAATACATTGTTAATATTAACATAATTTGTTATTGGTGGACTAAAATTGTCACTTTACACATAATTAAAGAAAAAAAATTGTGTATAATAATATATAATTCATGAACCGAGTCTACAATATAAGTATAATTAATGAACTAAAACCATCATTTTCTTATATAAATATCAATGATGTATGCTAAAGTTTTAACAGAATCGAAAATGTATTGATCATATGATTAACTGTACGTACTATCAACTTGTACATTTTTTTTTCTTTAATTTACTTATACGTACACTTATAATTTTTTTTTTTTCAATTTTACTATTCATCTTTTTCATTTTATCCTCTAACAATAGCATGTACGTTGTTCTTACTATACTATTACACGTACAAATTCTTTATTCATAAATCATAATATATTAATTATTTCTGTATTTTTTTCTTTAAAATTATAATACTTATACTCTTAAAATATTTATTCAATTATACAATACGCAATACTTTACAATTAAATCTTAGATGAAATATGAATCAAAATTCTTTATTATATTTGATGGGGATATTGTGCTTGGGCTTGGATCGCTTAGTATGGATAGAGGAAGTGACCGGTGGAGACCGGGTTGGCGAAGGGTGGCCGGCCGGCGCCACCATAAGGATTGTTGGCTAAGGGCGCCAACCGATGCAGTGCATTATGGCAACCGAGGCGTCCTGAGAGCGCCAGGTGCATGCACCCCTGTGCATCCCTCCGGCGTGGCAGGGCTCCCGACGTTCAGCTTGAAACGGGGCAGCGCCGCCCCTGCCGGTCCAATTGTGGGCACGGTGCCGCCGGTCAAGGCAGGCTGGGCGCGCCAAGTATGCCCAACTGCATCCTGGTCGTGCGGCGTGCCGCCCTGGCTAGTCTCGATGGTGGACGGCGGCCTGGAGGCAGGTAGGCAGGCGTGGGACACGTGGTTAATTAGCAGAGGCTGGTTGTCGTGGATGGTGTACACGTGGACGATGTAGGTGAGACCGCTGATAGTATAAAAAGGGGAAGATGGTTTGTTTAAGACACACCTATGGGACAAACTCTTCTTATTGAGTAGTCTGAGTCTTCTCCCTTTGACTAAAATATCAGTACGTGTTTGATTCATAGCAGTAATATTGTTATTTCTATTTTACTATTAAGGTTATAGCTTGTATTATTTATTATTCGCACCGCCGTTCTGAGTTGATGTCTAGAACTTTATACGTATTCTTTTGGGTCTAGCACTTTGAACAATAATATTACTATTTTTCTACCCGTCCTATAGCATTGCACCCGGTTCCATAAAAACCATCAATATTCAATCAAGAGTGGGCTTACATCAATTCAATTATACGAATATTTGCAACTAATAAACATTATTAAAAATGTGAAAATTGTTTAAAGAAGTCACGTAGACACTATTCCGTTTGGCTTTAATTTATCGTCCACGTGACTGAATTACGAACTGATGTGGGGCGATAAATAAGTTGGGGCGCTGATAGAGACCCTGCTGCTTCAGTGTGTATGATTATGCAATTCCATCACATGTTCCATATTTTTTATTTTCCTTTTAATTTCCAACATCAAACCAACTTGCCCACAATTGTGTTCATTATTAGCTATATATATATATATATATATATATATATATATATATATATATATATATGGATGCGATCAAATGAGAACCCCCTCTCCATAAGAACCAATCTCATCAATTTGAAAAATATATCTATGGATGAGATTAATTGGGAGATAAAAAAAACTTGCGTGTGCATATTAGACATTAAGATGCATGCATATTTAGCATGTCCTTATGTTGCACACAACACATACTTAATATGCACACATCATAACGGGATTGATCTATTTATTTTAGGGTATAATTCAAACAAAATTAAAACGGACGGCCAAAGAGAACTAGGAATCAATCAAAGTCGTCCATCAAGAAAGATTTAACAGATCAGAAGCAATTTTAAAAAAATAAACACGGTGACATTTTTATAAATAACTCAAACCTTGAAATACAAGTAATAACACTATGGAGTGCAATTAACAACATCATAGAGTGTAACAACATAATGTACACTCGAACTTTGAAGTGCAAGTAATAACACTATATAGTGCACTTAACAACATCATAGAGTGTCACAGTACATTTAACTTTATCATTAATTGACCGAATGTGAATGGTAAATTACTTGCGGTCTATAGTGTAGGGTGCACTTTATAATGATGTTGCACATTTTACTTGCACACTTGTACTTGTTACTTCCACTTCAAACACATGCTACTTGCAATTCAAAGTTTAAGTTTACCATTGCATGAGGTCAAATCAACGGCAAAAATCAATGAAAATGGGAAAAACGTGGCGACATTGTTTTAAATTTCTACACATTATATTTTTGTTGTGTACAAAGTGTTGGTCTATGATGCATTTACTAGTAGTTTGTGGTGCATTATGTATTGGTCTATAGTGCACTACCAATTGTTGGTATGTTACGTTGTGTACTAAGCGTTGGTCTTGGTGCACATTAGAATGCCTGATGGTACATTGGACTAAAAGTATCATCAAACATATCTAAATGCACCACCTTATTTTTAAAAGTACCAAAATGTCATCGCATTTTTCCTTTTTATTGATTTCCAACTGCTGATCTTAATTAGCTCATTCAATAATGATCCAGATCTGTCCGCACCTGGAGGCCTAGCTCTCTTGCGGCATCCTCCACAGGTGTGGACAGATCTGAACCATTGGATGATCTCATATTAACGGCTGAAAGTCAATAAAAAAGAGAAAAATACAGTAGCATTTTAATAATTTTAATGATATGTTGGTGAATTTAGATATGTTTGATAGTGTATTTGTTTAGATATATTTGATGGTGCTTTTTGTCAATTTGTGACTGCTAATGATCGAAACCTAACATTTGATTGATTGAAATTTAGGTAATCAAATCAACACAATACATATTCTCAACGTTTGTGGGTTAGGTACCGATTTATTGAAACCTATATGGATGTCCAGCCTCACAATAATGAAGGCTAGTATTCTTCACTTTGAAGAGAATAGGAATCAAGAATTCATCTCTTTATTATAATTTTGTCTAAAACGTAGAACTCATACACGTAAGTTAAGAATAACTTGCAAAATTATTTATGATTAGGCAAAAAGTAATTAAACCAAACATGCTTAGAAGCTTGCCTGAAACTTGAAATTTTGATGAGGAACGAAAAAGCCAACAGTTCCTTGGCCTTTCGTTAGTAATTTTTCTGAAAGATAGGATAGGGAACGTAAAATATTATGGGGCGTCTGGCAAATAACTTTTACTGGATTGGATTAGTGAATTTAGTCACTGATAGCATTAGTTGGTTGTAAAAAGATATTTGGTAAATTAACTGTTAATTGATAGTTGATTACAAGCAAAATGACTTTTGAGGGTATAATTTATTTTTTTTAAAGCTGATCGAAAAAGTTGTTTTGAATTTTTTTATTAAATTTTTACGTTAGTAAAACTATTATAAAAAAGTTGATTAACTAAACACTCATATTGACTGTATAGTACGTTTAACCAAATCAAACATTTAATAATGGTCAAGCAAATCAAAATTGACTAATAAACTAATCATGTAACAGAGCCCCTCTCTCTCTCTCTCTCTCTCTCTCTATATATATATATATATATATATATATATATATATATATATATATTACAAATTTAAATATTTACACTAATTATAAAATTTAGTAGATCACAAGTAAATCAAGGATTTGACGATAGAATCAAGACCTAATCTTTTAATAATATATTTAAATTAGCTTTTATTTAATCAAATTTTCTGGGTTATAAGAAGAAACTGCAATTATTACATGAGGATTTGCATTAGACAATTGACGGCTACAAAGAAAAGATACTTCAGACACATATATTAATACTTTGAATATTTTTTCGGCTGTGTGGGCCAAGCTATAATGATGAAAGTCATGAATGCTATATTTCAATTATTTTTATATGGAATTAATTTTATGAGTAGTTAGTTGATTATTGATCTTTATTAATTTTTTTTTTAATTTTTAATTAAATCATAAATGATTGACATTTATTAAATTTTGACTTTTAATTTGATCATATAAATGGTCCATTATTGACTATTAATTTTGTTCTAAATTTAAGCATTCAATTAAATATACATTTAGGGTGTGTTTGGTTCGCATATCGGAATCGGAATCGAAATGAGTATCAAATACTTGGTAATGATAATGAGTTTTGGTGAAAGTATTTTGCATGTTTGGTAGTAGCTAGGGTGGAATGAGAATGACTATTAATAGTTGGGGAAGCAATTTAGGAGGAAGAGATGAAATCTTTATTTTATTAGGGAATGAGTTTTGCAATTAAGGGGTAATCAAAACGCGTAGTAATGTTCTAAAAACCTGTCAACCAAACAATAACAATGACTTTGATACCTATTCCTGATAACTTTAAAGGTAATGATGTAAAAAAAATTGGTTCTTTACATTCCCACTAATGATGAACCCAATGTATTAACGTTGCGTTTGGTTCAAACATTGAAATTGGAATGATGATGCGAATCAAATAATTGAAAATAGTAATGGGTTTAGGTAAAAAGAGTCTCTTTGTTTGGTAGTAAATATGTATTGGAATCAAAATAAATAAATAAATAATTAATTAATTAATAAAAATAAAATAGATAAATATCTTAAAATATATATTACATATATATATATATATATATATATATATATGTATTTTTAGTCCCACGATTGGTCCCTTGACTATAGAAAAATTACCAATTTGATCATTTGATTATAGAAAATTTACCAATTTGGTCCCAATTTTAACGGCAAAATAAACGGAGGACTAAATTAGTTAAAATTTTCAAAGTCGAGGTACTTAATTGGGTACGAAAAATTGTCGATGACCAAATTGGTAATTTCGCAATAGTCGAGGGACCATTTCGGTAATAAACTCTATTAGATATTAACTCATTTATTTTTTTATTAAAATATTACATTTTATATTATAAAAATTATATTTTTTCATCTCAACTCAACCCATCTCACGTATAATAATCAGTATCATACAAATTGTTGCCTAAACTCAAAAAATTGTGAATTTATGTTTCAAGTGGAAGGACAATTTCGAAAATATCAGCCGGCAACTATCAATTGTCAATTGTCAAAGGCTCAAAGCTCAGAGATGGTAAAACATGTTACACGTGCTTTTAGGTATCCTGTTTTCACCCATGTGCTTTTCATGCTTTAATTTGAAATCTTTTCAATTCCTATTAATTCTACGCCATCTGATCTCTTTCAACGTAACCACCATTTTAATCTCAATTCTCCTCAAACTTCCCCCCTCTTTAATCAATCTCCGGCGCCGACGCTGCTCATCGTTCTATCTCCGGCGAGTATAAGTCTTCCGGCCTCCTGCACAACTAAAATGAAAAGAAACTGCGGTTTGGAGCTCCGGCTAGTGCCATCATCTCTCTCTTTCCCGGCTAAAGATTGCCACCACTTTCAACAACACCCCAAGTAAGACTAATATATATCTATATCTATATATATATGTGTGTGTAATGCATCATTTTGTATATAGATAATATCTATTTAACAAATTATGCCAATTCTGATTATGATGAGATTGAAACCTGAGACCTTTCGTATGAAAAGTAACAGTAATGTCATCAAATCAAAAGATACTTTCATGCTGCCTAAAATTAAACCCGGGTGTTTCGTGGATTTTAGGTTGGAAATGAATAAAATGATGAATGGAAGTACCACAAAAGAGGAACAACAGCAGCTAACAATATTCTACAATGGAAAAGTTGTGTCGTGTGATGTCACAGAGCTACAGGTACATATATATTCCTTTAATTTTACACTATTAACAATTTTCCAGAAATCATTTTCTGAGTTTCTAACCGGATCAACTGCAGGCTAAAGCAATCATACTGGTAGCGAGTCAGCAGAAATTGAACACGGCGGCGATGATGACGTCATTTTCCGTTCCATCTCCGGTGCCGTCACCGGCGCTTCAATCCCAGCAAGTATGCAGCGCTTATGGTCTCTCCATGAAGAGATCTTTGAAGCTATTTCTTCAGAAGAGAAAGAATAGGGTCCATGCAGCATCCCCCTATCAATCCTATCGTCACTAATAATAATTGTCGCAATTATTATTACTCATTTTCATGAATCAAAATCGTCACCTATGAGTATTATTGTCTCAAGATATAGAACAAACTCCTGTAACCCACCGTCATATATGCGAGACAAAGTACACCTTCATGGAATATAGAGAATGTATGTACAACTATAGATATTATTATATTTAGGAATATTGAAGTGACTGTATGTATAGTATGTATAATTTCTAGACATTTAAATTATTCGAGTTAATTTAATTACTTTGTTCTATTTTCATTAGCTAGAAAATAATAAAAATTAGAGAAAACAACATTGTTCGTCCTTAATTATAAGAATACAACACTTTAATATTTTATCCTCTCAATTATGTATTACTTTTCATTTCTTAATTGTTCTCAAAATGAAAAATAGCAATGCTATAATTGAAGGACGATTTATTTATTTATTTATTTATTTTGGGGCAGATGGTTAATGATGGATGTGTTTCTTTCGATCCAACCACACCCCAAGTTAAGTGCTATTGGTATATAGTAAGAAAAGTGACTCTAACTAACCCTTATAAATTTGATGAGTTTTAATTTTATTTTTCTGGCTAATAAAATTAATAAAATCTTAAGCCACTTCATCAAAATAGGTCAATGTTAAAAATTTAGCGAAACAATCATCCTACAAAAAATAATTATTTTTGGAAAATACAAGCAAAGAAAGGTTTCGAGTGTTAGTACAAGTCGAGCGAGACACTCTTTCTTTAAAACCTACCTACCTCCCAAAGTTGACATGACTTAGCCCATCCTACGAAAAATATTATTTTTGGAAAATACAAGCAAAGAAAAGTTTTGAGTGTTATCATGATACGTGCTTAAAGTTGGCCTGCAAGTTTCGACTCCATTCTGGACCCTCCTACGCACGAGAGAGCCTCTATACGTACTATACAATTCAATATACCTTTAAAAGGCTCTATCTTGTATATATGGTGTGCAAATCACATTGTTTTTTCAATGTGAGACAAGCTACTCTTAAGCCTTTCCACCTTCATTTTTCAACACAAATGGATCTATTTTTAGAATCAATTTATCATTAACCTATTATCGGTTTTGAGCGTACAATATATCAATAGCTTCGCTTTACTACGAAGAACCCGAATCCACTTTGGTCCGACCTAAATCAGAAGTCGACCCCGCATATAATTATACCACAATGTAATTTTTATGCTACTTTTTTCCAACAAAAAATTAATTACAGACAAGGTAACACCAACCGAATTAGTAAGACTTTTGACTTGATAATTACAAGGTTCCAAGTTCTAGGCTGGTTTACATGTGATTTTTTGCCAACTAGGGTAAGGTGGGATTACCCCGTGTACACCATCGAATAATGATTGCAAGATTTTTTCGCCACAAAAAAATAAAAAAATATTAATTACAATTCTACTTACATTTAAAATTTTGGTATTGCATTACTATAAGCCACGTACAAAAGTTAAACTTTCAACAGAAAAAAAAATAAAACATTTTAATCTCTTAATTATTAGCTGCTAGTAAATTTGGTTCAAGTAATATTAAATTGGTCCCTTTGTATACGAGGATCCTAGTTAGGGAGTAATATAGTGACCTTAAAAGGACTTATATAATTTGCGAAGTTGAATAATAAAAGATCAAATTTATGTTTAGTGGCCCAAAGATATCTATAAAAGGACTTATATATAATTCGCGAAGTTGAATAATAAAAGATCAAATTTATGTTTAGTGGCCCAAAGATATCTATAAAAGGACTTATATAATTTGCTAAGTTGAATAATAAAAGATCAAATTTATGTTTAGTGGCCCAAAGATATCTATAAAAGGACTTATATAATTTGCTAAGTTGAATAATAAAAGATCAAATTTATGTTTAGTGGCCTAAAGAAACCTATCCTGGAAATGTGTAGCCAAATTTTTGTATGGAACATAAATAAAAAGTACATTTTTAATATAATAAAAAAACATTATTTATGTACTAAATGTAAATTATTTAATAATATACAAAATAAAAAGTACATTTTTAATATAATAAAGAAACATTATTTATGTACTAAATGTACATTATTTAATAATATACAAAATAAAAAGTACATTTTTAATATAATAAAGAAACATTATTTATGTACTAAATGTACATTATTTAATAATATACAAAATAATGTACTTCTAATACGCAAATAATGTATGACCTTTAGTATATTAAAATATACTTTTATTCATGATTCACACAATTGTATAGACCATGATTCATGAAATAATGATTGAAATGTGTATCCCTGAGCAAAATGAACCTATATACAGGGGGTCACACTTGTGTGAGACCGTCTCACGGATCCTTATTCGTGAGACGGATCGGGTCGGGTCAAAACACCATGCAAATGTCATACTTATATGTGCAAATCTCATACTTATATGCTCAAATATAACACTAATCAAAAATACAATTTTTGTTACTTATAAGAGAAAAAGTAATACATTTTTTATAATAAGTAATGTTGACAAGTGTCTCTCACTTATAAGGGCAAATATAATACTTTTGAAGAAAAATGTAATACTTTTAAATCGAAATGTAAAAGTATTGTATTTTCTCTTAAAAGTATTACATTTACCCTAATAAGTAACAAAAATGTTAGTTATTCCTGATTAGTATTACATTTGGGCATATAAGTATGACATTTGTGCATATAAGTGTTACATTTGCATCTTGACCCGACCCGACCCGACCCGTCTCATGGTGAGACGGTCTCACACAAGTTTTTGCCATATACAGGTTGATGATCTCGTAAAAATCTAGAGGAGATGGGATGAATAGACTATTAAAACTTTTTAGAGAAATATTGGTGAAAATAATTTATGTAGCGGAAATTAGTTTTTCAAAAATTAGTTAGAGACAACAGAGATGCTTGTAAAAATAAGTGTGTAAAGTAAATAAACTTAAGAATTTGTAGTAATTCAAGGATGGTGTAATTTCTTTAGTGCAATCTTCTTCTATCTCCCATGGTAATTCACTGGTAATCTTGTTCTCCCAACAAATTAAAAGTGAAACCCAAACAAGTGTGAAATTAAAGCCGGCTATTCAACCTCTATTAACAAATCCTATAAGAAACTACAAATTTTCAATCCAAGGTGAATATCCTCCAACTATAGAGACTTGAAAAATCTTGATCTTCTTGACACTCTCAAAGTTTTTTAGATGATTGGCACGCATATGAACGTCTTTTACTGCTAGAAGATGTGCTTGAATAATTCTCTTATGTATCTCATCCTTTCTTATTGAGCATTCTTCATATTTAGAGCTGAATTATTTCAAATTTGTCCATGGGAGAAAATCAAATTCGAATTGCCAACTTGCAAATAAGAGTTAATTACCAATTTGGTCCCTCGACTATTGGGATTTCACCACTTTGGTCCTCGACAATTTTTTTTACCCAATTAAGTCCTTGACTTTGAAAAAATTAACCAATTTGGTCCTCCGTTTATTCTGGTGTTAAACAACTGTTAAATCAGGACCAAATTGGTGAAATCTCAATAGTCAAGGGACCATTTCGGTAATTAATTTTGACTGAAATGGTCCCTTGACTATAGTGAAATTACCAATTTAGTCCCGATTTAACGGATATCAAATGGTAAAATAAACGGGAGGACCAAATTGGTTAATTTTTTCAAAGTCGAGGACTTAATTGGGCAAGAAAAATTGTCGAGGACCAAAGTGGTGAAATCCCAATAGTCGAGGGACCAAATCGGTAATTAACTCTTGCAAATAAAATAAATTACAAAGATTTGACAAGTGTGGTTCATTGTCAAAGTGTTGTGTGCAACTTATTTTAAAAATCTAGATTTTACATATGCCAAAGTAGATACTCATTTGGACAAGTCTATATAAGTATGGGCTCCTCACATTTAATTTGTTAGTTGATAATGGAATGTTTGTCCAATGAGACTCCTAGTACTTGATAGGTTCTCTGCTCATAAGTCTTGCTTCTTATCAAAACTCATACTATGTGAAAGTCTTATTGCTCTTATCCCTTGTTGTTGTTAAAGTCTTACTGCTAGCAAAACCCATAAGGCTTTGAAGACTACTTGTAGTACTCCAAAGTTTTACTATCCCTTAAAAGCCTTGCACTTGCATAATTTGAGAAACTTGTGAAATGAATTGTTCTTTTACACTTGCATCATCAAAATCTATTTATGTAATTATAACTTACCAATTTCCTCATTTTTAATGATGCCAGAACTTATACTCTATTAGTGGTTAAAAAGTACTTAAGACTTACAAGGAAAATATTTTGATAATATTTTTCTTCTTTTATTAGCAACTTCAACAGTCCTACGAGTTTAACGTACAATTTGTTCGTCACAAGCACCTTGTGCTCAGTCGGCACCTATGTAACTCTCCTTGAGAGAATGTCACAAGATCAAACCCTTCCCAAAATCTTTAAGTCAAAATTACATTGTTTGAGCAAGGATTGATGATTAGATTTACACTTTTCATCATCAAATAGATAAGTCAATTCTACTTCTCTTTCATTGCAATTTCCTTATTTGCTTATCATACTTTGATATTATGTTTTGTGCCTTGTTATGGATTGCTTGTTGTTTGAGCACTCAACAACAACCACTTTTGTGATAGAGGAAGTTGAATTGGAGGATCAGCCTAGCTACTTCTTGATCAGGTAGTGAAGGACAAGTTGACGAGGAGATCGTGATTGTCTCAAGGGTTGCCACGGGAAGAGGCTATAGGCTTCAATTCACTTTGTATTTTGTAACAAATACTTAGTAGAATCATTCTAGAGTTTAAGGAGAAGAGTTGAGTAGGAAATTTTTTTGAACAACTAAAGTAGATCTCTCTCTCTTGCATTTACTTTATTTTCTATCTTTCCGAACTAACCTCATACTTGTTTTAACACTTACACACAAACTCACAAAACTTAGCTATATGTTTTACTTGGCAAGTTAATTAAAAACTTATGCTACAAGAAAATTTTATTTCCTTAACTCTGTTTTCGAAATTCAAGCTCACTTATTTTAAATTCAAAAAAGCTTTTAAAATCTATTCAACCTCCCTCTCCCCTCTCCCCTTCGACCCTTTCTCCTTTAGATCCTAACTTGCCTGAGACCAACACAATCTTTATTGATTTTGGGACTATATTATTAAAATTTTTGAAAATTTTGGCATGTGATCTGATTTATATTTTGAGTGTTGTCTAATAAAGATTATAATATGATGATATACTTAAAATTTTCGAAGAAGTAAGGAGTTTAATTTTTAATTTATTTTCACATGTTCCAAACCCCAAAAAAAATTAAGTTAAAAATAAAATATGACAATCCCTCATAAAGAAAAGTATGTGATGAATTGAATGTTACTACAATTCAGTTTTAAAAGTGTACTCCATAGTAATTTATTCATTACAATATATTTTTTATTTTATTACATGAATTTCATCATAAACCATCAAAATAAAACTCAAGTATAGCCATCTGTTTTTGAAGGAAACATATACTTTTAATGTAGATTTTACCATTGTCATACAAAATTAAAGTGGTTCATGTGATATCCATCTTTTAAACATAATGAAGCAATCAGCAGGTGTTATTGTTGGAGCAATGTGGTCGGATCCCTGTTACAAATATCAACTAAGAGTTATACATATATAGATATATTTTGAGCTAGTAAACAACATATATACTAGGAGTAAATTATTACCAGGATTTTGGCATATGTCATGTTGTTGGAGAAGGTCCTTGTATAACTACATAACAATTGAATGATTTCTTTTTAATTAGCTTTTTTCTTAATTATAATTCATATATCATAAATCTGTTGTAGTAGACATTTATAACATACCCAACAATTCGATTGTTTATCAACCAAGGTCGCCAATCATCAATGACAGAATAATTCAATGATTTTGTCCATGTTTCAGTAGCAAGTGAAGTCACATATAAATCAGCATTTCCACTGAAATAGAAATATGTATGATCATTTATTTAGATTAGTAAAAGCATCATCATTAAATTGAAACATATACAGTATATTTTACAAACCTGTATATAAGAGATCGGTAACCTTTTGTGCTAAGATTTGCATGATATGGTCTAGTGTCTTGCACAGTTCTTTCATATAGCAAAGATAGCCTGCATTTAGCCCATTTTTCACCGCATCCCTATGTCGAAACAATCCAAAATTGAAGGATAGTCCGTGTTTTTGGCTTGATTACAAGAAATTTCCAAAATAGTATAAAATTTAAAGTACACTTTTGCTATACAACACTAACCATGTCATCTTTTCATTGATAAGAAGTGATGAACACAACCACATGTATTTTAGCAAAACCATTTTAACCATTCCAATGCACAATCAACATAACCGTTTTAATTGTATAACCGTGTTTGTGGCATGACCATTTTCAGTCTGCCGTCAACAAAATCGTTTAAATTGTATTAAAATACAATGACATTTCGGTCTATTCAGTTTTAAGTGTTAAGTCATTTTTCCATTTTTTGGTCCTCTATTTATGTGTAATTCGATTTGTAGTTTTTTTTTTCAAAGCATACATCCTTGTTGGTTCTAACATTATTGTGATATGACCATTTTTTTTTTATCTTTTGTCAATAAATATGTTTAAATGACATTGAAAATGACATTATTAACCACTCAAAATCTTCCTTTTTTCCTTTTGGCAGTAACATCATTTTTAATGTCATCTAAACATATTTGTTGACAGATGTCTAAAAATGGTCATGTCACAGTAATGTTAGGACCAACACGGATGTTTTAAAAAAAAAGACTAAAAATGGAATGACACATATAAATCTAGGAAAAAAAAAAAGAAGAAAGAAAATGACTTAACACTTATAATAGAATAGACCAATTCAAAATGCGAATGTATTTAACCCCATTTAAACGGTCTAGTTGACAGAGAACAAAAAATGGTTATGCTAGAATAATACTAGGACCAAAGGAAATGTTTTGAAAAAAATAAAATAAAAGTGGACTGACACCTATAAATCTAGGATCAGAAATGGAATTAACTCTAAAATTAAAATATAAAAAGAGTTAATTCCATTTTTTTGTCCTAGATATATAAGTGACAGTCCACTTTTAATCTTTTTTTATTAGAATGTTTATTTTTTGTCCTAATATTATTGTGGCATGACTATTTTTGTCTTTTATCAACAAAAATGTTTAAATATCATTAAATACAAAGACATTTTAGTCTTCAATTATGAATATTTTACATTTTAAAATCTTTTTTATTTATTTATTTTTTAATATTATTATTATTGTTATCATTATTATTATTATTTTGTGGAGAGGAACCTTCCGTCATTACAGTTTCCATTTATTAAGAAACTTTAAAAATAAAAAATAAAAAAATAATTACCTTCCGAACATGCAGGGCCTCTAGAACGTTATCATGATTCATCCACCGAGATGCTATTAGTGCAGCCTAATATGTTGCATGTTATGAGAACGTCATTATTTCCATTTCATATCATAATTAGGAACATTAATTTATTCTGAAGAAAAATTTAGATATACATGCGAAGATTTTTTTTTTAAGTACTACTGACTCTGTTATAATGTAGTATCTGTTCATAACTACTTTCTCAACCTACTGAAGCACAAAATGTTACAAATTAATTGTTTAAATAAATAAGTCTTACCTTAAATATTAAATGACGATCAAAGGCATGTACATTGTACCCATGGAACCTCTTAGCATCATTTTCTTCTCCAATAACATCAGGCCAATAATAATGTTCACCAGTATACACTGTACCGAGCTGCACATTTATATATATGTCAGCTCAAATACGGTCAGACCTTAATGTGCGATCTCACCATTAGATATGTAAAAATGCACAGATAGTGTTAGAAACGCACAACAATGAAATGCACCAATACACTACAAAACGCATCATTAGGTACGCATCACCACAAAACACACCATTAGGTACGCATAAACGTACTACACAATTTCGGAAATGCACCATTAGGTGTAGTGAGGTATGGTACATATTTTTCGGTGTGTGGTGCTTTTATGCATTTCATTCTTGTGTGTCTCCTAACACATTTGGTGCGTGTTTACATATCTAATGGTGCGGCCGCACGTTAAGACCACACACACCCTTGCAACTATATGTGTGTTTTGCAAAAATAAGCATCGGATTATTTGTCAAATATTAAAAAGATGATTACATTGAAATAGAGTACAATTGATAAAAACGAAAAAGAAAAAATTATAAAACTAAAGGCCATATATATTTTTAATATAAAAATGTAGTTTAGTCAAAGGTTTTTAATTATATATATATATATATATATATATATATATATATATATATATATATATATATATATATATATATATATATATAATGCTTATGTTTTCCAAATTATATAAGTACATTATGCAGCAATGGTTATACTTTATACTCCAATTAAGCTTTTATTATATTATTGTTGTTGTTGTTGTTTTTATTATTATTATTATTATTATTATTATTATTATTATTATTGTTATTATTATTATTGTTTGTCTTTCATATATTTTATACACGATAAAAATATAATTTAAATTATTGCTGACCTCATCCCCGCAATCTATCCCCTTACAACCTTTCGCTAACTGCACGTGAATGTAATTAAGCCATTAGAATGCAATTATCATATCCAGTTTATACTAAAAAAAAAAAATCATATCCAGTTTATAAATTCAAAAAAACATATCCAGTTTATAAATTTAGGTCACGTTTAGTTGGGATTTGAGAATTGAATCGTATTAGGAATTAAATAATTAGCAATATGTATGGATTTAAGAAAATAATAAATAGAAATTGGAATAAAATAAATAAATAATTAGTTAAATAAATAAGACTAAAAATAATTAATGTGGTGTTTGTTTGTCAACTTTTACTATCCCTATATTGAATTTAAATTTTTTAGTAATAATAATATAATAATAATAATAATAACAATAACAATAACAATAACAATAATAATAATAATAACAGTAACAGTAACAGTAACAGTAACAGTAACAGTAACAATAACAATAACAATAATAATAATAATAATAATAATAATAATAATAATAATAATAATAATAATAATAATAATAATAATAATAATAATAATAATAATAATAATAATACACACGTGCGCGCACACACATAGATACATTGTGTGTATGTATATTTTTCCTATTTTTTCTTTCTCATCTTTTATTCCATTAATTTTCAAAAGTAGGGGAAAAGAAGAGGAGTAACATTTGTGATTACATCAGTGAAATATTAAAAGTATGCAAACAAACATTGTAATAGAAATCAAATTCCATAGTAGGGCACAAAAGTATTCAGCCAAACACCTTAGATAGTTGTTTTCATGTCGAATTCTAATGGCATCAAATGACAAAAAATAATTAATTAAAAGATGTGATACATTTTATAATTTAACAAAATTAATTCAATTATTTTATTGTAGAATAAGGGTCAAATAGGCAATAGAACTGCACACGATAATACAATTAGGTCACTGAACTTAAAAAATTACAATTGGGTCCCGAAACTAACTCATTTCATACAATTTGTCTAATTTGTAAGTTTCTAACATGTCATCCCAAATATAAATTATTTTTTAAAAAATAATTATTTAAAATTAATAAAAAAAAGAAAAAACAGAAAAAAAAATAGAGCGTCTAAGCCGGAGAGGAAGAAAGTTTCTTAGTCTCCGGCGGAGACGTTCTGTTTTTTTTTTTTTTTTTTTTTTTTTTAATTTTATTATTAAAGAATTTATTTTAAGTGAGTGACATGATAGAAACCTACAAATTGGATAAATTGAATGAAATGGTTTATTTAGGGATTCAATCGTAATTTTTTTAAGTTCAGTAGCTTAATTGTAATATCGTGGGTAAGTAAGATGATCTATTTGACCATTATTCTTTTTATTTTGTCAGATTCTAAAATAGTTCACATTCTTTATTTTTTAAGTATTATCGACTCTATTATACAGTAGTATCTCTTCAATATTCTCTCTATTATTTGGAGCCTAAAGTTGTGACCTTCCCTCAAGGAGAGCCACAAAGGTGCCAATTGAGCACAAGCTAAGGTGTTAGGCATTATAATTTTATTTTCTTTTATAATAATAATTTCAATATGCACTGTGGTGTGTTTCTTAACATTGTGGTGTGTTTCATTGTGTTTCATTGTGGTGTGTTTCTTAACATTGAGTGGTGTATTTCGTAACATTGAGTGGTGTGTGAACCGCACGGCCGCACGGGAAGGCGCGGCCACACCTGAACATGACCCATATATAGATTTTGGCTCAGGTGTGGCCGTGCTCTCCCGTGCGGCCGTGCGGTCACACACCACTCAATGTTACGAATTTTTTTTATTAATTTTTAACCATTGATCATCCTATATGGACAAATCATATTTGTCCACAGTTCTTGCATGGGTTATTCTCATGTGACTCTCAATTATATATCTAAAAACATAATAAGTCTCTATTAAAGTTATATCCCTTATTTATGTTCATGTTTAATTGTTAGTGTTAATCATTTTGTACATTGTGTTGTTAGATTTGTACTATACAATTTTTTTGACAAAAATACTCTTACCGTTATAACATTCGTTATGCACATGCATCCACCATATTTTTTTTATATTCTTTAATGATAATAATATTTGTAGACATTATATATTGGATTAATATAATAAATAAGTTTTTTCTTCATTTAGATTTTAATTAGTAAGAATTTGTTAGTTATTTTTTAAAGTATAAATATTGGGCATATGTTTTCACTTCTCGCATAGAAAAGGATAGTATGTATACGTGTGTGTGTATATATATATATATATATATATATATATATATATAGATTTTGGTTCAAATGTGGTCGTGCTCTCCCGTGTGGCCGTGCGGTCACACACCACTCAATGTTACGAAATACACCACTCAATGTTAAGAAACACACCACAATGAAACACAATGAAACACACCACAATGTTAAGAAACACACCACAGTGCATATTTGTGTGGTGTGTTTCTTAATATTGAGTGGTGTATTTCGTAACATTGAGTGGTGTGAACCGCACGGCCGCACGGGAAGGCACGGCCACACCTGAACATGACCCTATATATATATATAGGGGTGCACTCTCGTGAGAACTCTCGCCCAGGTAAGAAATGAGAACGCTCCACAGTCGTCCACGTGTCCAGATCAACGAATCAGATGCAATTTTAAAAAAATGACGCGGTGGCATTTTCGTAAATAATTGGAACTTTGGTGCACCTAGTTTCACTTACAAGTGCACCTAGTTTCACTTAAAAGTGCACCTAGTTTCACTTACAAGTGCACCTATTTTCGCACATATTTTCACTTACAAGTGCAAGTAATTTACCTTATTAATATTCATGCACCTATTTTCGCAAATACTTTCACTTACAAATGCAAGTAATTTACCTTGTTAATATTCATGCACCTGGGTGCAACCTAGGTGCACCTAGTTATAACATAGGTGCACCTAGTTATAACATAGGTTGCACCTAGTTATAACATTAGGTGCACTTAGTATTGATGCTCATTGTACAATTCACTTGCACATGTAATACATTTTACTTGCATCTGCAATACATTTTTCTTGCACTTATGCAAGTAATTTACTTTGTTAACATTCATGCACCTGGTTGCAACCTATGTGCACCTAGTTATAGCAATAGGTGCACCTAGTTATAACATTAGGTGCACTTAGTATTGATGCTCATTGTATAATTTACTTGCACGTGTGCACCTATTTTCACTTGCAGGTGCAAGTAATTTATCTTGTTAACATTTATGCACCTGGGTACACCTATGTGCACCTAGTTATAACATGAAGTGCACCTAGTTATAACGTTAGTTGCAACTACATTCCGGACACGTGGCGCGCTGTGATTCGTTCTCAATTCTCTCCTGGGCGGCCAGTTCTCACCTGAACGCAATCCTATATATATATATATATATATATATATAATGAATTTAATGTACTTTGTTATTTGTGATTAGATATATCGGTGTTGGGGAATCAGAAGATATACAACTTTTTTACTATTTTGTAAAGTCTGAATCAAATCCTATTATTGATCCTATTGTGCTTTGGATCTCTGGTGGTCCCGGATGCTCATCTTTTGTTGCAATGACGGAAGAATTGGGTGAGCTTTAAATTTGTATTTTTTTTAATATCGATTTTTTACATGCACAACTTTGATGTGTTAAAAAAATATTTTAAAATTATTTTTATTAATGAATATTTTTATTTTTCTTTAATTGTTTCAAGAGTTTTGTTATGATTTTTCTAATGTGACATTTTTGTGCTTAACAGAACTTTTAATTTAGTCTTTAGATATGTAAATTTTATCCACTAATATTAAATTAAATACTATAAAAATTGAATTATAACTAACTTGATTCAAGTATCATTATTAAACAATGCATATAAATTGTTTCGAGGAATAATTGACAGTAATACAAATATTGCGTCAAGGAAAAAATTTCTAAATTAAATTAATTAACCATATGCACAGGGCCATTGTTATTTGATGTACCAAAGAATAACTGGAGTTTGCCTACATTGTCACGAAATCCTTATTCATGGACAAAGGTACTTTACTTTGTGCTTTTATAGAATATCAATAAATGTTATGGTGAATTTCAATTGGCTAATATTGAAGTGCATAAAATTATTGCTAGGTTGCAAGCTTTATCTATCTAGACTTACCCGTGGGAACAGGATTTTCGTATGCTAAAAGTTCAAAAAAATATAAAGCGAATGATGTAGAAACAAGTTATCATGGAGCGGAATTTATTCGCAAGGTTAACTAACTTTTCAATTTTCATTGTGATACGCACATGTGCACTTATATATTGTGAAACTTGCATTAGTTATCTAACACTTGGGATTATTATATAGTGGTTTGAAGATCATTTTCAATATCAATCCAACTCATTCTATGTTGGTGGAGACTCATATTCTGGTATTACGGTTCCAATGGTTGTTCAAGCAATTTCAGATGGTAAGTCATTAAGAAATATTCCATTGAAGTTTATGTGATTCACTTAAAAAATCATGATAATTGATCTAAAAAGAAAAAACCATGATAATAAACTAAGAATGTATCAAATATGACCCTATGGTATTGGCTCTATAAACCTACACTAGTTACTTAATGAACATGTGCTAGTAACTTTATTAACTTACAATAATTCATTAATGAATAAGTTGTAGTGATTTTATGAACATATAGTAATACACATATATTAGATGGTAAGTCATTAAGAAATATTCCATTGAAGTTTATGTGATTCATTTTATTAACTTACAATAATTCATTAATGAAGCACAAAAAGTCAATATTGCCTACACTGAAATTCAAACCCACAACCTCACACATGAAAGAGTAACTTGGTATCATGGTGCGGGATGATACTTTAGCCAAAATATTAATATGGTCTCATTTAAAAGATCTCAATTAGAGTTTTTAACCATATAGTAATTTTATTTGTAACAAAATAAATAAATTTAAGTTAGAAAAAGAAAATTTAAGGCTAAGTTTGGAATCATGTGATATAGTTTGGCAATGACTTGGGTTACGTTAATATTGTTATATGAAAATTGGTTCATGATATAAGTACCGGTGAAAAATGGTTTGAGTTTCCATATGTTCCAAAAACTATATCCATCATTTCAAAATGTTAAGTATCATGAATCTTTATTAATAATTTAATTTTTTTTCAATATAACATATATACTTCAATAATTGCATGCCCACTTGTTAATTTACAGGGATTGATGCAAGATTTAAACCACTCGTTAATCTTAAGGTTGGTAAAGATTTTAAGTATGAACATGTTTCATTTACAAAACACACACGCACACACATATAGATATATAATGTAGCGTTACTATTCTTACTTCCAGTAGGTCACCCATCTTGTAAGTCAAACATCTTGTCGCAACCTGCAAATGAATGCTTTTCCAGTCAGCAGGCATCTCCCCTGGTCGGGTCATATATGCCTTATCATATATATATATATATATATATATATGTGTGTGTGTGTGTGTGTGTGTGTGTGTGTGTGTGTGTGTGTGTGTGTGTGTGTGTGTGTGACACACACACAAAAACAAACACACGCACATGTACACAATGGCATTTCTGCAAATAACTTGGACTTTAAAGTACAAGAAGTAACAATAAAGTGCAACTAAGCAAAGTTATGGAGTGCACTTGTTGACAAATGTAGTACGTAGTAACATTTTTTTTTAAAGAACTTAAACTTTAATTTAAAGTGCAACTAGTAACCCTATAAAGTGCAACTATAAACACGTACTATAAATTAAAGTGCATCTTTTAACTACACTTATCCATATGGGAGGTGCATTTTTTGGTGTTGTTAGTTACACGATACTATTAATTGCACATTAAAATTTGAATAATTTCTTTCCAGATTCATTGCTTTGAGTAATTCCTAGTTCTATCATATTAGAATGTTCTTATTTCGTTTTAAAAAAAAAAAAAAGAATGTTCTTATTTCATTCAAATCCTACATTTATATATGTAACACGTGCATTAGGGCTACTTAATTGGCAATGGAGTCACATTTCTAGCTGACAACAACTTCGATTATACTTTCCAAACGGCTCGCGGATTTAGTCTTGTTTCACTCGAACAGTATAAGGTAATTGTTCGTTTTTTTTTTTTTTTCTTTTGAAAAAAAAGGTAATTGTTCTTCTTTTTATATATGTATTAGGTTTGTAGAAATTTTACAATACTTAAAGCGTATCATGCATGCCTAATATTATAAAGGGCAATAAGATTTTTTCAATAAGATGATATTTAGAAATTTTTCACTTTTCATTTTTTATACTCTCTATTCAATTTTATGTGTCTTAGTTAACGAAGGTTTACTAGATTTATTTACAATTCAAATTTTTATAATATTAAGTTTAGTGTTAGTATGGTATATATACTCCGTAATATATATATATATAGGGTCATGTTCAGGTGTGGCCGCGCCTTCCCGTGCGGCCGTGCGGTTCACACCACTCAATGTTACGAAATACACCACTCAATATTAAGAAACACACCACACAATATGCACTGTGGTGTGTTTCTTAACATTGTGGTGTGTTTCATTGTGTTT
The DNA here is from genome assembly GCA_003576665.1 of Ipomoea trifida. Classification (NCBI taxonomy): domain Eukaryota; kingdom Viridiplantae; phylum Streptophyta; class Magnoliopsida; order Solanales; family Convolvulaceae; genus Ipomoea; species Ipomoea trifida. Next base: position 4,092,327 of record CP025653.1, read on the forward strand.
CATTGTGGTGTGTTTCTTACATTGAGTGGTGTATTTCGTAACATTGAGTGGTGTGTGACCGCACGGCCGCACGGGAGAGCACGGCCACACCTGAGCCAAAATCTATATATGGGTCATGTTCAGGTGTGGCCGCGCCTTCCCGTGCGGCCGTGCGGTTCACACCACTCAATGTTACGAAATACACCACTCAATATTAAGAAACACACCACACAAATATGCACTGTGGTGTGTTTCTTAACATTGTGGTGTGTTTCATTGTGTTTCATTGTGGTGTGTTTCTTAACATTGAGTGGTGTATTTCGTAACATTGAGTGGTGTGTGACCGCACGGCCGCACGGGAGAGCACGGCCACACCTGAGCCAAAAATCTATATATGGGTCATGTTCAGGTGTGGCCGCGCCTTCCCGTGCGGCCGTGCGGTTCACACCACTCAATGTTACGAAATACACCACTCAATATTAAGAAACACACCACACAAATATGCACTGTGGTGTGTTTCTTAACATTGTGGTGTGTTTCATTGTGTTTCATTGTGGTGTGTTTCTTAACATTGAGTGGTGTATTTCGTAACATTGAGTGGTGTGTGACCGCACGGCCGCACGGGAGAGCACGGCCACACCTGAGCCAAAA
>CP025653.1:4097009-4384800 GCA_003576665.1 Ipomoea trifida
TATATATATATATATATATATATATATAGGATTGCGTTCAGGTGAGAACTGGCCGCCCAGGAGAGAATTGAGAACGAATCACAGCGCGCCACGTGTCCGGAATGTAGTTGCAACTAACGTTATAACTAGGTGCACTTCATGTTATAACTAGGTGCACATAGGTGTACCCAGGTGCATAAATGTTAACAAGATAAATTACTTGCACCTGCAAGTGAAAATAGGTGCACACGTGCAAGTAAATTATACAATGAGCATCAATACTAAGTGCACCTAATGTTATAACTAGGTGCACCTATTGCTATAACTAGGTGCACATAGGTTGCAACCAGGTGCATGAATGTTAACAAAGTAAATTACTTGCATAAGTGCAAGAAAAATGTATTGCAGATGCAAGTAAAATGTATTACATGTGCAAGTGAATTGTACAATGAGCATCAATACTAAGTGCACCTAATGTTATAACTAGGTGCAACCTATGTTATAACTAGGTGCACCTATGTTATAACTAGGTGCACCTAGGTTGCACCCAGGTGCATGAATATTAACAAGGTAAATTACTTGCATTTGTAAGTGAAAGTATTTGCGAAAATAGGTGCATGAATATTAATAAGGTAAATTACTTGCACTTGTAAGTGAAAATATGTGCGAAAATAGGTGCACTTGTAAGTGAAACTAGGTGCACTTTTAAGTGAAACTAGGTGCACTTGTAAGTGAAACTAGGTGCACCAAAGTTCCAATTATTTACGAAAATGCCACCGCGTCATTTTTTTAAAATTGCATCTGATTCGTTGATCTGGACACGTGGACGACTGTGGAGCGTTCTCATTTCTTACCTGGGCGAGAGTTCTCACGAGAGTGCACCCTATATATATATATAGGGTCATGTTCAGGTGTGGCCGTGCCTTCCCGTGCGGCCGTGCGGTTCACACCACTCAATGTTACGAAATACACCACTCAACGTTAAGAAACACACCACACAAATATGCACTGTGGTGTGTTTCTTAACATTGTGGTGTGTTTCATTGTGTTTCATTGTGGTGTGTTTCTTAACATTGAGTGGTGTATTTCGTAACATTGAGTGGTGTGTGACCGCACGGCCACACGGGAGAGCACGACCACATTTGAACCAAAATCTATATATATATATATATATATATATATATATATATACACACACACGTATACATACTATCCTTTTCTATGCGAGAAGTGAAAACATATGCCCAATATTTATACTTTAAAAAATAACTAACAAATTCTTACTAATTAAAATCTAAATGAAGAAAAAACTTATTTATTATATTAATCCAATATATAATGTCTACAAATATTATTATCATTAAAGAATATAAAAAAAATATGGTGGATGCATGTGCATAACGAATGTTATAACGGTAAGAGTATTTTTGTCAAAAAAAATTGTATAGTACAAATCTAACAACACAATGTACAAAATGATTAACACTAACAATTAAACATGAACATAAATAAGGGATATAACTTTAATAGAGACTTATTATGTTTTTAGATATATAATTGAGAGTCACATGAGAATAACCCATGCAAGAACTGTGGACAAATATGATTTGTCCATATAGGATGATCAATGGTTAAAAATTAATAAAAAAAAAAATTACAATGACAGTTCTATAATTTTCTATTTTTAGGATTATATTGTGCATTTGGAAATGCATGCTTGACAATGAATTGGTGGATACATCCACACTTTTTATCTTGAGAAATAAAAAACTAGAATCTTACAATTATTAAACTTTCAAGTTTGTAATAATTATAAAATGAACTATGTTTTTAAAAGTATTTAAATATGATAAGATCAGAGTTTTACCCGGTTTCAAGTTCAAATGGAAGAGGCCCTTCAGGTTGAACCCCTGGGAGATACTCCACCTTAGAGCCTGTTGCTGCAACATGATGTGAAGAGCAAAACCACAAAACAACGACGATTCCTAGAAGCAAAGGAAGAGAACTGCAGCATCTTCGTCGCAAAAGATTTGCAAACAACATTTTCGTCAAATTTAATTTAATCGTCACAAGAAAAAAAGGCGCATTTTTGCTCGCTGCATGGTTGCTGCTCTTTTATACAACGTTTTCGTACCTAAATCCTAATTTTTATTAATACGGACGAGTTTGCTTCTTCTGCAAGAGTTACGAGCTTACAGGTGACTCTACGATTATTTATAATAATTGAAGTACTATATAGGACTACTTAATTATAATATTAATTATCAAATCAGAAGATAATACTAATTAAAGATTACTGAAATAATAATTACTCCGTACATTGTAGTCGATGCGATAAGAACGTATCTTCTTGAAATATGTGAACAAACTATTTTCATTGAAATTCACGGTGTTATATTTCTAAATATTTTCATTTACTTTTTACATTTAAAAAAATGAAAAGAATATCTTTTGAATTGGTAGATCATCAGAAATTGGAATATGTATAGGGGCGCTAAAATGATAACAGATGAACACAAAATAATTATTAAGAGTAAATCGTAGTCATCTACATATCCAAATTTAACGGATGAGATGTAATTAAAAAATCATACAATGATATATATTTTTGTAAATAACTCAAACTTTGGTGTAAGTAATATGTGTTAAAAGTACAAGTAACTGGTGCAAGTTGCAAGTAAAATCACTTTAAAATGATGCACTTAATGATAATATTTGGTGTAAATAATGATAACGTTATGTGCACTTAATATTATTGCTCAGTGTACATTATTTGGTGCACTTTTAACACATTTTACTTGCACTTAGGTGTACTATATGAAATTATTACTTGCACTTTTAACACACTTTACTTGAACTTCAAAGTTTAATTATTTACGCATCTTTAAAAGAAAGTGTTTTTGATCTGTTAGATATGGACATGTAGACAACTGCGATTGATTCTTAGTTATTTCTTGGATATGTGATTCGCACCTGATCCGATATACATACATACATACATACATACATACATACATACATACATACATACATACATACATACATACATACATACATACATACATACATACATACATACATATATATATATATATATATATATATATATATATATATATATATATATATATATATATAAAATCCTAATCATATAAGAACTAATTTGGAGAACCACTAATCATATATAGTTTGGAGACCCTACGGCATACGTTAGAACTCGTTGGGGATGGCCTAAGAATATGTAACCACTTTTAATGTTGTTGTGCATCATATGTGCTTAATTAGTCATCTGTAAGGAATAATTGCTTATAGATTTTGATGATACTAATTAAGTAAATTGTATAGTCTTTGTAGACCCCTTAAACTTACTTGTAAAATAATTTTGAATCTTGTTTTTTACCGGGAGAAGATGCACCAAAAGTGGTTTGATGAGGGCATATTTGTTCTACTTTTTTTATGCACTCATTGGTTAGTATTGCTTTAACTGTGATCAAAATGACCAATTATGTGATAAAGTATGTGGGGGAGCTTATTGGGAAAGATATTGTATTTGTAGGTAAAAAGGACAATTCCAAGGGCAAAATAGAGAACAAAAAAATAGTAAAATAGGATGTAACCCAAACGATGCCATCACGCAGAGGCATTACGCGTAACCGCAGCTCATGACAAACAACTTCAAAAACTCAATCTTTGCTATCATGAGTGGTCATTACCTTTAAACACTAAAAAAAATGCGAAAATAGCGACGGACCCTTTCCATTTTTAATTTAGCGACGGATTAACGACAATTTAGTGACAGATTTTTATTTTATTTTTTGTTAAATGGACATCTAGAGACGGATTCGCGACGGATATTACAACGGATTTTTTTCGTCGTTAAATACGTGACTAATTTTAGCGGTGAATTTTTGCGCAAAAATTAGAGACAAATTTGTGACGACTTAGCGACGGAATTTTCGCTAGGGTTTTAGTTGCTACAAATTAGCGACTGATATATTAATCCATAGCTATATTTTCAATTCCGATTTGTTTGTCTTTACATCTTAACGACGGTTTTGAGGATCCATCGCTATGTAGCGACAGATTCTCAATTCCGTCGCTAAATTTATATAGTGATATTTGTAAGAATAATCTAGCGATGGATTCTCCTTCCGTTGCTACATTCACAAACAATTTTTAAGGTTCTAATAATCCGTCGCTAAACTAATAAATCTTTTCTTAAAAAAAAATCGAGCCGCTAGGTTTACATCTCGGTTGTCGAATCTGTTAAGTCTAGCGACGAAATTATGGATCCATCGCTAGACTTATCATATTAATTCTAGAGGATCTCTTAACCCTAAGCAATTACATCGCGATTCTCTTAACATGTTCTCTTCTCCTGTTGCGCTAAAAGACTGCGTCCTGCCTCCACCGCCCACCGCCAACCGCCGACGGACTGCCTCCACCACCGACGGTTTGCCTCCACCGTCGACCGCCGCTTACACGACCTGCTGCGATAAAGGCTGAATGACGCTGTTGCTATTTTACTCCGCGTACTACCCACCGCCGACGGGCTGCCTCCACCGCCCACCGTCGCTTACTCAATTCTCCGCTGCTCTATTCTCATGTACGTGTTTCGCTGCTTCCCTGCTATTATTTTTATGCATTTTCTGTATGTTTATGTGTTTTCTATACGTATGTGGAGTCTGTGTGTTTGTGGAGTCTGTGGGAGAAATTAAGAATGAAACAATAAATTGGATGGCGTCTGTGGAGTTCAAAATTTAAGCTGAAATTCCTTGTACATGTGATTGGACATTCCAATTTCCTTGTACCAGTGATTGGACATTCACAAAATTCATGGCTCCAAAGCTAAGCCAATCAAATTTCAGTTTTAAGAATTTAATAGAAATATTAAATAATAATTTATTTATTTTTTTTTTAAAAGATGAATTATGGATTAGATATAAGAACTATTTCATTTCCATTTCAATCTGCATATTCTAGATTGATTTTAGAGGGGAGCATATATAGGTTGGTGTAAGGTCCATGTTTTGAGAACGAAGGACCTATGTAGTTTTCATTCCCTTTAATTTCTTGTTTATTCTCGTCCTTGAAAAAGAAAGAGAGTTAAATAGTTTATTTCATAGAGTGAGGGTATTTGAAAAAAATAAAATACTATAGTTAAACTTACAAAGAACAGCATGAATTAAATTTGAAAATGAAAGAATTAGGGTGCAGCTCTAATTTAGAATATAATATAATATATAGTTAGTATGGGTCCACTTCATTCTTCATTACTCAATAGAATGGATGAGGTTAATTAATTAAGAGTAATTAATTATATTAATTAATAGTTCTATATATTCTAGGCATATGCCATGTTTGGTAAATGGTTGTTAGCAGATGCTGTTAGCTGATTGGATTACAATGTATAATTAATTGATAATATTAGCTAATTCTAGAAAAGTGTTTGGTAAATTAGTTGTTAGCTGATAACTGTTTGGTATAATTTCTTTTCTCAAAAGGCTAATTGAAAAGGTTCTTTGTGTAGCCTTTTAAAATTTAGTATTTTAGAGTTACAAAAAACTTATTAACCAAACACTTATATTTTATTTATTTATTTTTTATTTTTTTTGCAATAAACTCATCAACCAATCCTTAGATATAAGTTTAGAACATGAAGAAGAGGTTTATCTAAACCAGCTAATATGCATTTTTCGTTGTCTTCTTAGTAGAAACACCCAAATAACTTTCTTCCTTTTCCTTTTTTACCTCTGTCTTTCTTCTTATATTTCCTTCACTATTTTTCTCAGAGTTCAACGTCTAAATCTCCATCAGTAAATCAGACTTCATCTTTAAAGTCCCGGCCATCTCAACGAAAAACTGTAATACTATTTTATGTTGGATTCAGATTCACCAATTGTGCCTTTCTAGCATTTCAAAGATGATAGACATCATGGTGATTTGGTTTCAGCCTTTTATATGGTACCTAACAGTTCCATCAATTTGTAGATAAAATTGTTTCTATCTATTTTTATTGTACAATGCATGTCGGTGACTAACAAAGTTGAATCTTGTTCACATTCAAGAATGGTAACAAAATAGCGATGGAAAAATCGATTGCTAAATTTAGCGATGGATATTTCTGTCACTAAGTTGTAGCTAAATAGCATCTAATTCAAATAATAGAAACAAATTAGCGACAACAATTTTCATCATTACATGTAGCGATGGACGATAGCGACGGAAATTTTTGACGCTATATTTAGAGACGGAAAAGTCCGTCATTATTCCCTTGCAAATTTTGTCACTAGATCGTCGTGGTAGGAAACTAGCGATGAATTTTTTATTGGTTTTGCGACGGAGTTTTGGTAGCTAGATTTAGCGACGAAATTTATCGTTGTTATTCCCTTGCAAATTTTGTCATCAAATTGTCGCCAAGAGAAAAATAGTGACAGATTGTTTTCGTTTAGCGACGAAAATTTCCGTCGTTAATTTTAGCGACGGAATAAAATTGCGTCGCTAAATTCTAGCGATGCGCTTTTTAGCGACGGATCAATTCCGTCGCTAATAACTTTAGCGACGGTCCTATTTAGCGACATCTATATGTCGCTATTTTTGCCTCTTTTGTAGTGAAATAGAGTTCTTGAAGAAAACTTCTGAGAGGTAATCTATGCTATCACGCATAACCAAGTCGATCTTGTGAAGGAAACTTCATAAAGTTATTAGTATCTGCTATCAAGAGCAATCATCATGGCGTGATAAGGCCTCGTGACACAGTGGTTTTCAAAAAATTTAAATAGGAGAAGTTATATTTTATTTGGGGATTCTTCTTTTTAGAATTTTAAACATTATATAGTTACTCTCTAGTATAACTCAACTACCAATTTCAATTCCTTAGAACCTTGGAATTTAATAATTTTAATTTTCAATTTCAATTGCATTGCATTGCAATTTCAATTCAAGTTCTAGTTAGATTCAGTTTCCGTTCTTAATTTACATTGTTTGAGCAAGGATTGATGATTGGATTTACACTTTTCATCATCAAATAGATAAGTCAATTCTACTTCTATTTCATTGCAATTTCCTTGCTTTTCATACTTTGATATTATGTTTTGTGCTTTGTTATGGATTGCTTGTTGTTTGAGCATTTAACAATCAACAACCACTTTTGTGATAGAGGAAGTTCGAGGATCACCCTAGCTATATAGTTCTTGATTAAGGAGTGAAGGACAAGTTGACGAGGAGATTGTGATTGTCTCAAGGATTGCCGCCGGAAGAAGCTATGGGCTTCAATAATTCACTTCGTATTTTGTAAAAAATACTTAGTAGAATCCTTCTTGGAGCTTAAGAGAAGAGCGGAGTATGAAATTTTTTTGAACTACTAAAGTAGAGATCTATCTCTCTTGCATTTTACTTTATTATCTATCTTTGCGAACTAACCTCATACACGCGTTTTAACACTTACATACAAACTCACAAAACGTAGCTACAATATGTTTTACTTGACAAGTTAATTAAAAACTTATGCTACAAATTAAAGGAAATTTTATTTTCTTAGCTTGGTTTTCAAAATTCAAGCTCACTTATCTTAAATTCAAAAAAAGCTTTTAAAGTCTATTCAACCTCCCTCCCGCCCTTCTCCCTCTCTCCTTTAGATCTTAACTTGCCCGAGACCAACACAATCTACCTTTATTGATTTTTGGGACTATATATTAACATTTTTGAAAAGTTTGACATGTGATCTGAGTAATCCTTTTGAGGTATTTATACTTTGAGTGATGTCTAATAAAGATTATAATATGATCTAAATATAATTAAATTTTTCTAAGAAGTAAGGAGTTTAATTTTTTTTCTTTTCACATGTTCCAAACCCAAAAAATAAAAGCTAAAAATAAAATATGACAATCCCTCATCATAAAGAAAAGCTAAGTATGTGATGAATTGAATGTTAATACAATTCAATTTCAAAAATGTATTCCATAATAATTTATTCATTACAATATATTTTGTATTTTTTTACATGAATTTCATCATAAACCATCAAAATAAAACTCAAGTACAGCCATATGTTTTTGAAGGAAACATATACTTTTAACCTAGATTTTACCATTGTCATACAAAATTAAAGTTGTTCATGTGATATCCATCTTTTAAACATAATAAAGCAATCAACTGGTGTTATTGTTGGAGCAATGTGGTCCGATCCCTGTTTCAAATATCAACTAAGAGTTATATATATATATATATATATATATAGAGCTAGTAAACAACATATATACTAGGAGTAAATTATCACCAGGATTTTGGCATATGTCATGTTGTTGGAGAAGGTCCTTGTATATCTACATAACAATTGAAAGATTTCATTTTAATTAGTTTTTTCTTAATTATAATTCATATATCACAAATCTGTTGTAGTGGACATTTATAACATACCCAACAATTCGATTATTTATCAACCAAGGTCGCCAATCATCAATGACAGAATAATTCAATGATTTTGTCCATCTTTCAGTAGAAAATGAATTCACAAATATATCAGCATTTCCACTGAAACAGAAATAGGTATGATCATTTATTTAGATTAGTAAAAAGATAATCATTGAAACATATACAGTATATTTTACAAACCTGTATATAAGAGATCTATAACCTTTTGTGCTAAGATTTGCATGATATGGTCTAGTGTCGTGCACGGTTCTTTCATAATGCAAAGGTATCCTGCATTTAGCCCATTTTTCACCGCATCCCTATGTCAAAACAATACAATTATTGAAGGATAGTCCGTGTTTTAGGCTTGATTGCAATTATTGATGGATAGTCCGTGTTTTAGCCCACTTTTGGTCTTTTGCTTTTAGATCTTAGATAAGTAAAACATCCTTATTTGGATCTAATATTATTGTGACATGATCATTTTCAGTCTTCGTCAACAAAATCGTTTAAACTACATTAAATACAAGGACATTTTGATGTATTCAGTTTTAAGTGTTAAGTCATTTTTTTTCTTTTTTGGTCCTCAATTTATATGTGTCATTGGATTTGTAGTATTTTTTTTTTTTTTCCAAAACATACATCCCTGTTAGTTCTAATATTATTGTGGCATGATCATTTTTTATCCTTTGTCAATAAATATGTTTAAATGACATTATTAACCACTCAAAATCTTCCTTTTTTTCTTTTGGTACTAAGTCATTTTTAAGCTTTCAAAAAAAAAAAAAGTCATTTTTAATGTCATCTAAACATATTCGTTGATAGATGATAAAAAATGGTCATGCCACAATAATGTTAGGACCAACAAGGATATTTAAAAAAAAAAAAGGACTAAAAATGCAATGACATATATAAATCTAGGACAAAAAAAAAAGAGGAAGAAAATGACTTAACACTTAGAATATAGAATAGACCAAAATGAGAATGTATTTAACTCCATTAAATGGTCTAGTTGACAGAGAACCAAAAATAGTTATGCTACAATAATACTAGGACCAAAGGAAATGTTCTGAAAAAAAAAAAACAGAATGTTATGCTAAGACCAAAAATAGTTATGCTACAACAATACTAGGACCAAAGGAAATTTTAGAAATAGAATTAACTCTAAAATTAAAATATAAAAAGTTAATTCCATTTTTTGTCCTAGATATATATGTGACAGTCCACTTTTAGTTTTTTTTTTTTATCAAAATATTTATTTTTGGTCCTAATATTATTGTGGCATGATCATTTTTTGTCATTTAGCAACAAAAACGTTTAAATATCTTTAAATACAAGGACATTTTTTGTCTTCAATTATGAATATTTTTCAAAAAATAATAATAAACATTAAAATATAGTAGTTCAACATACTTTGTATAAAAAATATTATATTGAAATGTCTTTGTATTTAACGGCATTTCAACGATTTTGTTGATTGAAGACTAAAAATGATCATGCCACAATAATACTATGACCAAATGAAAATATTCTAATTATAAAGGACTAAAAATGTACTGTAACATATAAATTTAGGACAAAAAATAGAATTAACTCATATAACAAAAATATTTTTATATGGTTAAGGCCACTAATAATGTTAATATTATTTTTAAATGTTAAAATTTTAAGTTATTATGTAAGTGGTATTAATTCAGTCCTTATCAGCAACATTTTAAAATCTTTTTATTTATTTATTTATTTATTCTTATTATTATTATTATTATTATTATTATTATTATTATTATTATTATTATTATTATTATTATTATTATTATTATTATTATTATTATTATTATTATTATTATTATTATTTTGTGGAGAGAAACCTTCCGTCATTACAGTTTCCATTTATTAAGAAACTTTAAAGAAAATAATAAATAAAAAATAATTACCTTCCGAACATGCAGGGCCTCTAGAACGTTATCATGATTCATCCACCGAGATGCAATTACTGCAGCCTAATATGTTGCATGTTATGAGAACGTCATTATTTCCAGTTCATATCATAATTAGGAACATTAATTTATTCTTTAGAAAAATTTAGATATATATGTGGAGATTTAATTAGTTTAGAATGAAAGGTTATTTCGGATGTTTATAGATTATTATAAAAAAAAAATCAAATTTTTCCTCCAAATATATGTGATTGGTTCTTTATTGTTAAAAATTACAGAACATATAAAATATTTAAAATTTATTACAGATGAGTGAGGCAATCTCATAAAAAAAAATAAAAATGAAAAGAATTGGGTTTACAAATTAATTGTTTAAATAAATAAAATCTTACCTTAAGTATTAAATGGCGATCAAAGGCATGTACATTGTACCCACGGAACCTCTTAGCATCATTTTCTTCTCCAATAACATTAGGCCAATAATAATGTTCCCCAGTCGGCAGTATACCGATCTACACATTATTGGACATTTGGACATGCCACATATATATATAAATCTTCAAATTAGTGGCATATGTTATGTCAATCAAAACCTATAACTTGTTACTTTTTTTAAAAATAAATAAATATAATGCTTATTCATTTATGATATTATGATTTTTTTTTTTCAAATTATATAAGTATATAGTGCAGCAATGGTTGTACTTTATACTCCAATTAAGCTTATTATTGTTGTTGTTGTTATTATTATTATTGTTTGCCTTTCATATATTTTATACGCGATAAAAATATAATTTTAATTATTGCTGACCTCATCCAAGCAATCTGTCCCCTTACAGGCTTTCGCTGACTGCACGTGAATGTAATTAAGCCATTAGAATGCAATTAACATATCCAGTGGGATTTGAGAATTGAATCGTATTAGGAATTAAATAATTAGCAATATGTATGGATTTAAGAAAATAATAAATAGAAATTGGAATAAAATAAATAAATAATTAGTTAAATAAATAAAACTAAAAATAATTAATGTGGCGTTTGTTTTTACTATCCCCATATTGAATTTAAATCTTTTAGTTATTATAAAACTAAATATTTTATTGCCCGTTATTTATAATATTAGGCATGCATAATATACGATTAAAGTATTGCAAAATTTCTACAAACCTAATACATAAAAGAACAACAATTAAGAACAATTACCGTATACTGTTCGATTGATATAAGACCTAATCCGCGAGCCGTTCGGAAAGTATCACCGTAGTTGACATCTTGAAATGTGACTCCATTGCCAATTAAGTAGCCCTAATGCACGTGTTACATATATACATGTAGGATTTGAATGAAATAAGAACATTCTAATATTATAGACTAGGAATTACTCAAAGCAATGAATCTGGGAAGAAATGATTCAAATTTTAATGTGCAATTAATAGTATCATAGAGTATAACTAACAACACCAAAAAGTGAACCTCCCAGATGCATAAGTGCAATTAAAAGATGCATTTTAATTTATAGCTAGGGTTGACAATTGCACTTTATAGTGTTACTAGTTGCACTTTAAATTAATGTTTAAGTTCTTTGCAAAAATGTTACTACATTTGTCAACAGGTGCATTCTATAACTTTGCTTAGTTGCACTTTGTTGTTACTTGTTGTACTTTAAAGTCCAAGTTATTTGCAAAAATATCATTATGTACGTGTGTGTGTGCGAACGCACGCGCGTGTTCGTTTGTATGTGTTTGTGTGTGTGTGTCTCTCTCTCTCTTTCTCTCTCTCTCTCTCTCTCTCTCTCTCTCTCTATATATATATATATATATATATATATATATATATATATATATATATATATATATATATATATATATAAGGCATATATGACCCGGCCGGGGAGACCCCTGTTAATCGGATAAGCATTCATTTGCCCGATTGTCCAACCAGCTCCAGTCCTCTCCGAACAGATCTAGGAGTTGGTAAGACACTTCCTAATTAACAGATCACCTTAACCGAGAAGCTCACATTCAAGACCGGAAAGATGACCTCCCTTCTTTGCCCGTACCCTCAGGTACGAGGCTCTGGACGTGTTGGGCGTCGATCGGGTTAGCCGAGTTCAATCCATGTTCGATTCGAGACTTGGCGTTGTCGCTTACTATAGAGGGGTATAGTTAAATGGTTAATGTTCACCTACTTATATACCAATTGGTTTTAAGTAGGATATGACAACCAGATAGCCAAAGAACTCTATGGTTAAGCGTACTTGGCATACAACAGTTACAGGATGGGTGACCCACTAGGAAGTAAGCATAGTGTAGTGTTGAGATCCAACAATTGGTATCAGAGCCAAGGTCACGGGTTCGAATCAATGGCGAGACGCTAACCGAGTCCAGTCCCGGATGGGATGTACGTAGGTCTATGTCGAGCCCAAAAGGGGGATTAGAGGGCACGGAGCCAAAGGACCAAGTCAGATCAGACATGCTGCTAGGCTTTGTGATCAAAGGTTGCGGTAGGTGCTAGGAGATGAATTACTGGTCGTTGATCGGGTTGGCCGAGTTTAGCCTCTGCTCGATTGCAGACGTAGCACTATAACTTACCATTTAGGTGGTAGACATGTGGTTAAATGGATAATGCCCACCTACTTATCACCAATTGGTTTTAAGCTAGTAAGATAGATTTTGTGGTTAAGCGTGCTTGACTTACAACAGTCACATGATGAGTGACCCGCTAGAAGTAAGCATAGTGTAGCGCTGAGATCAAACTGGACGCATTGTCTAATCATGTCAAGTATACCTTTTTCCCTTATGTTAAACACTTGGCCACTCCTCACTGGCCGGCCACCCTACACCCATCACGTGGAGGACATGTCAGACCATTGACATTTAATTTGTTCCCCGACTCGCCTATATAAGGCGCGTATATTATTTGAAAAAGGGACTTTTACAAAATCCACTTACCTAGGAAATTAAAATCATTAATATATATATATATATATATATATATATATATATATATATATATATATATTCTTGGGAATCGGTAAATATCTGCCCTTGCTCTATTCGAGACTTGGCACTTGGCTTAATATGTAGCGATGGAGATGGGATTCATTCACTTGCATTTTTGTTAGCACTACAAAAAGCGGTTTAATGGTTAATGTGTACCTATTTATCACTAATTGGTTTTAAGAAGGATATGACAACCAAATAACCAAAGAAATTCGTGATTAAACATGCTTGACTTACAAGATGGGTGACCTATTATTGGAAGTAAGAATAGTGCAACACTACATTATATATCTATAACTGTGTGCGTGTGTGTTTTGTAAATGAAACATGTTCATACTTAAAATCTTTACCAACCTTAAGATTAACGAGTGGCTTAAATTTTGCATCAATCCCTGTAAAATAACAAGTGGGAAATTATTTAAGTATATATGTTATATCGATACTTAACATTTTGAAATGATGGATAGTGTTTGGAAGATATTGAAACTCAAAACTTTTTTCACGGGTACTTATATCATGAACCAATTTTCATATAACAATATTAACCCAAGTCATTGCCAAAATATATCACATAATTCCAAACTTAGCACTAAATTTTGTTTTCTAACTTAAATTTATTTATCGTTACAATTAAAATTATTGTAGAAAAAAGTATCATTTTTTTTAGAACTATAAAAAAATATCGTTAAAAACTCTAATTGAGATATTTTAAATGCGATTATATTAATTTTTTTTTAAAAAATAAATTAATATATAGGCTCCAAAAGTCACTATTGTTAGTTCATTATTACATATTTACATATTTATAAAGTCACTACAACAAGTTAATTAAGTTACTATTATTGTATGTTTATTAAGTGAATACTACTTGTTCAATTAGTCACTATTCTAGGTTTATGAAGTCAGCATGCGTATTACCATATGTTCATAAAATTACTACAACCTATTCATTAATTAATTATTGAAGGTTACTAAGTTACTAGCACATGACCATTAAGTAACTACTGTAGGTTGATATTTGATACATTCTTAGTTTAATTTTCATTTTTTTAATGAATCACATAAACTTCAATGGAATATTTCTTAATGACTTACCATCTGATATTGCTTGAACAACCATTGGAACCGTAATACCAGAATATGAGTCTCCACCAACATAGAATGAGTTGGATTGATATTGAATATGATCTTCTAACCACTATAGAATAATCCAAGTATTAGTTAACTAATGCAATTTTCACAATATATATGTTCACGTGTGCCTATCACAATGAAAAATTGAAAAGTGTTTACCTTTCGAATAAATTCAGCTGCATGATAACTTGTTTCTACATCAGTCGCAGTATAATTTTTTGAACTTTTAGCATACGAAAATCCTGCTCCCACGGGTAATTCTAGAAAGATAAAGCTTGCAACCTAGCAATAATTTTATGCACTTCACATATTAGCCAATTGAAATTGACCTTGACATTTATTGATAATGTTCTATGAAAGTGTACAAAGTAAAGTACCTTTGTCCATGAATAAGGATTTAGTGACAATGTAGGCAAACTCCAGTTATTCTTTGGTACATCAAATAACAATGGCCCTGTCATATGGTTAATTTAATTTAGAATTTTTTTTCCTTGACACAATATTTGTATTACTTTCAATTATTCCTTGGAAGAATGCATAAGCATTGTTTATATAATTATACTTGAATACAGTTAGTTATAATTCAATTTTTATAGACTAAATTTAATATAAGTGGATAAAATTTACATATCTAAAGACTAAATTAAAAGTTCTGTTAAGCACAAAATGTCACAATAGAAAATCATAACAAATCTGTTGAAACAATTAAAGAAAAATAAAAATATTGATTAATAAAAATAATTTTAAATTTTTTTTTAACACATCAAAGTTGTGTATGTAAAAAACATATATTAAAAAAATATAAATTTAAAACTCACCCAATTCTTCCGTCATTGCAACAAAAGAAGAGCATCCGGGACCACCGGAGATCCAAAGCACAATAGGATCAATATTGGGATTTGATTCAGACTTTACAAAATAGTAAAAGAGTTGTATATCTTCCAATTTCCCAACACCGATATATCTAATCACAAACACCAAAGTATATTAAATTCATATTATATATATATATATATATTTTGGTTCAAATGCGGCCGTGCTCTCCCGTGTGGCCGTGCGGTCACACACCACTCAATGTTACGAAATACACCATTCAATGTTATGAAACACACCACAATGAAACACAATGAAACACACCACAATGTTAAGAAACACACCACAGTGCATATTTGTGTGGTGTGTTTCTTAACATTGAGTGGTGTATTTCGTAACATTGAGTGGTGTGAACCGCACGGCCGCACGGGAAGGCACGGCCACACCTGAACATGACCCTATATATATATATATATATATATATATATATATATATATATATATAGAGGATATCAAATGAGAATAACCTAGGGAAAGAACTGTGGACAAATATGATATGTCCATTTATTAGAATGATCAAATGTTAAAAATTAATGAAAAATAAGAAATTAAATGCAATAGCATTTAAGTAATTTCTTATGATTACGATTGTACATTTGAAAATGCTTTGACCTTGAATTCGTGGATAATTGAAAGCCTGAACACATCCACACCCTCTATCTTGATAAATAAAAGACCCTCTATCTTGATAAATAAAAGACTAGGATCTTACCATTACCAAAATTTCAAATTTGTAATAATCATAGTTGAAAAATCGCTAGGCGCTCGGGGAGAGCCTAGCGCCTAGGACCCCTAGGGGTTGATTAATCAGCACCTAGGCGCCCGCGTATTTTTTTATTTTATTTTTTATTTTTTAAAAATGTATTTAAGTATTTTTAGTTTTTAAAGACTAATAATTATAAACTATATAATACTTTAATAATTAATACTAAAATATGAAATATTAACCTAAAAAATATCTAGTGTTTGTACAATTTAGGATTATTTCGCTCAAAACGATGTTGTTTTGAGTGAAATAATCCATTAAAAAAAAAGAACAATAGTTAATCGACCGATTAGGCGGCCTAGTCAGTGCCTAGGAGGTCTAGTCAGCACCTAAGAGGCCTAGGCGGTCAGCGTCTAAGCGGCACTTAAGCGGCCTAGTTGGTCGCCAAGCCGGCCAGCAGCCTAGACGGCTAGACCACCATTTAAGATGATAAGCTAGGTGGTCGACCGGTGCCTAGCGCCTAGGCAACGATTAATCGGCGCGTAGACGAGATTTTTGCAACATATAAAATAAACCATGCTCTTAAAAGTACTTAAATGTGATAATAAGATCAGAGTTGTACCCAGTTTCGAGTTCAAATGGAAGAGGCCCTTCAGGTTGAACCCCTGGGAGATACTCCACCTTAGAGCCTGCTGCTGCAACATGAAGTGAAGAGCAAAACCATAAAACAACGACGCTTCCTAGAAGCAAAGGAAGAGAACTGCAGCATCTTCGTCGCAAAAGATTTGCAAACAACATTTTCGTCAAATTTAATTTAATTGTCACAAGAAAAAAAGGCGCATTTTTGGTCGCTGCTAGGTTGCTGCAATATAATGCTCTTTAATACAAACAAAAACATGTAGTGACAGCGGCTTCGCACCCAAATTCTGATTTTCATTAATACGGACGAGTTTGCTTCTTCTGCAAGAGTTACGAGCTTACACGTGAATCTACGATTAATTATAATAATTGAAGTACTTTATAGGACCACTTAATTATAATATTCATTATCAAATCATAAGATAACACTAATTATTAGATTACTGAAATAATAATTACTCCGTACATTGTACTCGCTGCGATAAGAACTTTTCTGCATGAAATGTGTGAACAAACTATTTCCATTGAAATTCACGTTATATATTACGGAATAGTATTATTACTGATTAATATTGTTTATTAATATTATTACTGATTAATATTGTTTATTCTTCATGTATTTAAATCCTTAGGCTCTCTTAAGTCGGTATCTTCTGTTAGTTTGCACATAGATAGCTAGTTGTTATCACCTTTTTCCTGTATATAAAGGGTTGTGATATATAAATAGAATCATCAATTTTCCACCTCAATTATATTCTCACTGATCTCACATGGTATCAAAGAGTCAGAAATTTCTAGCGAAATCTATTTCCTATATATTTTTTCTTTTGGGTGTTATTCTATTGTGTATTCATGGCCACCAATACAAATACTGTTACACCCAGCATTCAATTAACTGCTCCTGCCAATTTTTACATTCGACTCACAATCTCAAATATTCCGTTTGGCGAAAACAAATCCAATCAGCTTTGATTGGTCTTGCCCTTGAAGGTTATATTGAGGCACCACAAAAGCTCCCTCAAAATATACTGATACTGCTCAAACCACTTTGAATCCAGCCTATCTTGTCGGCAAGATCATGTTATTTTGAATGCCATCCTCGGCAGCTACACCGACTCTATTCAACCAACTATTTCTTCTGCTTTGACATCAAAAGCAGCTTGGGATCGTTTGAAGGAAAGCTTTGCGAGCCCATGTCGCACTCGAATTGTTTCGCTAAAATCAAAATTAGCATCCAATCCGATTAATGGTCGTTCCATTGAAGAATTTAGATGATATGTTTGCTATCTCTAATGCACTTGCCCTTGCGCAAAGACCAGTAAGCGAGGAAGGCTTAGTGGTGAACTCCTTGGCACAATTGAGAGATGATTTTGAACTTATTGTTGAAGCTATTCGGGTTCACCCGGAACCTATTACGTTCTCTAAACTTAAAAATGTATTAACAGCTTTTGAGCGTAAGCAAAAAAAAAATTCGAGGTGCAACATTCTCTCCTTGCTACAGCAAATGCCACCCAAAAATCCTCTAACCGACAATATCAGGCCAACTGCAACTCTAGCGGTCGAAACTCCCACAATCAGCATGCTGGGACAAATGGTCCTCGTTCGACTCAGTCCTTTACTAATACAAATAAATTTACTAGTAAAAATGTCACATGCAGGTTCAGTAACATTTATGGCCAAGAAGTGCGAGACTGTCGGAAGCTTATGCGATTTCTTCATGAAAATAATGTTAACACGAACACATGCATTTGGTCAACAGTCGGCCACGGTCAATGTTACAGCAACGCCGCATACTGGTTGAAACTAGTGGTTATTTGATTCTGGTGCCTCCCACCATGCAATGCTGCTTCATCACCTTCGTTATTGCAGACAGTCTCTGACTATGTTGACCCTGACGAGATCCAACTTGGTGACGGTAAAACTCTACCAATTACTCACACCGGTCACATTGCTATCCCTACACCAACTTGTCATTTACATCTCTCTAATGTTCTTTGTGTCCCGAAGTTACAAAAAAATTTGATTTCTATTTTCAAGTTGTGAAAAACTAGTAATGTGTCGGTGAATTTTTTTATTCTTGTTTTCTTGTGAAGGATGTCTCACGGGGGCGCCACTAATGCAAGGGAGGAATGTTCATGATGTTTACGAGGCTTGGCTACCTTCTTCTCCTCATTTAAATATGTTCACTACATCCTCTTTATTGTCTTGGCATCACATTTTTGGGCATCCTTCCAACTGAGCTTTCGGTGCCTTGCTAAGACAAAATAAAATTCCTACTACCTCTCTTGCTAATTTTTATTGCTTATCTTGTTTGTTAAATAAGTCCCACAAAATTCCCTTTGCTCAGAACACTTTGTCTAGTAATAATCCACTTGACTTACTTTACACTGATGTTTGGAGTACGTCTGAAAAATCCATTGATGGTTATAACTATTATATTATTTTTATCGATCACTTTACGAGATATATTTGGCTTTATCCCTTAAAGAAAAAGTCATATGTCTATGGTGTATTTGTTCAATTCACGTCACTGGTTGAAAATTGTCTTAATCGAAAAATTATTACTGTGTTTTCAGACAATGGTGGGGAATTTATTAAATTGAAACCTTTCTTTACTTCCTGTGGGATTACACATCATACGAGTCCTCCACACACACCAGAACATAACGAGCTAGCTGAATGACGCCATCGACATATTGTAGAAACTGGGTTGTCTTTACTCAGTTTTGTGTCTATGCCCCGTACTTATTGGTCTTATTCATTTCAGACAGCTGTCTATCTTATAAATCGTATGCCAACAATAAATCTCATGCATAAATCACCATTTGAACTTCTATTTGGAATGGCACCGAATTATCAAAAATTAAAACCATTTGGGTGTTTATGTTTTCCTTGGCTCAGGCCATACACCAATTCTAAACTCCAGCCAAGATCATTATCTTGTGTTTTTTTAGGGTACTCTCTGACTCAGTCAAGTTATAAGTGTCTTGATCCAAAAATTGGGCGACTCTACGTATCTCGACATGTCTTATTTATTGATCATGTGTTTTCGTACAGCCAAGCCCGTATAACTCTAGCCGAACCTCCCTCTGTAAGTGCCTCATATCCTTCATTATATATTGATAATTATAATCCTCGTCAACAAACCATTTTGCGTGTCTGAATCAGTTGCCAATATCATCTTCTGCTCAGCCTTCCGCTACCTCCACTCAACAAACCGACGACCTCTTGCGTCGCTACCTCCTGCACAACCACCTCTTCCCTCCGCTGTCCGGCCACATCTTACTGCTAACTTCCAACTGCATCAACCTGCCAACGTCCAACCGAGCCAACAATCCACCGCCCAGCCGCAAACTACCTCCACTGCCCAGCGACAACACCTTGCCACAACCCAGCCGCAACACTTTTCCACCACCCAGCCGCCTCTTCCCTCCACTGTCCGGCTGCAAGTATCTGCCACCGCCCAACCGCAACAATATCTTGTTGACCAGCGGCAATCTTCGTTCCATCATAATAATCCTACCCAGCCATCAACTACTCAAGTCAGGCGATCAAATAGAGTTCGAAAACCAAACCCCAAGTACTTTGATTATAAACCATTAATTTCACTAGTAATCACCACATTCCAGAACCAATTGAGCCAACCTCAGCCATCCAAGCCAAGAAGGATCCTCGTTGGCACTAAGCCATGGATGATGAGTTCGCTGCACTACTAAAAATTGGTACGTGGGAACTGGTACCACCACCGAAACGGCCTCCGATTGGTTGCAAATAGGTTTTTAGAGTTAAACGAAAACCAGATGGCACAATTTATAGATTCAAGGCTCGCCTAGTTGCTAAAGGATACTTGCAAGAATCTGGAAAGGACAACTTTGATACTTTCAGTCCCGTGGCAAAGCCTGCTACGATATGTATTGTCCTTACCTTGGCGTTAGCCGCTGGGGTATTGTAATCGTTAGTGTCCTACCTTTGTGTGTCGCTTTAAAAAGGCTTTGCACGGACTCAAGCAAGCGCCTCGGGCGTATTATATGGAGCTCTCTAAATATTTGGTTGAGTTTGATTTTCGCAAATCCCATGCCGATTATTCTTTGTTCATTTATCAAGTCTAATGATGCCTTAATTTATTTCCTGCTTAGCGCAACGATTTTCGGTTAAAGACTTGGGGGCATTGCATCATTTCCTTGGTGTTGAGGTAATCCCCACCCCGTGTGCATACACCTATTGGGTCAAAGGGGAATTGCATCATTTCCTTGGTGTTGAGTTAATCCCCACCCCGTGTGTATACACCTATTGGGTCAAAGGATCAATCCGCTGCTGCTACTGATGATACATTATATCGAAGGGTATTAATTGTTCTTTTACAATACCTTTCAATTACTCGTCCCGATGTTGGCTATGTTATAAACCGCCTTTCACAATTTATGCACAACCCTTTATTATTTTAACGAGGTTGTTTTCCTCGCCCTGTGACCCTTGGCTGTAGGTGGGTCACTCTTACCACCTGGGCTATCCTTGCGGACTATGCACAACCCTTTATTAATTCATTGGCAAGCGGTCAAACGAGTATTACGTTACTTGAAGGGAACCCTATTTCATGGGCTAATTCTTCGTCGTAACACTCGGTTACATCTCACGGCTTTCCCAGATTCCGATTGGGGTGGTGTTCATGATGGTGGTCGGTCTATGACTGGTTATGTTTTATTTTTGGGGTCCAATATAATTTCTTGGCGCTCGGTGCGACAGAAGGCAATAGCTCATTCTTCTACAGAAGCGGAATATCGCGCTTCAGCGAATGCGGCGACTGAGGTTATTTGGGTACACAACTTATTGCATGATATGGGGGTTGTTCTTCCTCATTCTCCAGTATTGCATTGTGACAATTTCAGTGCTACGTATGTCTGTCAAAACCCAGTGTATCATTCAAGAATGAAGCATCTCGTGTTGGACTAGTTCTTTATTCGAGATCATATGTGAATGGTACACTTCGTGTGCAGCATGCTCTGAGTACTTCCCAAATTGCTGATATTCTCACAAAGAGGTTGGGAAGACGTTCATTTGAGCATTTTCGGTCCAAGATGGGAGTCTTTAATGGCTCCTCCATCTTGTGGGGGCGTATTAAGGAATAGTATTATTACTGATTAATATTACTGATTAATATTGTTTATTCTTCTTGTATTTAAATTCTTATGCTCTCCTTAGTCTTCTCTTCTGTTAGTTTGCACATAGAGAGATAACTAGTTGTTATCACTTCTTCCTGTATATAAAAGGTTGTAATATATGAATAGAATCATCAGTTTTCCACATCTATTATATTCTCACATTATATTACTAAATATTTTCATTTACGTTTTACATTTTTAAAAAAATGAAAAATATATCTTTTGAATTCGCAGATCATCAGAAATTGGAATATGTATAGGGTCGCTCAAGTGATAATAGATGTAGAAAGAATAATTAAGAGCCCATTGTAGTCCTCTACATATATCTAGATTTAACGGA
This sequence comes from Ipomoea trifida, assembly GCA_003576665.1. Classification (NCBI taxonomy): domain Eukaryota; kingdom Viridiplantae; phylum Streptophyta; class Magnoliopsida; order Solanales; family Convolvulaceae; genus Ipomoea; species Ipomoea trifida. Next base: position 4,119,191 of record CP025653.1, read on the forward strand.
TCAGATGCAATTAAAAAAGATATGGAGATATTTTTGTAAATAACTCAAACTTTCGTGCAAGTAACATGCGTTAAAACTACAAGTAACTGGTGCAAGTGTGTAAGTTAAATCACTTTAAAATGCAACAATTTTCAAATAGTGCACCTGATTTAATAGTGCAAATAATTTATCTTTATAATATTATTGCACCTGATGATAACGTCTTTCACATTCGTGCACTTAATGATAACATTTGGTGCAACTAATGCTCAGTGTACATTATTTGGTGCACTTTTAACACATTTTATTTGCAATTAGGTACACTATATGAAATTATTACACAATTTACTTGCACTTTAAACTTTAATTATTTACGAAAATATCACCACATTTTTAAAAGAATAGTGTTTTTGATCCGTTAAATCTGGATTGAAAAACATGTTAGACGTGCTTTTAGGTATCTAGTTTTCTCCCATGTGCTTTTCATGCTTTAATTTGAAATCATTCCAATCCCTATTAATTCTACGCCATCTCTTTCAACGTAACCACCATTTTAATCTCAATTCTCCTCAAACTTCCCCCCTCTTTAATCAATCTCCGGCGCCAACACCGCTCGTCGTTCTATCGATCTCCGGCGAGTATAAGTCTTCCGGCCTCCTGCACAACTAAAATGAAAAGAAACTGCGGTTTGGAGCTCCGGCTAGTGCCACCATCTCTCTCTTTTCCGGCTAAAGATTGCCACCACTTTCAACAACACCCCATGTAAGACTAATATATATATATGTGTGTGTAATGTATTATTTGTATATCTGTTTCAACAAATTATGCTTAACTCTGATTAGGATAAGATTGAAACCTGAGACTTTCGGTATGGAAAATAACAGTAATTTCACCAAAACACAAGATTCTTGGCATGCTCCATAAAACTAAACCTGGGTATTCGATGGGATTGTAGGTTGGAAATGAATAAAATGATGAATGGAAGAACCACAAAAGAGGAACAGCAGCAGCTAAAAATATTCTACAATGGAAAAGTTGTGTCGTGTGATGTCACAGAGCTACAGGTACATATACTCCCTCCGTCTCATTTTATGTGTCTGGTTCGTTTAACAAGGTTTTGACTGAAGTTATAATATTAAGTTTACTATTAATATACCAAATTTATATATTTAGAAACTACACTAAAAGTATTATTAAACATAAAAAATTAAATTTAAAAATAAGTAAAAAATAATTAAGAAAATAAACAAAGAAGAAATAGTTAATTTGACCAATGAAGAGTAGGTATGAAAGATAAAATGGGACAGATGGAGTATATTATATTCGTTTGACTCTACGCTATTGAGAATTTTGCAAAAGTCATTGGCCCTGTTTGGTAAATAATCAGCCTATCAGCCAATTTTGGCTTATTTGACCACTATTAGTTATAAGTTAATAAGCTTTTTGCAACTCCAAAGTACTAAAATTCAAAAAGCTACTCAAAGCAGTCTTTTCAATTAGCTTTTTGAAAAAAGAAATTATACCAAACAGCTATCAGCTAACAGCTAATTTATCAAACAACTTTCTAAAATCAGCTAATGTTATCAACAAATCACACCTTCTAACCCAAACAGCCAACCCAATCAGCTAACAACCATTTACCAAACAGGGCCATTCTCCGAGTTTCTAAACGAATGCTTAGTAAATGTTAGTCATTATTAGTTGTCTGGTTTAGGAAATGGATTAGAGATCGATGGACATTTAATAATAAATTAATTAAAGTTGCAGGCTAGAACCATCATACTGGTAGCAAGTCAGCAGAAATTGAACACGGCGGCGATGATGTCGTCATTTTCCGTTCCATCTCCGGCGCCATCGCCGGTGCTTCAATCCCAGCAAGTATGCAGCGCTTATGGTCTCTCCATGAAGAGATCTTTGAAGCTATTTCTTCAGAAGAGAAAGAATAGGGTCCATGCAGCATCTCCCTATCGTCACTAATAATAATCGTCGCAATTATTATTACTCATTTTCATGAATCAAAATCGTCACCTATGGGTATTATTGTCTCAAGATATAGAACAAACTCCTGTAACCCACCATCATATATGCGACACAAAGTACACCTTCATGAAATATAGAGTATGTACAACTATAGATATTATTATATTTAGGAATATTAAAGTGACTGTATGTATGTATGTATAATTTCTAGACATTTAAATTATTCGAGTTAATTACTTTGTTCTATTTTCATTAGCTAGAAAATAATAAAAATTAGAGAAAACAACATTATTTGTCCTTAATTATAAGAAGACAACACTTTAATATTTTATCCTCTCAATTATGTCTTACTATTCATTTCTTAATTGTTTTCAAAACAAAAAATAGCTATGGTATAATTGAAGGAAGATTTATTTATTTATTTAGGGACAGATGGTTAATGATGGATGTGTTTTTTCCATCAACAACAACCCCCAAGTTAAGTGCTATTGGTATATAGTAAGAAAACTAACTCTAACTAACCCTTATGAATTTGATGAGTTTTAATTTTATTTTTCTGGCTAATAAAATTAATAATATTAAGCCACTTCATCACAGTCCGTCCGTAACTGATACTACAGTTCATCTCAAAACTAAAGATACTGCCTCACATTTGTTTTAATATTATCGAATAAAACTGCAGTTATATCGGAAAGGAACTGCAGTGTATATAAACTGATACTGAATAACAGTTTCACATTTTTGGGTGTATATTGTCTAATGAAACTGTAGTTATATCGAAATGATATTGTAGTTGTGTTGAAAGGAAACTGCAGTGTATTATAAAAGAAAATGTAGTTGTGTTGAAAGAAAACTGAATAACAATTTCACATATTTGACTGTATAATGTCGAATAAAACTGCAGTTATCACTAGTACAAAAAAACATATACACTACACCTATAAATGTCTTCCCACTACATCTGTAGAGGTGTAGTGGATGGAAGTGACGGTAAAAGTCTTTGGCTTACGAATTTTTTATTTTTTTGATATAAACACTTTCCGCTACATCGCTCAGAGCGGGTGTAGCGTAAAGTATTTTTTTAATTAATTGAAAGTCATACTTTTTAAAAATAATAATAATAATAAATTATATTTATACTCTCTGATATACAGAGGAAACTAAAATGCACAAATTACATCAAAATACACTACAATACAAATAAAGAAAAATAATACATATAACTATATAAATTATTGTAATGCAAACAATGTCTTGCAGCAAAGCAATGTTCCCCCAACTATTGTACAATTCAAATTTGCAGTACTTATCACAATTGATGAACTGCCTTCGATGTCACATGTTCCAAACCAAAAACTAAATTAAGTTAAAAATAAAATATGACAATCCCTCATAAAGAAAAGTATGTGATGAATTGAATGTTAATACAATTCAGTTTTAAAAGTGTACTCCGCAGTAATTTATTCATTACAATAATATTATAATAATATTTTGTATTTTTTGACATGAATTCTCTAGTACAAAATAAAACTCAAGTATAGCCATATGCCCATATGTTTTTGAAGGAAACATACTTCTAACGTAGATTTTACCATTGTCATGCAAAATTAAAGTTGTTCATGTGATATCCATCTTTTAAACATAATGAAGCAATCAGCAGGTGTTATTGGTGGAGCAATGTGGTCTGATCCCTGTTACAAATATCAACTAAGAGTTATACATATATAGATATATTTTGAGCTGCTAGTAAACAACATATATACTAGGAGTAAATTATCACCAGGATTTTGGCATATGTCATGTTGTTGGAGAAGGTCCTTGTATAACTACATAACAATTGAATGATTTCATTTTAATTAGCTTTTTCTTAATTATAATTCATATATCATAAATCTATTGTAGTGGACATTTGTTACATACCCAGCAATTCGATTGTTTATCAACCAAGGTCGCCAATCATCAATGACAGAATAATTCAATGATTTTGTCCATCTTTCAGCAGAAAGTGAAGTCACATACAAATCAGCATTTCCACTGAAATAGAAATAGGTATGATCATTTATTTAGATTAGCAAAAACATAATCATTGAAACATATACAGTATATTTTACAAACCTGTATATAAGAGATCTGTAACCTTTTGTGCTAAGATTTGCATGATATGCTCTAGTGTCGTGCACAGTTCTTTCATAATGCAGAGGTATCCTGCATTTAGCCCATTTTTCACCGCATCCCTATGTCAAAACAATCCAAAATTGAAGGATAGTCCGTGTTTTAGGCTTGATTACAAGAAGTTTCCAAAATAGTATAAAATTTTAAAGTACACTTTTGCTATACAACACTAACCATGTCATCTTTTTGTTGATAAGAAGTGAACACAACCACATGTTATGTATTTTAGCAAAACCATTTTAACCATTCTAATGCACAATCAACATAACCGGCCGATTGGTTATTAAAATTAAGATTTAATTCTATTTTTTATCTTAAATTTATAGGTGTCAATTCACTTGTCTTTTTTTTTTTTTTTTTTAATATCCTCATTTGATCCTAGTATTATTGTGGTCTGGCCATTTTCGGTCTCCCGTCAACAAAATCGTTTAAATTGCGTTAAATACAAGGCCATTTTGGTCTATTCAGTTCTAAGTGTTAAGTCATTTTTCTTTTTTTTTGGTCCTCGATTTATGTGTCATTCAATTTGTAGTTTTTTTTCAAAACATTATTATGGCAAGACCACTTTCTATCCTTTGTCAATAAATATGTTTAAATGACATTAAGAATGATGTTATTAACCATTCAAAATCTTTCTTTTTCTTTTCTTTTTTTTTTTTGGTGAGGGGGAGCAACCCGGGGGTCCCAAGAACTATTGACGCCTACTAGTAGCAATACTCAGAGCATCACGCTTCAGAAGCTAGGTTAAACCATCCGGTGGGACATCTAAGACAGTGGTTTCCTATTGCGAACTTTGACCCATATTTCTTGATAATAATGTCATTTAAACATATTTGTTGACAGATAACCAAAAATGGTCATGCCACAATAATGTTAGGACTAATAAGGATGTTTTGAAAAAAAAAAAAAAACTAAAAATGGAATGATACATATAAATTTAGGACCCAAAAAAAAAAAAAAAAAACTACACTTCGAACTGAATATACTAAAATACGAATGTATTTAACTCCAAATTAAAATATAAAAATATGTTTATATGGTTATACGTCTGAATTAACTTCTCGAAAACATTCCATATAACAATATTTTTTACCTTAATATCTAAAATTTTAAGGCCACAAATAATGTTAATATTATTTTTTAAGTTATTATTTAAGTGGTATTAATTCAGTTCTTATCAACAACATTTAAAAATCTTATTTATTTATTTATTTATTTATTTATTATTATTATTATTATTATTATTATTATTATTATTATTATTATTATTATTATTATTATTATTATTATTTTGTGGAGAGAAACCTTCCGTCATTACACTTTCTATTTATTAAGAAAATTTAAAGAAAAAAGAAAATAATTACCTTTCGAACATGCAGGGCCTCCAGAACGTTATCATGATTCATCCACTGAGATGCAATTAGTGCAGCCTAATATGTTGCATGTTATGAGAACGTCATTATTTCCATTTCATATCATAACTAGGAACATTAATTTATTCTTTGCAAAATTTAGATATATATGTGGAGATTTAATTAGTTTAGAATGAAAAGTTATTTCGTATTTTTACAGATTAAAAAAAAAAACAAAATTTTCATCCAAATATATGTCATTGGTTCTTTATTGTTAAAAATTATACAACATATTAATTATTTGAAATTTATTACAGATGAGCGAGGGGATCTCATCATACAAAAAATAGAAAATAAAAATAAAAAAATAAAAGAAAAAGAAGGGGGTTACAAATTAATCTTACCTTAAATATTAAATGACGATCAAAGGCATGTACGTTGTACCCATGGAACCTCTTAGCATCATTTTCTTCTCCAACAACATTAGGCCAATAATAATGTTCCCCAGTAGTCAGTCTACCGAGCTGCACATTATTGGACATGCCCCATTAAGACAAAAGAACACACACTCAATACATTTATACAGCTCAAATGCAGTCAGACTTTAATGTTCGGTCTCACCATTAGATATGCAAAAACGTACCAATAGTGTTAGAAAACGCATAACAATGAAATGCACCAATACATAAAAAAAAAAAAAAAACAAAAAAAAAAAAACAAACACCATTAGATACGCATCACAACAAAACGCTCAATTAGGTACGCATAAACACACCACACAGCTTTCATAAATACACTATTAAGCATGGTGAGGTATGTTGCATTTTTTCAGTGTGTGGTGTGTTTTGTGGTGCGTTAATGCATTTCATTGTTGTGTGTCTCCTAATACATTTGGTGCGTGTTTTGCATACCTAATAGTGTGGCCGCACGTTAAAGCCTGATCGTACTGGAACTTGACCATATATATATATAAAGAGAGAGAGAGTCATAATTAGGTGTGGCAGCGTCTTAACGTGCGGTCAGTGCGGCCGCACCACAATGTATACAAATATACACTACTCAATGTTAGAAAATGTATGATACAAATATGCACCAGTAGGTACGCATCACCATAAAACACACCACTAGGTATGCAACTATACACCACACAGTGTTAGGAAATGCACCATTAGGGGCAGGGGAGTTATGGTACATTATTTTGGGTGTGTGGTGTGCTTTTGGTGTTTTTTGTGTATTTTCATTGTGGTGCATTTTCTAGCATTGAGTGGTGTATATTTCTAAATATAGTGGTGTATTCCACATCGACCGCACGGGAATGTGCGGCCACATTTGAGTAGATATATATATATATATATATATATATATATATATATATATATATATATATATATATATATGTATATATATAGGGTCATGTTCAAGTGTGGCCGTGCTCTTAGGTGTGAACAGTGCGGCCTCACCCCTATGTATACAGATATACACCACTCAGTGTTAGAAAATGCACCACACAAATATGCATCGTTAGGGACGCATCACCCAAAAACACACCACTAGGTATGCAAATATACACCACACAGTATTAGCAAATGCACCATTAGGGACATGGGAGTTATGGTGCATTATTTTGGTGTGTGGTGTGTTTTATGGTGTTTTTGTATATTTTCATTGTGGTGTGTTTCTTAACATTGAGTGGTGTATTTCGTAACATTGAGTGGTGTGTGACCGCACGGCCACACCTAAGAGCACGGCCACATTTGATTAATATTCTATATATATATATATATATATATATATATATATATATATATATATATATATATATATAGGGTCATGTTCAGGTGTGGCCGCGCCCTTACGTGCGGCCATGCGGTTTACACCACTCAATGTTACGAAATGCACCACTCAATGTTATTGAGTGGTGCATTTCGTAACATTGAGTGGTGCATTTCGTAACATTGAGTGGTGCATTTCTTAACATTGAGTGGTGTAAACCGCACGGCCGCACGTAAGGGCGCGGCCACACCTGAACATGACTCTATATATATATATATATATGTGTGTGTGTGTGTGTGTGTGTGTGTGTGTGTGTGTGTGTATGTATATGTATATGTATATGTATATATGTATATATGTGTGAACATAAATATAATATATGCAGTCCAACTATCAGCTTAGGCTTTTAGTTGACATGGAGCACATGCTTTAATTTGGTATCAGATCCATGCAAAAGATCATGGGTTCGAATCTCCGCGTCACCCTCAAAAAGAGACTTCTACGTGTTGCGCTGATATATAATATGTGCAGTCCAACTATCAGCTTAGGCTTTTAGTTGAGATGGAGCACATGCTTTAATTATATGCATGCATGTATTTGCAATTATATGTGTGTTTCGCAAAAATAAGCATCTGATTATTTGTCAAATATTAAAAAGATGATTACATTGAAATAGACTACAATTGATAAAAACGAAAAAAAAATTAATTTAGAAAACCCAAGGCATATATATTTTTAATATAAACATACAGTTTAGTAAAAGGTTTTTAATAAAATATATATATATCTATATTATTCTTAAAATTAGTAGAATATGTTATGTCAATCAAAACCTATAACTTGTTTTTTTTAAAAAAAAAATAATAATAATGCTACCAAAAAAAATTAAATAATATAATGCTTCTTCATTTAAGATTTTATGATTTTGTTTTTCAAATTATATAACTATATTATGAAGCAATGGTTGTACTTTATACTCCAAATAAGCTTATTATTATTATTATTATTATTATTATTATTACTATTATTATTATTATTATTATTATTATTATTATTATTATTATTATTATTATTATTATTATTATTATTGTTTGTCTTTCATATATTTTATACACGATAAAAAATATAATTTAAATTACTGCTGACCTCATCCAAGCAATCTTTCCCCTTACAAGCTACCGCTGACTGCACGTGAATGGAATTAAGCCATTAGAATGCAATTGTGTATATATATATATATATATATATATATATATATATGTGTGTGTGTGTGTGTGTGTGTGTGTGTGTGGGGTGTGTGTATATATATATGTGTATATATATATATATATATATATATATATATATATATATATATATATATATATATATATTGATAAAGTTAGGAAAAATTACACTACACAATAAAAAAAAATCACTTCTATTAGTCACTTTGATCCATTTTACCTGTTCTACTTATAAAAATTTGAATTGTAAATAAATCTAGTAAACCTTCATTAATTAAGACATAAAATTGAATAGAGAGTATAAAAATGAGCAAGTGAAAATTTTCTAATTATCATCTTATTTAAAAAATCTTGTTGCCCCTTGTTATTTATAATATTAGGCATGCATGATACACTTTAATTTTTGTAAAATTTTTACAAACCTTTTTTTTTTTTTTTTGAAATTTTTGTTTTTACAAACCTAATACATAAAAGAAGAACAATCAAGAACAATTACCTTATACTGTTCGATTGACATAAGACCTAATCCGCGAGCCGTTCGGAAAGTATCACCGTAGTTGACATCTTGAAATGTGACTCCATTGCCAATTAAGTAGCCCTAATGCACGTGTTACATATATAAATGTAGGATTTGAATGAAATAAGAACATTCTAATAGGATAGAACTAGGAATTACTCAAAGCAATGAATCTGAAAAGAAATGAATCAAATTTTAATATGCAGTTAAATAGTATTGTGTAACTAACAACACCAAAAAATGCACCTCCCATATGCATAAGTGTAGTTAAAAGGTGCACTTTAATTTATTATAGTGTTGATAGTTGCAATTTATAGTGTTACTAGTTACACTTTAAATTAAAGTTTAAATTCTTTGCAAAAATATTACTACATTTGTCAATAGTCGAACTCCATAACTTTGTTTAGTTGCACTTTATTGTTACTTGTTGTACTTTAAAGTCCAAGTTATTTGCAGAAACGTCATTGTGTAAGTGTGTGTGTGTTTGTTTGTGTGTGTGTGCGCGTCTGCGTCTACACACACACACACATATATATGATAAGGCATATATGGCCTACCGGGGATACGCTTGTTGACCAGATAAGCATTCATTTGCCTAACTCTCCGACCAGCTCCGGTCATCTCCGAACAAATCTAGGAGTTGGTAAGACACTTCCCAATAACCCGATCACCCTAACCGAGAAGCTTGAATTGCATTCAAGACCGGAAAGATGACCTCCCTCTTTGCCCGTTCCCTCAGGTACGAGGCCTTGGACGTGTTGGGTGTCGATCGGGTTGGCCAAATTCAACCCCAGTTTGATTCGAGACTTGGTGTTGTGGCTTATCATGGAGGGATGTAGTTAAATGGTTCATGTTCACTTACTTATCAGTTATCACCAATTTATTTTAAATAGGGCATGGCGACTAGATAGCCAAAGAACTCTGTGGTTAAGCGTGTTTGACATATAGCAATTACAAGATGGGCGACCCATTGGGAAATAAGCATAGTGTAGCATTGAGATCTAACAATTGGTATCAGAACCAAGGTCACAGGTTCGAATCGATGGCGAGGTGGTAACCGAGTCTAGTCCCAGATGGGATATGATATGATATAGGTGTAGGTCGGGCCAATCCAGTCTCAAAAGGGGGATTAGTAGGCACGAAGGCTAAGGATCGAGTTGGGTATGCTGCTGGGCTTTGTGATCAAAGGTTGCGACAGGTGCTAGGAAGGAGATTGTTCGGCGTCGACCGGGTTGGCCGAGTTTAGCTCTTGCTCAATTCACAACGTGGCACTATGGCTTACCATGTAGGCGATAGGCATGTGGTTAAATGGTTGATGTGCACCTATTTATCACCCATTGGTTTTAAGTAGGATAGACGACTCTATGGTTAAGCGTGCTTGACTTACAACAATCACAAGATGAGTAACCTATTAGAAGTAAGTATAGTGTAGCGCTGAGATCAAACTAGACGTACTGACTAATCACGTTCTATCTACCATTTTCCCTTATGTTAAACACTTGACCACACCTCCCTGGCCAGCCAACCTACACTCATCACGTGAAGGACATGACGGGCCCTTGACATGTGTTCTTCGGCTCGCCTATATATGGAATGGAGTTTATTTTCAAAAAAAGAACTTCGTGATTAAATATGTTTCACTTAAAAGATGGGTGACCTATTGGAAGTAAAAATAGTGCAATGCTACATTATATATCTATATGCGTGTTTGCGTGTGTGTTTTGTAAATGAAACATGTCCATACTTAAATCTTTACCAACCTTAAGATTAACGAGTGGCTTAAATCTTGCATCAATCCCTGTAAATTAACAAGTGGGTAATTATTGACGTATATATGTTATATTGACAAACTTTAAATTATTAATAAAGATTCATGATGCGAAGGACCTTGTGGTCTAGTGGCACATGACATGCACTTCCGTGATGCCAAAGATTCATGATACTTAACATTTTGAAATGATGGATAGTGTTTGGAACATATCATATTGAAACTCAAAACATTTTTCACGGGTACTTATATCATGAACCAATTTTCATATAACAATATTAACGTAACCCAAGTCATTGTCAAAATATATCACATAATTCCAAACATAGCCTTAATTTTTTTTTTTCTAACTTAAATTTATTTTTTTTTACAAATAAAATTACTGTATAAAAAAATATCGTTAAAAAACTCTAGGTGGGATCTTTTAAATGAGATCATATTAATTTTTTTTAAAATAAATATATAGGTTCATAGAGTCACTATTGTTGGTTCATTATTACATATTTATAAAGTCACTGCAACAAGTTAATTAAGTTAATATTGTATGTTTATTAAGTGAATACTACTTGTTCAATAACTCACTATTCTAGGTTCAGGAAGTCAATAATGCATGTGTATTACTATATGTTCATAAAATCACTACAACTTATATTCATTAATGAATTATTGTAGGTTAATAAAGTTACTAGCACATGTTCACTAAGTAACTACTGTAGGTTTATAGAGCCAATACCATAGGTTCATATTTGATACATTCTTAGTTTAATTATCATGTTTTTTTTACTGAATCACATAAACATCAATGGAATATTTCTTAATGACTTACCATCTGATATTGCTTGAACAACCATTGGAACGGTAATACCAGAATATGAGTCTCCACCAACATAGAATGAGTTGGATTGATATTGAAAATGATCTTCTAACCACTATAAAACAATCCAAGTATTAGTTAACTAATGCAATTTTCACAATATTTGTGTGCACATGTGCGTATCACAATGAAAATTGAAAAGTGTTTAATTACCTTGCGAATAAATTCGGCTGCTTGATAACTTGTTTCTACATCATTCACTCTATATTGTTTTGAACTTTTAACATACGAAAATCCTGTTCTTACAGGTAATTCTAGAAAGATAAAGCTTGCAACCTAGCAATAATTTTATGCGCTTCATATATTAGCCAATTGAAATTGACCAAAACATTTATTGATAATGTTGTATAAAAGCATAAAGTAAAGTACCTTTGTCCATGAATAAGGATTTAGTGACAATGTAGGCAAACTCCAGTTATTCTTTGGTAGATCAAATAACAATGGCCCTGTCATATGGTTAATTTAATTTAGAAATTTTTTCCTTGACAGAATATTTGTATTACTGTAAATTATTCCTTGAAACAATTTATAGGCACTGTTTATATAATCATACTTGAATCAAGTTAGTTATAATTCAATTTTTATAGTATTTAATTTAATATTAGTGAGTAAATATACATAACTATAGACTAAATTAAAAGTTTTGTTAAGCACAAAATGTCACATTAGAAAATCATAACAAATCTGTTGAAACAATTAAAGAAAAATAAAAATAATCATTAATTAAATTATTTGTAAAATACTTTTTTAACAAATCAAAGTTGTGCATGTAAAAAATCTATATTATTTAAAAAAAAAAAAAAAAGATACAAATTTAAAGCTCACCCAATTCTTCGGTCATTGCAACAAAAGAAGAGCATCCGGGACCACCAGTGATCCAAAGCACAATAGGATCAATATTGGGATTTGATTCAGACTTCACAAAATAATAGAAAAGTTGTATATCTTCTGATTCCCCAACACCTATATATCTAATAATCACAAACACCAAAGTACATTAAATTCATTATATATTTATAATTGAGATATCAAATGAGAATAACCCAGGCAAGCACTATGGACAAATATGATATGTCCATCTAGGATGGTCAAAGGTTAAATATGAATGAAAAATAAGAAAAATATACTATGACATTTCTATAAATTTCTATGATAACGATTGTGCATTTGAAAATGCTTTACAGTGTATTCACGGATAATTGAAAGTGTAAGACACATCCACACCCTCCATCTTAAAAAATCAAAAACTAAGATCTTACTATTACTAAACTTTCAAGTTTGCAATAATTATAAAATAAACTTTACTCTTAAAAGTCTTAAATGTGAAATGATTAGAGTTTTACCCGGTTTCAAGTTCAAATGGAAGAGGCCCTTCAGGTTGAACCCCTGGGAGATACTCCACCTTAGAGCCTGTTGCTGCAACATGATGTGAAGACCAAAACCATAAAACGACGACGCTTCCTAGAAGCAAAGGAAGAGAACTGCTGCTTCTTCGTCGCAAAAGATTTGCAAATAACATTTTCGTCAAATTTAATTTAATTGTCACAAGAGAAAAAGGCGCATTTTTGCTCGCTGCATGGTTGCTGCATTTTATACAACGGGCCAACGGCTTCGCACCTAAATCCTAATTTTTATTTTTTATTTATACGGATTAGTTTGCTTCTTCTGCAGGTGGCTCTACTTTTTAAGTTAATAATTATGGTACATTCTTTAAAAAAAAATTTTTTTATGGTACTCCTTTTAATTATAGTCCTCCAATAATTATATGTTATTTAAAGATATAAATAACTCCTTCAATTGTTTTAAAGATATCCAACTCAGTCGTTTTGTAAATTTAGCGTTAAATAATTGAAAAATAAAATTGGTGTCACAAAAGGACTAAATTTCATAGTACTCCCTTTCAAAAAAAATAAAAAGTAATAATACATATAGTGACAGCGGCTTCGCACCTAAATCCTACGTGAGTCGTGACTCTACGATTAATTATAATAATTGAAGTACTTTATTATAATATTCATCATCAAATCATAAGATAATAATAGTACTATTTACTGAAATAATAATTACTCCGTACATTGTAAGAACTCTTCTTCTTGAAATATGTGAACGAACTATTTTCATTGAAATTAACGGTGTTATATTTTAGAGGCTAAGAGCAACACCACCAATAATTTTTTGGAGGATCATATCAGATCAAATAACTTGGAATGAAGTTCAAACTAGTGTAGAAAGTGGTTTGTATTTGAGTTTAAACTTCTTCAAATATGGGTTCATTGTGGCCCCCACAGCAGAGGAGAAATGACTGCCTACAAACGCAGGTGCGCGTTTCGCGCGGCATTGCACGCGCAGCTAGGGCGTAAGTCCCATTTTTTTTTTTTTTTACTTTTCCTGACAGCGCCACTTTCTCTTTTTAATTCTTTTTTTTTTCTTGTTTTGCTTCTTCCCACCTCCTACCTCTCTCCTACATGGACACAATAAACCACCAAAAAGGAGCAATAGATAAGGACGCTCTAAGTCCATCCCTGCCAATTTGATATTGGCAAGATGACTTGGAAATGCAAATTATATTTTTTCTTTTCTTTTAACATCCACGTGGCTTGCAAATTTGCAAGCCATAAATGCTTGGCAACTTTTGCAGCAAAATGCACAACAATGAAAATGCACAAAAAAACACCCACATAACTCCCCTACTCCTAATTGTCTATTTATGAACACTGTGTTGTGTATATTTAATTTGCATACCTACTGGTGTGTATTTTAGTTATGCGTACCTAATGGTGCATATTTGTGTTGTGCATTTCCTAACATTAAGTGGTGTATTTTGTTAACACTTGTGCTGTAAACCGCATCGATCGCACGGGAAGGCGCAACCGCATTTGAGCAGTAATATATATATATATATATATATATATATATATATATATATATATATATATATATATATACACACACATATATGTGTGTGTGTGTACATATAGTGTGTACACAAAGGAATGCAAGTTCAAGCTACTTTCGTAATCAATAAAAAAGAATTAGAGTAGGATTGCTCCACTTTCGTGATGCATCAATCCTAACCCTTGAAACACACAAGAATTATGAGCCCCCAAATTACCCCTCTTCTCATAGTATGAAAATTGGGTTTGAAATTGGTTAGGCTTGAGTCTTTCATCCAACTTTCGTTGCAATAAAAGCCTCTCCAAAGCAAATCGATAAAAGCTGCAGGCGCAACAATTACCAACAAGAGGAATTCATAACCTAATTCAAACATGAACCCTATGAAAAGAATTCATCCCCTTTATGCAATAATCACAAACCTAGCATCAAGAATAGCAATAAGACCCTAATCCGAACCCAAATGCTAACTACCCATACTCACGCATCATAATGGTAAGCAAAACAAAGCTATAATAAATAACCATAAACATTGCAAAAAATCTGAAAAGAAAGTAAATAAAGGGAAGAAGAGAACTTTACTAATAACGAAGAACAAATCCAACTCCAATCAGAGATTCGAAGCTTGAAATTAAATAATCTAATGTAAAACTAATCTAAACTATGGTAGAGAAATTTAAAGAGAAGAGGAAAAATAACCTTAAACTAACTAGGGTTGGGAACCTCCCCAAATTGCAAAAAATTGCAGCATAAATATGGGCAGTGCAGGCCTCACGGCCTACCTCACGACCGTGGGCCTGTTCGTGAGGTCTGCGAATTTCTTCCAAATCCTGTTCTTGTTTCCTTTCCTTCCTTAGGTAATTTCCTTTGCTTACAAAATTGATCCAAAACATTCCAAAATCCTTCCTTTGCTACTCGTTTTAGGCAGTTGCACCTGTAGACACCAAATATATAAAAGAGTAACAATTTCATATTAAAATTAGGTAGTTTAATATAAAAATAAATTAAAACAACTAAAATAGGGAGAAAAAATGGTTCAAAATCAAAGACATTAGCTACACACACTAGAACTTTTGCTTGTCCTCAAGCAATTACCAAGGACAATCCACCTTCCAAGCAATGAAACTGATCACACTTCCTCCCTGCACAACCAAGCACATTACAACTTAACATGCTTCAAGAATCATCTCAGTATCACAAATGAGTTCGCCTCTCAGGCCAATAACCGGGCACCAAAATTAAGGTAGATTAGGACCATGTATGCACAAGTACTCAGTTGAGATTAAGAACTTGACTTAAGATGAGATCCCATAGATGTTCCCTTCATACTCCCAATAGATCAACTCTAAACTACATGCTAAGATCAAGTAGGTCTTTATTTGACTGGTAATGGGGCTAAAGGTGAGTGGCTAAACAAATAAGGGGTAAGGAAAATAAACAAATGAAAGAATTTCACATCTATTCACAACTTAATCTAGAAGAGATACTACAAGTATGGACAATGGAGCAAACTACAATTGAGAACATAAAAACACTCTAAAACAGTGGGGTTGGACACAACTTTTCTAGCAAAGTATACCACTTGCACTTTTATTCATCTCTTTTTCTCTTTTCTTTTCACAAACTTTTCATCACTTTCAAACTTCTTTTTCAAACTTTTTCTCAAACAACAATTTTTTTCTTTTCTTTCAATATCTTTTTTTCTCTTTTCAAACAACCAAACACTTTCTTTTCTTCAATACTAAACAACCAACTAACTGATTCCAACCCCTACACTAAGACAAAGATATCAAGAATAGTTCTAACAAAAATAAGCTCCTAAAGAAGATCTTTTCTAAACTAAAGAACAAATGCAATTTTCAAAACTTCGTATTCTTTTCCAAAATCGTATATATGTATACTTTGTACAATAATATTGTTTTTCTCAAGCATTTTTCATAATAAGATATTTGTATGTATAGAATATTTCAAGTCTAATTTTGCATATATAGAATAAATACTCGTATAGATGCATATTGGTGAACTACAACATGTTCTCTCCTTATAGATATAGATATATTTAAGTCCGCAGGGGCAGCTCAATTAGTTACAGGGGTAAAGTTCGGGAGAAGAGACCAGGGATCGATTTTTTGTTATATGTAAATATCATATCACACTCACATCTCCCCATCATAAAAATATATTTATATAAATTGGAGCAAAATATATAATTTTGATGAACATGAAATCTTACCAATTACCAACTCTTCCACTTCACTTGCTCAATTATTCTCCCACACTTCTCTTATTTCTTTCCTCACTTCTCCTAATTTCTTCACAACTCAAGCCCTCTATTTATAGTTGAAGGGGAGATGAACAAAGTCGTGAAGGGAAGAAGAAAACAAAATTTATTCACATACAAGAACTAGAGTGGCTCCTTGCCCTCTAATTAAGCTAAAGATGAGTAAAAATAATGATATTAGGGTGGCCAATTTCCCCTTAATAAAGCCAAAGTCATTAATGAAGAAAAAGTCAAGAAACTAGGTGGTTGTCAGCAATGTTAAGAAAATTATTGGGAAATTTGGGTAAGGTATTCTGATACCATTTTCTCTAGATAAGTAGTCCGGCAAGCGTAGAACATACATAAAAATTTTCATAACAATCAAAGGAGTAGAAGTATTTTTTTTGAATTTTTTCCAAATCTGCTCCAGAGAGAGCAAATTCTGGACAGCACACTGCCAAGGGTAAAATTGTAATTTCAAAAGCAAAATCTCAATACATTGATGCAATAGAACCGTGATCAATGAGAGAAAGGCCATTTCAACAACATGACGATGGCGACATTCCACTCAACCATTTTACTCATGTGTATAAGCACAAGACTGACGATGAACAATCCCAGGTGAGGAGAACACATAATTAAACTTACAAAACCCAGCACCCAAATCAAACTGAATGGACTTAATGGAACACGAAATAAACGTTCAGCCATCACATGAAATTTATTGAAAATTAAGAATATAAATATCAGACTTCAAACATAATGGATAAATCCAAGTATAACAAGTATGATCATCCACAAGCAAAAAAATATTTGTAACCAGTGGAGGATAAAACAGGCGCATAGCCGCAAATGTCTATATAAATAAGATCCAACACATTAGCACTAGTTAACTCTACCCTAGATAAAGAAATTAAAAATGAGAAGATTTGCCTAATTGGCAAGTAGAATACAACGAAGACGAACTAAAACTCTTGCTACTAACGGGACAAGATTGCAAAACTCTACTAAGCACAAGAAAATGTGGATGACCCAAGCGGTTTGACAAACAGCAAAAGACGCTCGAGCAGGAGAAACACAACAGGAGAAAGAGATATAGGAAAGGAATAAAGTCGACCCGAACAAAAACCCCTAAGAAACACTTCCCTGGTGGCGAGATCCTTCACAACAAAAAATGAAGGGTGAAATTAAAAAAAAAAAAAAAAAAAGAGCCTTATTATAACCAATACGACCTAAAAAAAAAGAGACAGTAAAGAAGCAGATAAATCAGGAACATGCAAAATCGTAGACATTCATACGACCTAGGAGTGGGTATAAGGCATAACCAATACTATAGAGATAGTTAAACCTACACCATTGCCTACACTCAATGTGTCACCACCATGATATGCAAATTATACTGTCGAGCATGGTCCACAATGCATTATGGACCATGGTCATAGTTGATACTGCAGTTGTGTTGAAAGGAAACTCCAGTTGGGCGGAACAGAGGTCGTTCATCCGTTCAACACAACTGCAGTATTCGTTCAACACAACTGCAGTATTAGTTCAATACAATTTTAGTTTCAGGCTGATGAAACGGCCTATGTTCCAAACAACTGCAGTTCCCTTTCAACACAACTGCAGTATCAGCCATGATCCATGGTCCACGGTATAACTACTGACCATGATAAGCCTCAGACTCCATTAAAACACTCCCATCTAGTGTAGCATGATTTGTGGCCCCTGTATCTGTAATCTAACTATTAGGAAAGAATTCACCATTGTGATGAGTAATGAAACTGCCATTCTCAAACTGTGAGCCACTGTCACCATATTCGCTAGAGGCGCCGGACCATCAGAGTTCCGTCGAAAGCACGTCACCGCCGAATAGCACGTCCAGTAATGATAAAGTCAAAATTTTAATCAAATTTTCTTTTTCAAAGGTTACGGTTGAATTGACTTTATTTGATTGTATCATAATCTGTCTTGTTTTTTTTTTTTTTTTTTTTGAAAATATAATCAGTCTTGTTTTGCTAATTTGGAAGTAGTAATTAAATATAAAATATTTTGATACCTAAAAAATTAAATTATTTAGGAAAAAAAATGTGTATAATTGTGTAAAATAATTTGGGAATAAAGTATGGTATTTTCAAAAGTATATGATTAAGAATAGTTTAGCCATTAGTTGTAGTTTAATTTGGTTCACATTATGGACAAGCAGGGATTGATTTGAGATTTATATATAAGTATTCATCAAGATGTTATATGACTTTCTAATATTTCTGCAAAATTATAATAAAGTTTTTAAAAAATAAACACTTTATTTAAAATTGTTATAGATATGAGTAACGAAATGAATCTTCATTTTTGGAATATGATGTTATGAAACATTTAAATGTGATAATAATAGTGAATGAGATAAGATATTGTGGTAAATAATGGAGCGTTAACTAAACTTCAATATAGTTTTTTACCACCAACAGGCTTACAATTATTATAAAATTTAAAAAATAAATAAATAAATAAATAAACCTCTTTAGTTGAAATTGTTGTACATATATAGGACTAAAGGAATGAATTTTCTTTTGAGGAATGTTTCTTTATGAAACGTTTGAATTTGATAATAACAATGAATGAGATAAGATATTGTTATAAATGGAGTATTAGTTAAAATTTAATAAAGTTTCTTACCACCAACAGTTCGACAGTCATTATATATATATATATATATATATATATATATATATATATATATATATATATATATATATATATATATATATATATATATATATATATATATATTTAAATAAATATTTAAATATATATTTAAATATTTAAATAAATATTTGAAAGTATATCAATGCAAGATTATATAGAAGAAGTTTATACATGGGTAATGAATGTCGAATTTTTTTTATTTAAATATCTAACTCAAAGTATAGAAAATTCATTATAATTATTACTAAAATAAATGTTTGCAACCTTGTAAAATCGATAGTCTAAATATTTGGTCTAAAAATGATAGTCTAAATAAATACTACTTTTAATTTGAATTTTTCTAAGTGTTCTTAATTCTCTTTTGAGTAACATTGTCATTGTCTTCATCTTTACTATTTGTTCTCTTCCTTTTTATTGGTAGTGTGTTATTTGCAATTTGGATATTGTTGGTAGCATAGATGACAGCGTCATGCAATGAGATTATGATATAGGAGCTATGAACTTTCCTTTAGGTGTTCTACTTGGGGTTCATTTGGTTCAACCATTATTGTTGAATGAGTAGTTATTGTGAATAAAGAAATTCCTATTTAAAAAAAATATTAAATAAATTAATAAAATTTGTAAATTTAAAATATTATGTATTTCAAAGATATTAAAATGTAGTTCCTCGCTTCAATTTGCTGGGTAATGGGTTATTTGAGCACTTTCATTGTCAATAAGTCCCCCAAGTAGTTAATATGATTGGTTTCAAACTATTCTTTTTTATTTTTTTCAAGGTATATATTAAAGAAATACATATGTATCATTTTTTTGTGTAACTACTAATTTATTTAATTAAATAAGAGTAAAATAGAGCGATTTCGCTTCACTTTGTTGGGTTATTTGAGTACTCTCTTTGTCAACCAATCCCCAAGTAGTTTGTTTTTTTTTTTTTTTTTTTTTTTTTGAAAACCCCCAAGTAGTTAATATAATTAGTTTCCAATTATTTTAAATTTTTTTTCATAGTATTAATAAAATACTTGGTAAATAAATATATAACATTATTTTGTACTATAACTTTGATATTTAATTACAAGATATTGTAAAAATAAGCTAACAGACAATGTAATGAATATCAATTGATAAATTTGAATGTAAAGAATCTTTGCATTAGAGAAAATAAAGACAATATAACTAATGAAATTATTTCTCTTATTTAATTTAATTTTTTGATAATGAATAATTTTTTCAAATAAAGGCATTGTAGACACATAATTCTAAATTAAAGAAATACATATGATGTATCATTTTTTGTTGTAGCTATTAATTTATTTAATTTAATAAGAGTAAATAGAGTGAGAAACTTAATTATGTCAAATTTGATTGAGATGAGCTTCGAACCTAAGATCTTTCTTATAGAAATTAATGGGTAAGTTAAAAGTTAAACGGAATATTAACGGAGAATAGAATATTTAACGGAAAACTTAACGGATAATCATAAAAGTAAGGTTAAATTAGGTAATCTCTATTAATAATATAATATTAATCTGAATTATCTTTAACCATCTATTTGATTAAAGAATTTATCTGAACCATCCATTTGATTAAATAATTTGACAGCCATTTTTTTCTACCCATTTTAGGCCTAACTCTCTTTGCCTCTTATATATATATACTAGTTTTTCTTATGCGCGATGCGCAAAAAATATGTGCCCAATATTAATATTTTATATTAAAATTTTAAATTTATTTAGATTTTAGATATTTAAATTATTGTAAATAATAATAATAATAATAATAATAATAATTTAAAATATTTTTATGAATTTTATATTTATATTTTATAAATAACTAACATATAACTCCAATATATAATTTGTATATATTATTATTATTGAAGAAAATAAGAAAATATATAGTGGATGCATGTGCATGGTAACAATAGTGGAAAAGATAACGGAAGTTATAACGATAAGGGTATGTTTGTCTAATATATTGTAAAGTACAACTTTTATAGCACAATGTATAAAAAAACTTAATGGAAAAATGGACATAAATGAAGGGCATAACCTTCATTCACACTTATTATGTTTTTTAGATATATAAAGCTCTTTAGTTGAAATGTTGTAGATATGACTAATTAACGAAATGAATTTTCTTTTAAGTAACATGACGTTTTGAAATGTTTGAATGCGATAATAATAATAATGAGTGGGATAAGATATTGATGTAAATGGAGCGTTAGCTAAAATCCAATACATAGTTTCTTACCATCGATAATCATAATACTAAAAATAAAAATAAAAAATAAAAAAAGGAAAGAAAGAACTAGGAATTGAATAAAGACTCATATGTTTTTATTTGGTTATTATGTGTGGTCAAATGTGGTTGTGTCTTTCCGTGCGGTCGTGCGGTTACACCACTCAATGTTAAGAAATTCACCACAATGAAAATGCATAAAAACACTTCATAACTCCCTTGTTTCTAATTGTGCATTTCTTAACACTGTGTGGTGTATTTCTTAATATTGAGTGGTGCATTTCTTAACATTGAGTGGTTTAAACCGCACCGACCCACGACCACACCTGATTATGACCCTATATATATATATATATATATATATATATATATATATATATATATATATATATATATATATATATATATATATATATATATATATATATATATATATATATAGGGTAGTGTTCAAGTGCGGATCGGATATAACTTCCTGTGCGGTTGTGCGGTTGGCGCACCTAATTAAGCATTAAAATGGTGCACCTTAACTACACAAAACATGCATCTTAAGCACAGAAACAAAGCACCTTAAGAACACAAATCATGCACCTAAAGTTTTAAAGTGGTGCACCATAAGTACACAAACCACACATTTTAAACACATAAACAAAGCACCTTAAGAACACAAATCACTCGCCCAAATTTTTAAAATGGTGCACTTTAAGTTTCAACAACTGACGCACCTTAAGCATACAAACTCACGCACTTAAGCATACAAATCACGCACCTAAGGAAGGAAAACAGCGCATCCTAATAAGGAAAACCAAACACCTAAAGCTTTAGTTGACGCACCTTAAGTTTCAACAGTGGCGCACCTTAAGCACACAAACAACACATCTTAAGAAGAGCAACCACACCCCTAAGCAACCGCACAATCACATAGGAACATATATATATATATATATATATATATATATATATATATATATATATATATATATATATATATATATATATATATATATATATATATAGAGAGAGAGAGAGAGAGAGAGAGAGAAATCTGTTCAAATGTGGCCGCGCCTTTCCGTGCGGCTGTGCGGTTTACACCACTCAATGTTAAGAAATGCACCACAATGAAAATACATAAAAACATCTCATAACTCCCCTGTTTCTAATTGTGCATTTCTTAACACTGTGTGGTGTATTTTTTCATACGTAGTGGTATGTTTTTGGTGATGTGTACCTAATAGTGCATATTTGTGTGGTGTATTTCGTAACATTGAGTGCTGCATTTCTTAATATTGAGTGGTGTAAACCGCACCGACCACACGGGAAGAAACGACCACACCTAATTATGACGGTATATATATATATATATATATATATATATATATATATATATATATATATATATATATATATATATATATATATATATATATATATATATGGTGAGGTAATTAAGCAATCTCATCCATTATACAAATAAATCTATGGATTAGATTAATTATGGAATTAAAAACGCACTTGTACATATTAGACATTATGATGTGTGCATAATTACAACGGTGCATAGGAGTTTATACATTCACATCCAAGGCATGGTTCTCACATGAAGCGGACTCTATATATATAATATGGTTTCAAATTTCTGATGATCTCAACTGAAAACATATTTTTCATATTTTTTAAATTGAAAAAATATGCCAATGACCTTGTGGTCTAGTGGCACCTGGTTAAACCCCATGTGAAAAGGGTGGGTTTGAGCCTCAAATATGAATAGATACTACATTGTAATATCAATAAAAATATTTTAACATATTTCAAGGAGAAACGTCCTTAGCAAGTATGTACTGTACAATGTATTATTATTTCGGTCAACTACTGTATTATCTTCTTTTTTTTTTAAAGGGAGTACTACTGTATTATCTTAATATTTGATGATGAATATTATAATTAAATGTAATTGCATTTTTAGTCCTCCAATTACTATATTATTTGTTATGAAATTCAATTCTCAATTCTCAATTATGAAATTTAGTCCTTTTGTGACACAATTTTTTTTTTTCAATTATTTAACGCTAAATATACAAAAAAAAAAAAAAAAAAAAAAACTGAGTTGGATATCTTTAAAACAATTGAAGGAGTAATTAATTTTTAAAAAAATTAAAAATTGAGGACTAAATTGCACAACATATAATAATTGGAGGACTAAAATTAAAAGGAGTACCATAATTTTATTTTTTTTAAGAATGTACCATAATTATTAACTTAAAATGTAGCTTTCAAACAAAAAAAACCTTAAAATGTAGAGCGACCTGCAGAAGAAGCAAACTAATCCGTATAAATAAAAATTAGGATTTAGGTGCGAAGCCGTTGTATAAAAGAGCAGCAACCATGCAGCGAGCAAAAATGCGCCTTTTCTCCTTGTGACAATTAAATTAAATTTGACGAAAATGTTGTTTGCAAATCTTTTGCGACGAAGATGCTGCAGTTCTCTTCCTTTGCTTCTAGGAACCGTCGTCGTTTTATGGTTTTGCTCTTCACATCATGTTACAGCAACAGGCTCTAAGGTGGAGTATCTCCCAGGGGTTCAACCTGAAGGGCCGCTTCCATTTGAACTCGAAACTGGGTACAACTATGATCTTATCACATTTAAGTACTTTTAAGAGCATGATCCATTTTATAATTATTACAAACATGAAAGTTTAATAGTAAGATCCTAGTTTTTATCAATTATTCGCGAATACACTGTCAAGCATCTTCATATGCACAATCGTAATTATAAAAATTACAGAAATGTCATTGCATTTTTCTTATTTTTCATTAATTTTAAATCTTTTATCATCTTAGATGGACAGACCAGATTTGTCCAGAGTTCTTGCCTAGGTTATTCTCATTTGATATCTCAATTATATATAGATGTCAGCTCAAATGTGGTCAGGCATTAAAGTGCCGCCGATGCGGCCACACCATTTGGTATATATATGCAAAAATGCACCAATAGTGTTAGAAAACACATAAGTGAGAAATGCACCACAAAACTCACCATTAGGTACATAGCACCACAAAGTACACCATTAGGTATGCATAAACGCACAACACAATGTTCGAAAATGCACCATAAGGCGTGCTGAGGTATGATGCATTTTTTTGATTGTGTGGCGCATTTTGTAGTTCATTGATGCATTTCATTGTTGTGAATTTGCTAGAACTATTGGTACTTTTTTACATAACTGCGGCAACACATTAAAACATGGTCGCACTGAAACTTGGCCATATATATATATATATATATATTTATTTATTTATTTATTTATTTATTTATTTATACATATACAATGATGAATTTAATGTACTTTGGTGTTTGTGATTAGATATATCGGTGTTGGGAAATCAGAAGATATACAACTTTTTTATTATTTTGTAAAGTCTGAATCAAATCCCAGTATTGATCCTATTGTGCTTTGGATCACCGGTGGTCCCGGATGCTCTTCTTTTGTTGCGATGACTGAAGAATTGGGTGAGGTTTAAATTTGTATTATTTATTTTTAACATATGATTTTTGCATGCACAACTTTGATTTTATAATTTTCAAATATGATATTTTGTGCTTAATAGAACTTTTAATTTAGTCTTTAGATATGTAAATTTTATCCACTAATATTAAACTAAATACTATAAAAATTGAATTATAACTAACTCGATTCAAGTATAATTATATAAACAATGCCTATAAATTGTTTCAATTAAGGAATACTTGACACTAATATAAATAATACAAATATTGTATCAACGAAAATATTTCTAAATTAAATCAACCATATGCACAGGGCCATTGTTATTTGATGTACCAAAGAATAGCTGGAGTTTGCCTACATTGTCACTAAATCCTTATTCATGGACAAAGGTACTTTACTTCATGTTTTTATATAACATTACCAATAAATGTTAAGGTCAATTTCAATTACTAATATATGAAGTCCAAAAAATAATTGCTAGGTTGCAAGCTTTATCTTTCTAGAGTTACCCGTGGGAACAGGATTTTCATATGCTAAAAGTTCAAAAAATTATACTGCGACTGATGTAGAAACAAGTTATCATGCAGCTCAATTTATTCGCAAGGTAAAGATTTTTCAATTTTCATTGTGATAAGCACACGTGAACATATATATATATATATATATATATATATATATATATATATATATATATATATATATATATATATGTTGAAAATTGAATTAGTTAACTAATACGGATTATTTTATAGTGGTTAGAAGATCATTTTCAATATCAATCCAACTCATTCTATGTTGGTGGAGACTCATATTCTGGTATTACCGTTCCAATGGTTGTTCAAGCAATATCATATGGTAATAAGTCTTTAAGAAATATTTCATTGAAGTTTATGTGATTCCTTTAAAAAAAAAAAAAAAAAAAAGATAATTTAACTAAGAATGTATTAAATATGAACTTGTAGTATTCACTTTCTGAGCCTGCAGTAGTTACTTATTGAACATGTGATAGCAACTTTATTAATTTACAATAATTGACTTCATGAACCTAGAATAAGGGCGTGTTTGGTTTGCACATGGGAATCGTAATCGGAGTGAAAATCAAATACTTGGTAATAGTAATGAGTTTTGGTGAAAGTATTTTTCATGTTTGGTTGTACGGTGGAATTCGAATGATTACCAATATTGTTGTTTAGCTATGTATGATTTTATAATGGGAATAAAGGTTTTAAAAATACGAAGGCATCCAAAGCACCAATATGGACAAAAAAATAAAAATAAAATAAAAATCTAAAAGCACTAAGCTGAACTTAAAAATCAAATTACCAATTAGGAGGGAAAATAATGAAATAAAACCCTTATTTTATTAGACAATGAGTTTTTTAATTAAGGAGGTAATCAAATCACATAGTAGTGTTCTAGAAACCTGTCAACTAAACAATAACAATGACTTTGATTCTCATTCATGATAGCTAAACCCAAGAATCAAACACATCTTAAGTGACTTATTGAACAAGTAATATTCACTTAATAAGCATACAATAGTAAATTAATTGAATTGTTGTAGTGACTTTATAAACAATCTGTGTTAATGAACCAACAATAATAGGGAATTTATATAATGTCATTTAAAACATCTCAGTTAGAGGTTTTTTGACAATATCTTTTATACATTAATTTTTTTTATGCTTTCATAGTTGTACAATTGAAACATTAATCACCATTACTATATAAATATCCAACATAAGTTTGGAATTATGTGATATATTTTGATTATAATTAACTTGGGTTAATATAATATTGCTATATGAACATTGGTTCATGATATAAGTATCCGTGCAAACATTTTGAGTAAATATGTTACAAACACTATCCATCATTACAAAATTTTAAGTGTCATGAATCTTTATTAATAATTTAAATTTTTGGTTGATATAACATATATACTTCAATAATCGCCCACTTGTTAATTTACAGGGATTGATGCAAGATTTAAGCCACACGTTAATCTTAAGGTTGGTCAAGATTTTAAGTATGAACATGTTTCATTTACACACACACACACACATATATATGTATATATATATTTCAGGTGTGGCCGGGTCTTTTCGTGCGCCCGGTGCGGTTTACGCCACTCATTTACACACACACACACACACACACATCACCATCCCAAATTATAAATATGCACTATTAGTTACACATCACCAAAAACACACCACTATGTATGAAAAAAATACACCACATAGTATTCAGAAATGCACAATTAGAAACAGTGGAGTTATGAGGTATTTTTATGCATTTTCATTGTGGTGCATTTCTTAACATTGAGTGGTGCATTTTTTAACATTGAGTGGTGTAAACCGCACCGGCCGCACGGGAAGGCGCAACTATATTTAATATATACATATATACATATACATATATACATTTCTTAACACCGCTTTTTTTTTTCTTCAAAATTTTGGTAATCCTGGACGTTGATTTAAGCAAGATCAATGGCTCAGATTTCACCGCAGAACCGCACGGGAGACACCCAACCGCACGAGAACTGAATTTTGTGTGTGTGTGTATGTATGCGTGTGTGTGTATGTGTGTGTGTGTGCATGTGCACACACACACACATGGGTGGCCTGGGTTCGACTCCCATGAGAACCATTGCATGCCTTAGGTGTGAACGTGTGGACAAATCCAAATCATTGATATAGGTGAGAAAAAAAAAAAGGATGGTTAATTTTCATAAATATTATTACAAATTTAAAAAGTGTAGTGTAATAATTATGAAAATGACCTCGCTCATATTTTAATTGATTTCCTATCCATAAGATCTTGTAGATCGATAGTATAGATTTGTCCACAAATTCTCACTTGGAAAGTGGTTCTCATATATATTTGTAAATAACTTGAACTTTAAAGTACAAGTAAACTAAACCGCAACTTTCAATACTATAAATTGCAAATTAAATAAGCAAACTTATAGAGTGCACTTGCTAAAAAATGCAATGATGTTTAGCAAATAACCTGAACTTTAATGTTCAATTAGTAACACTATAAAGTGCAACTATCAACAATATATAATGCATCTTTTAATAGCACTTATATATATATACATATGAGAGGTGCACTAGTTGGTGTTATTAGTTGAATTCTATGTGTTGTTAATTACACTTTAAAGTTTGAGTTATTTACAAAAATTCTATAGCATTTTTATTCCCTTTCTCCTTGCTTTAAATCCGTTAGATTTTCCTGTATCCATAGCTGAGTAACACGTCTTGCAATTTATGTTGCACTAGGGCTACTTAGTTGGCAATGGAGCCACATTTCCAGTTCACAACTTCGATTATACTTATCGAACGGCTCGCGGATTAGGTCTTATTTCAGAAGAACAATATACGGTAATTATTCTTGATTGTTTTACGTTTATAGAGATAATTCCAGTTTTGGTTCTAAATTTATAGGTGGTAGTTCACTTTAAGTCATTTTTTATTAGAATATCCTCTATTGATCTTAGTATTATTGTGGCATGACCAGTTTTGATCCTTTACCAACAAAACAATTTAAATATTATTAAATACAAAGATATTTCGGTCTTCTATTATGGATGCATTCAGAAAAAAAAAAAACATAGAAAATATAGCGGTTCAACATACTTTGTATAAAAAAGATTGAAATGTCTTTATATTTAATGATATTTAGACGATTTTTTTGATGCATGGAGGATTAAAAATGGCCATGCCGCAATAATATTAAGACCAAATGAGGATGTTATGATAAAAAATGACTAAAATTAAAGTATATTATCACCTATAAATCTATGACCAAAAATATAATTTACTCTTCTTTTATGTATTAGGTTTGTAGAAATTTTACAATACTTAAAAAGTATCATGACTAAGACTATAAATAACAAGGGGCAATAAGATTTTTGTCAATAAGATGATAGTTATTTAGAAAATTGTCACTGCTCATTTTTATGCCCCTTCTCTCTAATTTTATGTGTCTTGGTTAATGAGGATTTGCTAGAGTTATTTACGATTCAATTTCTTTTATAAATAAAATTTATATATCTATAAACTACATTAAAAGTATTATTAAAAAATTATATTTAAAAATAATAATGAATTAATAAAGCAAATAAAGAAACAACGAAAAAAAATTGATTTGACAAATTAATAGTAAGTAGGATAGTAAAATGGGACAAATGGAATAATAAACACGTTTTTTTTGGGTATTGTAAGTTTTCTTAAATTTATCGAAAAATTTTATAATGTCAAATACTAAAAGTAGTAAAGAATGTGAAATATTTTATAATCTGACAAAAATAAAATAATTGAATTAATTTTGTTAAATTATAAAATTTATCTCATCTTTAATTTTTTTTGTTATTCGACATCATTAAAATTCAACATGAAAACAACTATGTAAGGTGTTCGGCTAGAAACTTTTATGCCCTACTATAGAATTTGATTCCTATTACAATGTTTGTTTGCATACTTGTACTCCGCTATTGAATTCAAATCCATTAGTAATTACACATGTTATTCCTCTTTTCCTCCCCTACTTTTGAAAAATAATGGAACAAAAAATGAGAAATAAAAAATAGAAAAGATATACATATGCACACATTATATACATACATACATACATATGTATGTATGTATGTATGTATGTATGCATGCATGAATGCAAGCATATTATTATTATTATTATTATTATTATTATTATTATTATTATTATTATTATTATTATTATTATTATTATTATTATTATTATTATTATTATTATTATTATTATTATTATTAAGAGGAGGTCTGGTTCAAACATTAGAATCCGAATTGTAATTACAGTCAAATACTTCGTAATTGTAATAATTTTAAGAAAAAGATGTCCCTTGTTTGGCAAGAAATGAGAATTGAATTAAGATAAATGAATAAATAAGTAATTAATTAACAGAAATTAAATATATAAATATTATAAAAAGATATAATATATGCATATACATATATATATGTATATATATATATACATGTATATATGCATATACATATGTATATATATATATACATGTATATATGTACATATACATATACATATACATATACATATACATATATATATATATATATATATATATATATATAGACACACACACACATATATATATGTATGTATGCATGCTTGCATGATATATATATATACACACACACACACATACACATGTGTGTGTGTATTAAAGTTTAATATTGAATGCATTGCAATGATCTTTTCAATTAAAAAAAGAATCTCATTTTTTATTATATTGTTCAAAAGTAGATAAATGAATGAGTAATGACATTTTTTATTATTAAATGATCTAAATTCAATATCAGCATATTAAAAGTTAAAAAATAAACCTGATAATAGGTATCAAATCTAATAGTATGGTGCAAAAGACACCAATCAAACACCATTTTATTTATTTTTATTTTTATTTATCTATTTAATTATTTATTTTTTATTTCTAATTCATATTTATTATCAAATATTTACTCTACTTTTTCTGAAATCCAAAGCTAATTATTTGATTCCTAATAGCTTAATTACATTCACGTGCAGATATTGGAAGATTGTATAGAGATAAGGTTTTCTGATCGAAAATGCAAGAAAGAGGTCAGCAATCATTTAAATTATATTTTTATCGTGTATAAAATATATGAAACAAAAAAAAAATTATTGGAGTATAAATTGCAACCATTCCTGTATAAAATAATTATATAATTTGGAAAAAATAAAACCATAAAATCTGAAATGAATAAGCATACCTTATATTATTATTATTTTGAAAAGTATAAGTTATAGATTTTGATTAACATAACATAATCTACTAATTTTAAGATTAAAATAGATATAGTTTTTATATCTGTTTGTCTGTCTATATATATATATATATATATATATATATATATATACACTTTTATTCAAATGCGGCGGGGAGCTCCCATTCGATCGTGCGGCCTAATCTGCGTGGTCCGATTTTATTAATCCAACTAGAATTCGCGTATGTTTAAGTGGGGGTATTATGGTAATTTTAGTATCTATATTGCTTGAATTGAAATGGTGCATTTTAGTACATAGTGTGGTGCGTTTGAATACATGATGTGGTGCATTTTATTACGTATGTTGGTGCATTAACTGTGTTGTGGAATGGTGTGTTTTAATTAATATGCCCTCTGCTGCATTTTAATACGCAGAATGGTGTGTATTTTAATACATGTGTTTCTAATAAGTATGTTGTGGAATGGTGTGTTTTAATTCGTCCTCTGGTGCATTTTAATACGTTGAATGGTGTGTATTTTAACACATGTTTTCTAATAAGTGTAATAGTGCATGTTTATAATTTGGGATGGGATTTTCAACGAATGGAATTGTGCATTTTAACACACGTTTTGGTGCATTTTAATACGTAGAATGGGGCATATTTTAGCACATGTTTTCTAATATGTGTTAATAGTGTAAGCTTATAATCTTACATAAGGCACGTTGTGGTACATTTTAATACGTAGAATGATGCATTTTATCACATATATTGATGAATTTTAAGTAAATATGTGTATTTTGGTTATAGTGTGGAATTGTGTGTTTTATCGGTCATTTGGTACGCTTTAGTACGTAGAATGATGTATTTTGTAACATATATATATATATATATATTGTGCGTTGATTTGATGACTTGATCTGATCTAATGGCTAAAAATAGGGTGCATGGCGACACCTGATAATGACTCTCTCTCTCTCTCTCTCTCTCTCTCTCTCTCTCTCTCTCTCTCTCTCTCTCTCTCTCTCTCTATCTATATATATATATATATAAATCTTATTAACCAAATTTTAGTTAATTTTATTAAAAACCTTTGACTAACTATATTTTTATATTAAAAAATAGATATGCCTTGATGAGTTTTATAAATTATTTATTTTTCCTTTTTATCAATTTGAGTGTATTTCAATATAATCATCATTTTAATATTGGACAAAAAATAGATGCTTATTTTTGCAAAACACATATATAGTTGCAAATACATACATACACATATACTGGTTCAAATGCGGATAGTGCTTCCCGTATGGTCGATGCTGATTCACCATCAGGTATGCATAAATGCACTACACAGTGTTTGGAAATGCACCATAAAGAAATGCACCAACACACCGCAAAATGCACCACACACCCAAAAAATAAACCACACCTCACAACAACTAATGGTGCATTTCTGAACATTTTGTGGTGCATTTGTGCGTACCTAAAGATGAGTGACCGTACGAGAAGCACTGTTTGCGTGGGAACTTGACCTTAACATGCGCTCAATGCGGACACACCAATAGTATATAAAAAATGCACCAATAGTGTTAGAAAAATGCACAACAATGAAATGCACAAATGTGCCACAAAATGCACCGCACACCAAAAAATGCGTCATATCTACCCACACCTAGTGGTGTATTTTTGAATACTTTGTGATGCTTTTATCCGTACCTAATGGTACGTTTTGTGGTGATCTGTATCCAATGGTGCTTTTTTGGTCCACTAGTACTTTTTTTGTTGTGAGTTTCCTAATACTATTGGTGTATGTTTGCATAACTATTGGTGTGCCTGTTAAAGGCGCGGCAGCACTGGAACTAAGGTGTATATATATAGACACACACATGTGCGTAATGTGTGTGTGTTTTATTTTTGTTTTTGTTTGTTTTTTGTTTTGTTTTTTGTTTTTTTATTGGTCGTAATGGAGCATGCCCAATAATGTGCAGCTGGCTTCACTGGGTGTGCAGCAATATTTTTATTGGCCTAATGTTTTTGGAGAAGAAAATGATGCTAAGAGGTTCCTTGGGTACAATGTACATGCCTTTGATCGTAGTGTAATATATCTGGTAATATTTTATGTAAGATCTTATTTATTTAAACAATTAATTTGTAACCCCATTTTATTTTTGGTGAGATTGCCTCATCTGTAATAAATCTCAAATATTTAATATGTTTTAGGCTGCAGTAATTGCATCTCAGTGGATTAATCATGATATCGTTCAAGAGGCCTTGCATGTTCGGAAGGTAATTATTTTCTTTTTCTTTTTCTTTTTCAATTTTCTAAATATATGGAAAGTGTAATGACGGAAGTTTTCCCTCCACCAAAAAAAAAAAAAGTTATTGATTAGGATTGAATTAATACCACTTACATAAGTTAATGACTTTGTAGTCTAATGGCATGCATGGAGTGCCTCTGTCAAATGGGAGGTTTAGGATGTCATAGATTCAAGCCTCAATGGGGGCTGTGACCGGAAAAAAATTTATTTTTCAAACCTAAATATTTTGGCCCGAATGTTCTCAAAACAATTATTTTGCTACCAATCTTAATTATAAGTATTTTATGGCCCACGATTTTATAATTCAAAATCTATCTGAGAAGAGCCTGCTAATCCATTTTATAACAATCAAAATAATCTTAGCTCAAATGATTTTAAATTCCTAAGTTTATACCTATTTTAAATTACTGAGCCCGTTAATTTTTTCTTGAGCCCAAAATACCTGAACCCAATTACTAAATTAAGATCTTTCCCAAAATAAACTATATATATATATATATATATATATATATATATATATATATATATATATATATATACACACACACACACACACATACATACATAAAATGACGCATCTTAAGTATTATAACTGACGCACCTTAAGTATAGAAACTACGCACCTAAAGCTTAAAACCGACACACCTTAAGTTTCAATAACTGACGCACCTTAAGAAGGAAAACCACGCACCTTAAGGTGTGTTTTTTGTTGAAACTTAAGGTGCTTCGATCTAAAGCTTTAGGTGCGGAGGTAACATTCTATGCAGAAGTGTGGTGATCACAAAGCACCTTAAGTATACAATTGACACACCTAACCGAAAGCATCTTAAACACTCAAACAAAGCACCTAAAGAACACAAACATGCACCTTAAACACACAAACAAAACACTTTAAGAACACAAATCACTCACTTAAAAAATTTAAAATGGCACATCTTAAGTATTATAACTGATGCACCTTAAGTATAGAAATCGCGCACCTTAAGAAAAAAACCTTAAGAAGGAAAACCACGCACCTATAGCTTAAAATCGACACAACTTAAGTTTCAACAACAGACGCACCTTAAGCACACAAACCACGCACCTTAAGAAGGAAAACCATGCACCCTAAGAAGTAAAACAATGCATCGACGCACCTTAAGTTTCAACAAAAACACACCTTAAGTTCTCACTGAAGAATTGACGCACATTAAGCACAGAAATCACACACCTAAAGAAGAAAAACAACGCACATTTTTTAATCATTGTAATTTTTTTTTAAATAATCATTGTTATTATTTTTTTAAAAATAATCATTGTTATTCTTAGATGTTGATTTTGGCAATATCAGCTCTCCTCTCACTGCACAACTGCACTTGAGCACACCATCCGCATTTAAATCGTATTCTATATATATATATATATATATATATATATATATATATATATATATATATATATATATATATATATATATATATATATATATACACTCACACACACACACTACTTTGTAATAGAGTCAGTAGCATTCAATTCTGATCTTGTGTTCACTTCTTATTAGTTTGACTTATTATTATTCCGTGGACTTAGGTCTAAAGTACACAATTTACGTATTTAATATTCATAATTTATATATTGAATGTTCATAATCTACATAATGAATGTTCGCAATTTGAATTATAAACATTCAGTATGTAAATTGTGACGAATTCACCTTGTAAGGTGAATCTAAGTCCATGGTATAACTATAAGAAAAAGTACTTTAAAATTATATACTATTTTGAAAAATTCTTGTAATCAAGCCTAAAACGCGGACAATCCTTCAGTTTTGGATTTTTATTTATTTATTTATTTATTTATTTTTGATGTAGGGATGCGGTGAAAAATGGACTAAATGCAGAATACCTTTGCGATATAACAAAACTGTGCTCGACACTAGACCATATCATGCAAATCTTAGCGCGAAAGGTTACAAATCTCTTATATACAGGTTTGTAAAATATAATATGAATCTAATTAATATGAAATAATGTTGTGAAGTGTGTTATTAATTCTTTCTGAATGAGTATATTTAGTTACTAGTTATTTGAATGAAAATTTTATAATGCATTAGAGGTTGTTTAATTGCCTACTACTATAAATAGATTATGTTGTGGCATTTTTATAATTATAATAATTATTCTGTTTACAAAATTGATTTCTATTTTTAGTAGAAGACATGATTTCTTTTTATGTTATAGAATTTACTTTTATTTAAATATGATGCAATCAATTAAGATATTATCGTTCAAGTCCGCATGGGTAGTTTAACTGGTTACAAAGGTAAAATTTATCACAAGAGATTAAGGATCGAATCTAGTCTTTGTTGGTCAATCAGTTGAGTCATAATAATTTACCCCTCCACAAACTGTCAAGTTAGGGTGTGGGGGCGACTGAGTGGGCAATTTCAACTTTTTATTTCACAAGATATTATCGTTCAAATGTTGTACTTACCATATAAAAATTTTAAAATCTCACAAGCATAACCAACTTTTGCAAGATATCTTTAAGATATCTACTACTAATAGTTTATGTTTCAATGGTTAGTTTTTTGTTTTTTGTTTTTTACTAATCTAAATAAACAATTGTACCCTATTTCAGTGGAAATGCTGATGTGTATATATCTTCACTCTATACTGAAGCATGGATAAAATCATTGAATTATTCTATCATTGATGATTGGCGACCTTGGTTTGTGAACAATCGAGTTGTTGGGTATGTTATAAAAATCCACTACAGATTTATGATTTCTAATTTATAATTAAGAAAAGGTAATTAAAACTAAATCATTCAATTTCATGTAGTTATACAAGGACCTTCTCCAACAACATGACATATGCCAAAATCCTGGTGATAATTTACTCCTAGTATGTTGTTTACTAGCTCAAAAGATATCTATATATGTATAACTCTTAGTTAATATTTGTAACAGGGATCGGACCACGTTGCTCCAACAATAACACCCGCTGAATGCTTCGAAATGTTTAAAAGATGGATATCTCATGAACAACTTTAATACTGTATGGCAATGGTAAAATCTATGTTAAAAGTACGTTTCATTCAATAACACATTGCTGTACCTGAGTTTTACTTTGATGGTTTATGATGAAATTCATGTCAAAAAAATACAAAATATTGTTGTACTAGAATATTATTTAATGAATAAAGTACTATGGAGTATAATTTTGAAACTAAATTGTATTAGCATTCAATTCATCGCATATCTGAGCGCCTAAGGGATTGTAATATTTGTTGTCCATGGGTGCTCGTTGGCCCTTAGTTCCTATTCGATTAACTATGTAGGAAATAGTGAATAGAAGAAAAGAGAAAGAAGGCAAGACAATTTTATTCATCAACATACAATCTCCACTAGTACAAAAATGACCATAAATATAAGACAATTTGCGTCCGAAGTTGAAATACCAGATGCGTAGAGAGACACAGTGACATTTTTGTAATTAAAAGTTCACTATTTAACTTTTTTTTTTTTTTTAAATGCCTGACCATCTGCATCCGAAGTACTCACTTCCAATGCAGATGGATAGGCACGTTACACCATCTGTGTCCGAAGTTCACACTTCGGACGCAGATAATTAGGACAAATTTGGCTTTCTTCCCCAAAATAACACACCGAGACTTATGTATATATATACAAATATACACCACTCAATGTTAGAAAATGCACCACACAAATATGCATCATTAGGTACGTATCAATAAAAAATACACCACTAGATATGCAAATATACACCACACAGTGTTAGCAAATGCACCATTAGTGGCAGGGGAGTTATGGTGCATTATTTTGGATGTGTGGTGTGTTATTTTGGTGTTTTTGTGTATTTTTATTGTGGTACATTTTCTAACATTGGGTGGTGCATTTTCTAACATTGAGTGGTGCGAATTGCACCAACCGCACGGGAAGGCGCAACTACATTGGCCCTTGTTCACATGATGAGTACTATATATTATAGAGGACTATGAGGACTATGAGGACTAATCCTATCCATCAAATAAAAAAACATAAACGACCTAGATTAGAAGATGATTAATATGGTAATGACGCATGCAATTAGTATTATGGAAGAATTTTGATTAACTAATATAGAATCACTATTGAATTGTAATTGGGGTTAGAAAATCAGTACTGCATTCCATAGTTCCATACGGACGAAACAAAAAACAAACCAAAGACTCGCGTAGAAAAGGTTATGAACATTGATGTGTGCCTATTTACTGAGTATTGTGTGCCTATAACGTATGAGTTGTGTGCCTAACGTGAAAAATAATAGAATTAGGTTAATGAAAAGTTTTAAAGATTTACTGAGTATTGTGTGCCTCAGTACTTCTTTCCTATCTAACTGGGCACACGATTTAATTATTGAGGCATACATTATATCAGTAAATGTCACACATTGTATGCTTCCTTACGCATACAGAATATAAGTAAAATATATGCACAAAATTCTTCAAAAACAAAAATTAATAAAACAAAAGCATTTAGTAATCAATCTAACACTTTTAAAAAATATTATTCCTTAAATTTTGCATTGCCTACTTCAATTATTATTCACATTATGTGCACAGCTCATAAGTAATTCAAGTATCTACATGAAGTTGATTCAAAAAATTCTTCCCAAAAAAATTAATAAAAACAAAGCATTTGAATACGACATAGGCACACACCGGTGTTCATAACCTTTAAGAAAACAATTATCTTTAAAACTTTCATTACTTAATATTATGAAAAATTGAATTAAAAATAATTTTAGTCAAACATCGTTAACCGAACCAGACACATAAAATGCGACGGATGGAGTACAAATTTTTTAAATGAGCAGGGTCTTTTTCATAAATATTACAAAGTTTTGTTTATTTGGAATTGTTAGATCAACTAGATCAGTGGTTTGATTTGTCCACAGGTTCTCACCTGATAAAGGACATATATAACGTTAGGTGCAACTAGTTATAACATTAGGTGCACTTAGTACTGAGATCAACGTACATTTTACCTGCACCTGTAATACATGCATTTTACTTGCACTTCTGCAGCTATTTTCACTTACAAATGTAAGTAATTTACCTTGTTAATATTCATGCACCTAGGTGCACCTAGTTATAGCTTATACCACAATTACTTGCACCAAAGTTCGAGTTATTTATGAAAGTGCCACCGCATCGTTTTTTTAAAATTACATTTCATTCATTGATCTGGACACGTGGACATGCTTAGGCGAATGGCCACACCTGAGCGCGTCCATATATATATATATATATATATATATATATATATATATATATATATATATATATATTGACACACACACACACACACATACATGGTTGAAAAAATCGTCAGACGCTCCACGGGAGCTCGGGGAGCGCCTCACGCCTAGCGCCTAGGACACCTAGGCGGGGAATAATCGACGCATAGGCGCCCGTATATTTTTTTATTTTATTTTTAAAGACTAATAATTATAATACTATCATAGTTAATACTAAAATATTAAATAGTAACCTAAAAAATATCTAGAGTTTGTACAATTTAGGGTTATTTCGCTCAAAACGATGTTGTTTTGAGTGGAATAACCCATTAAAAAAAGAACAATAGTTAATCGGCCGACTGGGCGGCCTAGTCCGTGCTTAGGAAGTCTAGTTGGCGCTTAGGAAGCCTAGCTAGGCGATCAGCGCCTAAGCTAACTAGGCGGTCGCCTAGTTGGCCAGCCACCTAGATCACCATTTAAGGTGATACGCTAGGCGGTCGACCGACGTCTAGCGCCTAGGTGGGATTTTTGCGGCATTATATATATATATATATATATATATATATATATATATATATATATATATATATATATATATATATATATATATATATATATATAAAGGTTTAAGTGAAAAAAGAAACCTTAGGTGAGAAATATGATGTAATCTCAGCCCTTGATTCAGTTCAGATCAACGTTCACAGTGAAGCTAACTTTAAAAAAAAATGCGGTGGCATTATGGTAATTTTGTGTAAGTTAATTTTTTTGTCTTCTAGTGCACATTATTTTAGTTGAATATTGTGATCTTTTATGATCGTGCTGAAGATCATGCATTAAATTTAGTCTTTTCAATAGTTGTTCCATATTTTTCTACTTACAGTGCACGTTTTTGCCTTTCCAGAACTCCAGTGCACATTGTCCTTTCTTCCAGAGGACATTGTTGTACCTTACAATTTACATTGTTGTGCCTTCCAAAGCATTTTTTTAAACAGTAGGTGGCGAACTTTTTTTTTTTAAATGGTTAATTAATCTTGATCACTAATTACTAATTTGAGTTGAATATTGTTTGTTTGTTCATTATTTATGGTTGTTTTTGACTTGTGTTGAAGATCCTATATTAAATATAAATTTTCAATAATTGTGTCATATCTTTGTACCCCCAGTGCGCACTCTTTTTTGTCTTTCAGAGCATATTGTTATGCCTACAGAGTACATTGTTGTGCCCTCCAGAGCACATTATTGTTGAAGTTCGTTGGTGGAGAATTTTTTTTTTTATCTAGGGCTGAGATTCATTCTCATTTCTGACATGCGGCCTTCTTCGCACCTGAACCGTACCCTTCCTTTATATATATATATATATATATATATATATATATATATATATATATATATATATATATGCTCAAATGTGGTTGTGCCTTCCCGTGCGATCGGTGCGGTTCACACCACTCAATGTTATAAAATGCACTACTCAATATTAGAAAACGCACCACAATAAAAATATAATATACAAAAACACCAAAAACACACCACACACCCAAAATAATGCACCATAACTCTCCTGCCCTGGTGCATTTGCTAACACTGTGTGGCGTATATTTGCATATTTAGTGGTGTGTTTTTTGGTTATGCATACCTAATGATGCATATTTGTGTGATGTATTTTCTAATGGTGCGCACTGACCACACGTTAGGGGACGGCCACACCTGATTATGACCCTAATGGTGCGACCGCACTGACCACACGTTAGGGGACGGCCACACCTGATTATGACCCTAATGGTGCGACCGCACTGACCACACGTTAGGGGACGGTCACACCTGATTATGACCCTATATATATATTCAGATTAGATAAGAACCATACCTTAGATAAAAACCTGCGAATCTATGTGAATGGACACAATTCACTACACGAATTAGAGAACTAAAATTAAAATATGATTTTCTCTTCAGATGTACCATAATTTTTTTAAAAAGAATGTACCATAATTAATAACATAAAAAGTAGAGCCACCTGCTGAAGAAGCAAACTAATCCGTATAAATAAAAATTAGGATTTAGGTGCCAAGCCGTTGTAAAAAAGAGCAGCAACCTAGCAGTGAGCAAAAATGCGCCTTTTTTCTTGTGACAATGAAATTAAATTTGACGAAAATGTTGTTTGCAAATCTTTTGCGACGAAGAAGCAGCAGTTCTCTTCCTTTGCTTCTAGGAAGCGTCGTTGTTTTATGGTTTTGCTCTTCACATCATGTTGCAGCAACAGGCTCTAAGGTGGAGTATCTCCCAGGTGTTCAACCTGAAGGCCCTCTTCCATTTGAACTTGAAACACAGGATGTCATTTTCGTAAATAATTGAACATCGAGGTGCAAGTAAATTGTGTTAAAAGTGCCTAAGTATAAATAAAATGTATTACAAGTGCAACATAATGTACACTGAGCATCAATATTAAGTGCACCTAACATTATCATTATTTGCACCAAAGTTTGAGTTATTTACGAAAATGTCGCCGTGTCGTTTTTTAAAATTACATCTGATTCGTTGAATCTTGACACATGGACGACTGCGATTGGTTCTTAGTTCTTTCCTGGGCTCTAATATATATATATATATATATATATATATATATATATATATATATATATATATATAATGAATTGTTTGTGTTTAGATATATCGGTGTTGGGGAATCAGAAGATATACAACTTTTTTACTCTTTTATAAAGTCTGAATCAAATTCCATTATTGATCCTATTGTGCTTTGGATCTCCGGTGGTCCCGGATGATCTTCTTTTGTTGCAATGACGGAAGAATTGGGTAAGCTTTAAATTTGTACCCTTTTTTTATATATTGGATTTTTACATGCACAACTTTGATATGTAAAAAAATTTATTTTATAATCTCTTTTATTAATAAATATTTTTATATTTCTTTAATTGTTTCAACAGAGTTGTTATGATTTTCGATCTAATTTTCTAATATGACATTTTGTGTTTAATAGAAACTTTTAATTTAGTTTTATATATGTAAATTTTATCCACTAATATTAAATTAAATACTATAAAAATTAACTTTGTAAATAATATAATTAACTTTGAAGTACAAGTAAATTATGTTAAAAGTGCAAGTAACAGTTTCATAGAGTAGACCTAAGTACAATTAAAATGTATTAAAAACGCAACAAATTATGTACACTGAGCAATAATGTTAAGTGCATCTAACGTTATAACTAGTTACCAAACGTTATCATTAAGTACACCAATGTGAAAAGGTAAATTACTTACACTATTTATTAACTGTAAATGATTGCACTTTTAATTGATTTTACTTAAACATTGTGCTTGCATACTTGCATCTATTAGTTGCACACAAATTTGCAGTTATTTACGAGAATGCCATCGTATTTTTTTTAAATTACATATGATCCGTTGATCTTCTCAGATGGACGACTCAAATTATTTCCTATTTCTCTCCTGGACGCCTATTGTCACTAGAGTGCAGAGCGTTCAGGTGAGAACCAACTGCCCATGAGAGAACTGAAAACCAATCGCAACCATTCACGTGTCCAGATCTGACGGTCAGAAACACCATTTTTTTTATATAAAAAAACGCAGTTATAGTTTAGTAAATAATTGAACTTTGAATTAAAAATAAATTAAATTATATTAAATGTGCAAGTGATAGTTTCATATAGTGCACCTTAGTGCAAATAAAATGTATTAAAAGTGTAACAAATAATATACACTGAGCATCAATATTAAATGCACCCAACGTTTGCATTAGTTGCACCAAACGTTACCATTAATTAGTTCACTAATATGAAAGATGTTATCATTAGGTGTATCAATGTTAAAAGGTAAATTAATTACTTGCACTATTAAGTGAAATTTGTTGTGTTTTTATGTTATTTTATTTACACTTTTTACTTGCATACTTGCATACTTGCACCAGTTACTTGCAAAGAAAAGTAAGAGGAGGAGTTGCTGTCTCTTGAGGAGTTATGAAAAAACTAAGAGGAGGTGG
Organism: Ipomoea trifida; assembly: GCA_003576665.1. Lineage (NCBI taxonomy): Eukaryota > Viridiplantae > Streptophyta > Magnoliopsida > Solanales > Convolvulaceae > Ipomoea > Ipomoea trifida. The sequence continues at coordinate 4,161,845 of CP025653.1, forward strand.
TAAGATTGAGAAAATATAATTAAAGGAAAAGAGTTGAAGTAATAAAATGGGGAAGAAGAATGAAGGGAGAAAAATAAAAAATAGTAGTTCTGGGAGATGGGAAATGTGTATATGGGAAACGTGTAAATAAGCTGCTGAGAATCTGAGATGGATATATGCAGTTATATACGGATCGGAAGAGTATAAGTAGGTAAAAGCTTTAGCATTTTAAATTTCATTTTCCTAAGAAAACGGTAAAGGGAGAAGTACTTTCCTCGGCAACAACAGAAACATAGTATTCCTAAGAAAACGGTAAAGGGAGAAGTACTTTCCTCGGCAACAACAAAAACATATAGTATTATCTCTATGATTTGATGATGAATATTATAATTAAGTGGTCCTATATAGTACTTCAATTATTATAATTAATCATAGAGTCACGTATAAGCTCGTAAGTATTGCAGAAGAAGCAAACTCGTCCGTATTAATAAAAATTAGGATATAGGTGCGAAGCCGCTGTCGCTATATGTTTTTGTTTCTATAAAAGAGCAGCAACCTAGGAGCGAACAAAAATGCGCCTTTTTTTCTTCTGACAATTAAATTGAATTTGACGAAAATGTTGTTGGCAAATCTTTTGCGACGAAGATGCTGCAGTTCTCTTCCTTTGCTTCTAGGAATCGTCGTCGTTTTGTGGTTTTGGTCTTCACATCATGTTGCAGCAACAGGCTCTAAGGTGGAGTATCTCCCAGGGGTTCAACCTGAAGGGCCTCTTCCATTTGAACTTGAAACCGGGTACAACTCTGATCTTATAACATTAATTTTAAGAGTAGGATTATTGTAAACTTGAAAGTTTATTAATAGTAAGATCTTAATTTTTGATTTCTCAAAATGGAGGGTGTGGATGTGTCTACATTTTCAATTATAAGCGAATACACTATCAAGCATTTGATCATTCTAGATGAACAGATCAGATCTTGCCTGGGTTATTCTCATTTGACTACTCATATATATATATATATATATAGAAATATGCTCAAATGTGGCCGCATGATCCCGTGCGGTCGGTGTGGTATACACCACTAGTGTTAAAAAAATGCACAACAATGAAAATACACAAAAACACCAAAAAAACACACAACACATCCAAAATAATGCACTATAACTCCATTGCCCCTAATTGTGCATTTTTGAATACTGTGTGCTGTATATTTGCATACCTAATGGTGTGTTTTTTGGTGGCCCGTACCTAATGGTGCATATTTGTGTTGTGCATTTTCTAACATTGGGTGATGTATATTTGTATATATAGTGATGTGGCTGCACTGACCGCACGTTAAGGCGCGACCGCACTTGAACTCTACTCTCTCTATATAATGAATTTAATGTACTTTGGTGTTTGTGATTAGATATATCGGTGTTGGGGAATCAGAAGATATACAACTCTTTTACTATTTTGTAAAGTCTGAATCAAATCCCAGTACTGATCCTATTGTGCTTTGGATCTCCGGTGGTCCCGGATGCTCTTCTTTTGTTGCAATGACGGAAGAATTGGGTGAGCTTTAAATTTGTATTTTTTTTAATATAGGATTTTTACATGCACAACTTTGATGTGAAAAAAAAAATTTTAAAATTGTTTTTATTAATAGATATTTTCATATTTCTTTAATTGTTTCAACAGATTTGTTATGATTTTTTAATTTTCTAATATGATATTTTGTGCTTGAACTTTTAATATAGTCTTTAGATATGTAAATTTTATCCACTAATATTAAATTAAATACAATAAAAATTGAATTCTAAGTAATTCTATTCAAGTATAATTATATAAGTAATGCCTATAAATTGCTCAAAGGAATAATTGACAATAATATCAATATTGTGTCAATTAAAGCATGTGCTCCATAGCACAAGCTGATAGTTGGACTGCACATATTTAACGTGTGCGGATTCCAACCAAGCAACACGTGGAAGTCTCGGGTGACGCAGATATCAGATTTGAACTCATGACCTTTTGCATGACTCTGATACCAAATTAAAGCATGTGTTCAATTTCAACTAAAAGTCTAAGCTGATAGTTGGGCTGCACATATTATATTTATGCTCATGCTGTGAAGGAAAAAATTTCTAAATTAAATTAACCATATGCGCAGGGCCATTGTTATTTGATATACCAAAGAATATCAGGACCTTGCCTACATTGTCACTAAATCCTTATTCATGGACAAAGGTACTCTACTTCGTGCTTTTATAGAACATTATCAATAAATGTTAAGGTCAATTTCAATTGCTAATATATGAAGTGAATAAAATTATTACTAGGTTGCAAGTTTTATCTTTCTAGACTTACCTGTGGGAACAGGATTTTCGTATGCTAAAAGTTCACAAAATTATACTGCGAATGATGTAGAAACAAGTTATCATGCAGATGAATTTATTCGCAAGGTAAGCACTTCTCAATTTTCATTGTGATAGGCGCACATGCACATATATATTGTGGAAATTGCATTAGTTAACTAATACTTGGATTATTTTATAGTGGTTAGAAGATCATTTTCAATACCAATCCAACTCATTCTATGTTGGTGGAGACTCATATTCTGGTATTACAGTTCCAATGGTTGTTCAAGCAATATCATATGGTAATAAATCATGAAGAAATATTCCATTGAAGTTTATTTGATTTGTTAAAAAAAAATAATGTAAATATGAATTTATCAAATATGAGCTTGTAGTATACATTTTATGAACCTACACTAGTTACTTAATAAACATGTGATAGTAACTTTATTAACTTACGATAATTACTTAATGAATAAGTTGTAGTGACTTTATGAATATATAGCATATATAAACATGCATTATTGACTTCATGAACTTAGAATAGTGACTTATTGAACAAGCTAAGTAGCATTCACTTAATAAACACAATATAATAGTAACATATATATATATATATATATATATATATATATATATATATATATATATATATATATATATATATATATATATGTGTGTGTGTGTGTGTGTTTCCGCGCGGTTGTGCAGTTGCTTTAGGTGCGTAATTTTTCTTCTTAGGTGACTAATTTTCCTTCTTATATAGGGAAGGGTTTATGTGCGGGATTGCTCACAGGTAAGAAATAGGGTTAGATCTAAGGCATTGATCAAATTTATATCAATGCCTCAAATCAATGAAAAAAAAAAACACTATGTTGTCCATTAATGTTCTCATCTGATCTGAGCACCTAGGATGACAGACAACCTAAAGAATTCATGAAATAGTTTATAAAATTAATAAAAATTCATTTTATTTTATTTTTTCTTAAGAAGGAAAATCAAGCACTTAGAAAACAAACCACGCACCTTAAGCGTCAAAATGGCGCACCTTAAGTATGCAAATCACACACCTTAAGCACACAAACAAAACATCTAAAAACACAAACCACGCACCTAAAGATTTTAAATGACGCATCTTAAGCACACAAACCACGCACCTAAAGGTTTAAAATGATGCACCAAGTACACAAATCACACACCTTAACATACAAATCACACACCTTTACAATTCATTTTTTTTATAATATTGATAAGTTTAGTATTAACATATAAAATTTATATATTTATACACTACATTAAAAGTAATATTTAAAAACTATATTTAAAGATATTAAGGCATTACTACTACTACTACTATTATTACTATTATATTAAGAGGTCGTTTGGTTCAAGCATTAGAATATGAATTGTAATTAAAATCAAATACTTGTTAATTGTAATAATTTTAAGAAAAAGATGTCCCTTTGTTTGGTAAGAAATAAGAATTGAATTAAGATAAATGAATAAATAAGTAATAATTAATTAACTGCCAAAAGACCTTGTGGTTTAGGGGCACCCGATGTCCCGGTTTACACTATCACATGGATACTACATTGTAATAGAGTTAGTAGTACTAAAAAAAAGTAATTATAACTAAAATTAAAATATATAAGTTTATAAAAAAAATTTAATACATATATACGTACGTACATACATACATACATACATACATACATACATACATACATACATACATACATACATACATACATACATACATACATACATACATACATATATATATATATATAGGGTCATGTTCAAGTGTGGCCGCGTCTTAACGTGTGAACAGTGCGGCCTCACCACTATGTATACAGATATACACCACTCAGTGTTAGAAAATGCACCACACAAATATGCATCGTTAGGAACGCATCACCAAAAAACACACCACTAGGTATGCAAATATACACCACACAGTATTAGCAAATGCACCATTAGGGACATGGGAGTTATGGTGCATTATTTTGGGTGTGTGGTGTGTTTTATGGTGTTTTTGTATATTTTCATTGTGGTGTATTTCTTAACATTGAGTGGTGTATTTCGTAACATTGAGTGGTGTGTGACCGCACGGCCACACCTAAGAGCACGGCCACATTTGAATAAAAATCTATATATATATATATATATATATATATATATATATATTCAATCATGAATAAAAATTTTGTCATTTATAAGGGAAAATGCAATACTTTTGAAGAAAATTGTATAGTAATAATTTTACATTTTGATGTAAAAGTATTATATTTTTTAATTATAATAATTCATATTTATTACCTAATATTTACTCTTTTTTTTTTAATCTAAAATCCATAGCTATTGCTAATGTTTTGATTCCTAATGGCTTGATTACATTCACGCGCAGACATTGGAAGGTTGTATAGAGATAAGGTTTTCTGATGGAAATTGCAAGAATGAGGTCAGCAATCATTTAAATTATATTTTTATCCCGTATAAGATATATGAAAGACAAAAAAAAAAAAAAAAACTTAATTGGATTAAATTACAACCAATGCTGTATAAAATACTGAAATTAATTGGATTATATCATTTGAAAAAAAAAAAACTATAAAATCATAAATGAATAAGCATACCTTATATTATTATTATTATTTTTTGAAAGTATAAGTTATAGGTTTTGATTAACATAACATATTCTACTAACTTTAAGATTAAAATAGATATAGTTTTTATATATATAATAAAATCTTACTAACCAAAGTTTAGTTAATTTTATTAAAAACCTTTGACTAACTATACTTTTATATTAAAAAAATAGATAGATATACCTTGAGCTTTATCATTTTTGTTTTCCTTTTTATCAATTTGTCTATTTCAATATAATCATCATTTTAATATTGGACAAATAATTAGATGCTTATTTTTGCAAAATACACTTAGTGGCAAATACACACATATATATAGGGTAAAGTTCACACACGGACAGTGCTTCTCGTGCGGTCATGCATGCATATATATGTGTGTGTGTGTTCAAATGTGGTCGCGTCTTCCCGTGCGGTCGGTGCCGTTCACACAACTCAATGTTAGAAAATGCACCACTCAATGCTAAAAATATAAATATGTTCAAATGTGACCGCGCTTTCCCGTGCGATCGGTGCGGTTCACACCACTCAATGTTAGAAAATACACCACTCAATGTTAAAAATGCACCACTCAATGTTAGAAAACGCACCACAATGAAAATACACAAAAACAACATAAAACACACCACACACCCAAAATAATGCACCATAACTCCCTTGCCCCTAATGGTGCATTTGCTAACTCTGTGTGGTGTATATTTACATACCTAGTGGTGTGTTTTTTGATGATGGATGGTACCGAATGATGCACATTTGTATGGTGTATTTTCTAACATTGAGTGGTGTATATTTGTATACATAATGGTGCGGCCGCACTGACCGCACGTTAAGGGGTGGCTACACCTGATCATGACCGTGAGATAGAAGTCCCGGGTGAGAAGTGAGATAGAATCTCAATCGTAGATAAAAATAAAAAAAAAAAAAAAATTCGCCACCTACGAACTTCAATAATGTGCACTAGAAGGTAAAAAATGCGCACCAGAGGCACAAAGATGTGAAACAATTATTGAGAACATTAAATTTAATATAAGATCATCATCACAAATCATAAACGACCATAAATAATAAACAAACAAACAATATCAAGATTAATTGATCTTTTAAAAAATGTTCGTCATCTACAATTTTTTTAAAAAAAAAAGCTCTGAAAGACACAACAATGTGCATTGTATGACATAAAAATGTGCACTGGATGAAGGAACAATATGCATTATCTGGCACAACGATGTGTTCTGATAGAAGGAACAATGTGCACTGTATGGCATAACAATATGCACTGTATGGCATAACAATGTGCAATGAAAGAAAGGAAAATGTGAACTATATATATGGCATAACAATGTGCACTGGAAGAAGAAAAAATGTGCACTTGAAGGCAAAAAAAATAACTTACTTACACAAAATTCTAATAATGTCACCGCGTTTTTTAAAAAAAATATCCAATTTGGAACCTTAATCTAGATTCAATCTACGGATGCAATTTCACCCTATTTCTCATCTAAGGCAATTGTTCACAATCCTTTATATATATATATATATATTGCGTTTTTTTTTGTTTATTTTTTTTGGGTCTTAGTGGAGGATGCCCAATAATGTGCAGGTGGCTTCACTGGGTGTGCTGCAATATTTTTATTGGCCTGATGTTATTGGAGAAGAAAATGATGCTAAGAGGTTCCGTGGGTACAATGTACATGCCTTTGATCGTCATTTAATATTTAAGGTAAGATTATCTTATTTATTTAAACAATTAATTTGTAACCCAATTCTTTTTTTTTTCTTTTTTTCTTTATTTTTTTATTATTATTATTTTTTTTTTGTATGAGATTACCTCGCTCATCTGTAATAAATTTTAAATATTTAATATGTTCTATAATTTTAACAATAAAAACCAATCACATATATTTGGAGGAAAAAACTGATTTTTTTTAATAATCTATAAGCATCCGAAATAACCTTTCATTCTAAACTAATTAAATCTCCATGTATATATATATATATATATATATATATATATATATATATATATATATATATATATATATATATATATATCTACAATTTTCTAAAGAATAAATTAATGTTCCTAATTATGATATGAAATGGAAATAATGACGTTCTCATAACATGCAACATATTAGGCTGCACTAATTGCATCTCGGTGGATGAATCATGACACTAGTACAAAACAGTCCATTCGCGTCTGTTGTTAGAAGCAATAGGCGTCTCTTTTACAACAGGTGCATATGAACAAGACGCTAATAGTCATGACTTTAGGCGTCTGTTCTTTACAGTTGCCTAATCTCAACTATAGGCGTTTGTTCCTTCCAAACAACAGTCGCCTATATTTTAAAATTAAAAAAAAAACAAAAGGGAATAGGCTTATGTTCCTATGATGTTCCTTCATAGGAACATAAGCCTATTCCCTTTTTTTTTTTATTTTTTTTTACCATTCTCCCTGCTACAATACATTTGATTTCAAGAATATTCAACATAATGCAATTCAATAACCATCCTCCACAATCCATTAACATAATATCTTACCTTTTTTTTTTTTTTGAAACACATAATATCCTACTTAAATACAACACTATCTACAATATACACCAACAATCAAACAATTCACTGAATCCATCAACTTAATATCCTACTTAACTACAACACAATATCCACAATATAAACTAACAATCAAAGTCCTAACTATTTCAACATACACACAATATTATACAAACTTTATTGGTATCTAATTTCTTAAAATTTCAGCAAGTTCTTTATTACTTACCTGTAACAAACCGGGGTTGTAGTATCCTTGAGATCACCATAGATTCTTTGCATTTCCAATGACACGAGAACTGCCTGCAGGGAAATTGAGTGATGCAATTCTTTCTTTAAATAGCTAATGCAATTCTAAGATAGTATGCAATAAGAGTGGCAATATAATAAGTAGAAGATGAAATGAGAAAATGAGTAGAGAAACGAACTTACAGATCTCTTTGTTTAATTCCCCCTGCAAAAAAAAAAAAAAAAAAGTTGTTCTTGAAGAAAGAAGCAAAGCTTAAATTCAACTGTGTTAACCAAAAGTCTCACCATGGTAGCCAGTGGTTGGTTAGTTGCATGTGGATAATATCTGTGTCCATCAAGGTGCTCAACCACACTATCCCTGTAGAAACAGAAGTCCCATCTGCAAAAAAATAAAATAAAATCATTCCAATGATCCACACAAGACATTTGTTGTTTTCAGAATCTGAAATTCAGGCTCTCATCATTATCAGTTTAAAAAGATTATCAGTTTCAAGATATAGTTTGAAATAATATATCCATAATTAATTACCATGGTATTTGTCTGCAGCCTCTTCAGCATATTGATATCCTCTGCCTTTCAGAAATTACAACCACATACATAAAAATGATTACAATCGCATGCATAACTCCCTGTAGAAATTACAATCACATATTCACATACATAAAAATGATTAAATTTCAACTTCGATCTCTGAATTAAACCACCCTTTTCATATCATCTTCTCAGTTTTCTTGATCAAGTGAATTGAAACTAACCTTTAATTAGATCCCTCCCCATATCCATTCCTATCAGGAAAAAGATCAAAACTTCAAACTTTTGAAGAAAAAGAAGGATCTAAGCACAAAAAGGTCAGCATGCATATAAAGTTTAAGACATTAATTATCACTTCTGGTTTACATAACTGCATTAAACTATTTGATAAATATAAACATGTACAGACATATCAATTTCTCCAAATAATGCCAAATCTAACAATATAAACTGTTTGCTTTGTTTTTTGATGTTGATAATGAAAACAAAAGTTGGCATGATTCCCCACATAAAACCTACAGCAACGAAGTCATGAGATGGATGAATGGATCTAGAAGGAAAAATTAAAAATACATGGCAAATTTACTTAAAGCTGTGAGACATAAAGTAATATATGGTAATTATAAAAACTATAAGAGAATAAGTAAATACCTTGAGCAACATCCCATATTCCCATATAGTGAAGGATGAGCTCCCAAATGAAGCTGATGCCAAATATGTAAATTTCAGTTAAGGATACCAAGAACTTCGGCTTTATCATTATAATATAGGAGACAAATCCAAATACACCAATGCATAATGTAAAGTTTTTCATGTTGCTTCCTATTATAAGAATGAAAAAGCAAAAGAACAGAGTAACAAAATTATACGGAGTACAAACTAAAGGAAATTGTTTAATCGAAGTTGATAACAAGCTTAAAATAAAGAGATATGGAGTATTAATATAAAGAACCACTCAACCACCTTGTCTACCAAATCACAATTCACTAGTATTATAAACAAAAAAAAAAAAAAAAAAAAAAAGACTGACTTACTGAAGGGAGCTAGCCACCGGTCGCCGCTGACGAAGCTTCACGTCGCCACTAGCTGTTGGAGTCCACCTTACTTATAAACATGCAAGTATAAAGTTTAAAAAGAATTTAAAAAGGAAAACCCATATAAACCCCACCTCAGATATTGAACAACCAACAATAACTAGCAGAAATTATACCACCTCACAACACCTTGAGCTCAAGTCTCCAAGAAAGATCAATCAAGTTGAAGCAATGCCATTACATGCAGTGAACAAACCGAGAAATCAGTAAGCTTTCCTCTAACTGACAAACTAATTCAATTGTCTTTAAAGCACTCTCAAAAGAAATTGAATACTTTATCTATGGAATATGCTCTATACTGAGTAAGTCCAACAGCCGCAATCCCCTGAAATATTTAGAACAAATAATCTAAAATAACATATCACAGGGAGGTGCTTACAACTGAGGCATGCAAGGAATTCAAAGCTCTTTGGGTCCTGCAAGACCATTCTATGGACAAATACAAGTTAAAACAACCAGTCCACTTGGGCTATTCCATTCAAAAGCAATGTTAATAAATACAGACTATCAAGTTTTTGTTAAAAACTACATTTCAACCACTTCTTTTGCATTTCTCATAAGCTATGAGTTAACTGAACCCAATACAAAGTAGGGGATTAACAGAAAAATATTGTAGATATTTATATCTTCAAATGAAACATAATGCTCATAAAGCATACGAATAACATACCCCAACATTGTTGTTCTCGCAAAGCTTTTTAACACCATAGTCCACCGCCTGCTATAGTCCATAAAATGGAATATAGAGTTCATGCAACCCCAAGCAGCAGCTCTGTAGTAAAATTAGCTAGCAAAATGATTAACTGTAGGCACACACTTGAAAACAGAAACTAAAGCACCAGACCAGAGGCTAAGAATTCCATTCATATCCCCTTCAAGCCCTTTACAAACCAGTCAAGCCCTTTACAAACCAGAAATGTTCAATTCCCAGGTGAAAGCATACATAAACTGACCTTTAGGAGTGCCTGATGGCAAGAACTCCATTACTGCTATTAGCTACACAAACTCCCCCAAGAAGAAAATACACTGTCTTTTACTTTATTAATATTCTAGGGTAGGGTATCTGCATAAAGATTTTGGTTTTACAAATCACAATGCAACACATTAAAAGAAAGAGCCTTTGCCTTGTTAGATCTGGTCTGGGCACTGTCCTCTAATTACAGTAGATAATTTGAATTAAGTATAATAATCTTCTTGAACAATTAAGGTACAAAAATCAGAGTCTGAAGGTATACATTACAATGAATAGAAGAGACATATACATATGAATTAAAGCTGTAAGTCTAACCTCATCTGAACACTGAATGGAAAATCAATAAATCCGAGAAGCCAAAGAAGAATCAAAGGTACCCAAATAGCACGAAAATCCCAAGTAAAATGAGCCAAATAATGTGAACCAACAACAGAGCTTGACCGGACACGGGACTCGATCCACCATTCTCCACATCGCAAAACCCTAACTTGTCCACCTGCACGCCGTTGCAATGCGCATCGGCACAACCGCACCATAGTTATGAATGAAACGAAAAAAAAATACTAACCTGCTCGCCGTCGGTCGCTGCTGAAGGAAGTTCGTCGCCAATGCTCGCTTGTTAACGGAACTTCTCGCCGCCGGTCTGGTTGGTTGTTGCTCCTGAAGGTGTCAAAGCCGAAGCTCGCAGCCGCTGCTCTCACCTCGCAGATGGTCTTCGCCGGTGAGAACGTCGACGTCAACGTTAGATCTGTAGAGCTGAGATCTGTAGAGTCGCTGCTATCTCCTTGCATAATAAATGGTTTTAGTTTTAAGGGGCCAAAATTTTAGCTATTTTAGTATCTGTTGTGTTCAAAACAGTAGGGAAAAGGGGCCTGCGTTTCTAAACTTGTATTTTTAGCCTCTGTTAGGTTTATAGAACAGATACCATTGTTGTTACAAAAATTACAAGTATGCCACCGCTCGAATTTTAGAGTCTAATTTTCAAATAACAGATGCTAATAGTCTAATATTTATTGTCAAAGTTTGTACTAGTGTGATAACGTTCTAGAGGCCTTGCATGTTCGGAAGGTAATTATTTTCTTATTCTTTTTCGTTTTAAATTTTATACTATTTGGGAAAATTCTTGTAATCAAGCCTAAAATACAGAAAATCCTTCGATTTTGGATTTTTCTTCCCAAAATATCGAATACCCAACTGATATGTCATTAAATGGCATCATATTTGTGCTTGTTTATGCTTGCTTTTTATTCAAATATTATGTAAAAGAATGTGGAATAACTCTTAATTTGTTGTAATTTGTTTGAAGGAAGAAATGACCGAGCAATGAGCAAACAAGCATGAAAATGTGTTAATCTTTGGAGAAAACGGAGCTTTAAAGCACAAGGAAAACACCCGAGGCCACACCGAAGAACGAAAGAGCAAAACAATGGCGTGGAGGTCAATTTGAAGAACTCACGCTGACACTCACACCATGAGTGTCAGCGTGAGTCCTCAGCAGGGTTTCTGATCAGGGACTCACGCTGAGACTCACGGTGTGAGTCTCAGCGTGAGTATGCTGATCAGAAACTGATCAGTGAACTCACGGTGAGACTCACACCGTGAGTCTCACCTTGAGTCCCTATCCTGAAGGCTACGAAAATGTGCGAATTTTAGACTATAAATACATCTTAGTGGTTATTTTCAAAGAGACTTTTGAATTTCTAAACACCCCTTTTAGTTTTTCTCTCTAGGAAACTTTAGAAAACACTTCCTACACTTTAATCTGCCATATTTTAGAGATTTAGAGGAAGAATTCCAACATTCAACTTCAATTTCCAGATTATTCCTTACAATTAAATCATAAAGCTAAGTTCTCTATTTCTTATTTTTGCATTTATATTTCTTAAAGTTTGTTTGAATTACATGTTTATTATTTCAATTGATTATTGCTTTACATTCAAAATATGAATACTTAAACATAATTAGGATTTGAATTGAACTTCCTTGAATCCCCATATGAATTAAATTGCATAAATTAGGTTTGTATTGTCTTAATGTTGAACTTGGCTATGAATTGGGTAGAATTGATTTGAATCTTCATAGTTATGGCCAAACTATGCAAGAGATATTTGGAATTGGTGTTCCACCTATGAGAATAGGGCTACACCATAGCCAAACCTCTCATATTTCTTACTCACCTTTGAGAAAAGGGAGTTTGAAGGAAATAGGCACACAAAGTGTTTGTTAAATTGCCTCTTCTAACCAAGTTGCCATGAGAATGAGACTTAGGATTAGTTGATAGTCCAATTGATCATGAGAGTGACATTGGCACTTAAACCATTTCCCCAAGTTCATCATCTAGACTTACATAACTTAATCTTTAGACACAAGGGATTTTATTCAAGGATGTTTGGTTCAAATCTCTATTCCATATATTGTTCTTGTACTTCAATTGCTTGTTTACATTACCGATTTCTTTAGCATGCAACACTCAAATATCTTTAGGTTAGCTTTCAAACACTGCATGAACCCGTGCTTAACCCCAAAAGGCCCCTCACGTCCCGGTCCGACAGAGAATCTGTGTAAATCATAGTAACTCAGCTAAGCACATATGCTTAAGGTGGTATAGACACAACATTAAGCTTGCCATACAAATGCTCAAACCGCTTAACAGAGATTTGGTGAAGATGTCGGCAACCTGGTCCTGTGTGGACACAAAGTGCACCTGCATAGCACCAGAAGTCACCTTATCACGCACAAAATGATAATCCAGCTCTACGAGTTTCGTCCGGACATGAAACACGAGATTGTCACACATGTATGTAGCCCCGAGATTGTCACACCACAACACAACTGGGGAGATAACAGCCAAGCCAAGCTCAAACAAAAGAGAGAGAATCCAAGTGACCTCAGCCGCAACATCATCTAGACCTTTATACTCAACATCAGTCGAAGAGCGCGTCATAGTGCGTTGCTTCCGACAGACCCACAAAATAAGATTACAACCAAGATAAACAACAAAGCCACTCGTGGATTTTCGATCTATCGTATCACCATTCCAGTTGGAATTAGAATAGGCATGTAACACAATAGCCCGAGAAGGACGCAGGACCAAGCCAAACCCAATGGTAGCTTTAACATACTGCAACGCACGCTTCAACATAACCCAATGCGATACCAACAGAGAATGCATATGTTGACGGAACCGATTAATAGCATAAGACAAATCAGGCCTTGTAACAGTCAGGTACTAAAGAGCACCCGCTAAACTCCGATACTGAGTCGGGTTATCATAGAGCTCATTCGAGACGTCACAGGCACGAGCTATAAACAACGGCGTAGACAGCGGTTTATAATCCTCCATACAAGCACGCTTAGGAATGTCAATTCTGTATCGGCACTAAGAAAGAAGAAAACCACCATTAACAAGCATAGTCTAAATACAAAGGAAAAAACTCTGCGTACCCAAGTCACGAATTTTAAAAGCCGATGCAATACACTCTAACAAATGAGGCACCAAAGCTGAGTCACTGCCTATTACCAGAATAACATCGACATAAACGAGCACAAACACCTGGTGACCATCAGCAGTGCGGAAGAACAATGAGACATCAATTTTAGAAGCACTGAAACCCACAGAAAATAAAAAATCCTGAAGCCGATTAAACTAGGCCCGTGGAGCCTGCTTCAGTCCATACAGAGACTGCTGTAGCAAACAAACGTGATCAGGAAAACTAGGATCAAGATAGCCCGGAGGCTACTTCATATATATTGTCTCTGCCAAACACCAATTAAAAAAAGCGTTATGGACATCCAGCTGCCGAAGTGTCCACCCACGAGATACAGCCAACGAGAGAAGTAGACGAACTGTGGTAGGTTTGACAACTAGACTAAAAGTGTCAAAGAAGTCCTCCCCATAACTTGATTAAACCCTTTAGCAACAAGCCGAGCTTTATAGTGCTCTACAGTCCCATTCACCTTACGCTTGGTGCGAAACACCCACTTACAACCAACCACATTCATGTCAGGCTGAACTGGAACCAACCGCCAGGTCTGATTATGAAGAAGAGCGTTGAACTCATCATCCATTGTAGAGCGCCACTCCGGGTAAAGAACAGCCTGCGAATAACAAGTGGGGTCACCACCGCTAACCATCAAGGCTTGAAGCGGCGAATCATGAGGCATCTGCTGCAGAATCATGGGATGAGACCGAGGTGGTGGCAGTCCAGCCCGAGCATGCTTGCAACATGTAGGAGCAGCACCGGAGTCAGTCCGAGGAACCAGTGGAGGAGGAACAATAGGCACGGACGTAGAAACCACCGGAGCAGCCCCCCAGGGCTTAGTACTCTGAAAGGAGAAACAATCCTACATAGGAGAGACCTTTGCAAAAGGAAAAAACACTCTCGTCAAAACGAACATGACAGCAAATAAATATTTTAGGTCCATGCACCGGTACCCACGAAACGAGATTGGATAGCCCAAGAAGACGTAGGGAGACGACCGAAAAGCAAATTTATGCTTGTTATATGACCGGAGATATGCGAACACAAACACCCAAAACCCCGAAGATGAGAATATGAGGGCTTAGAAATAATCAACTTATGAAAAGGATTATCCATACCAATGGCAGAAGACGGTAAACGATTGATCAAAAAACGGTTGTTTGAACAACATAATCCCAATACTTTAAGGGAACAGACCCCTAAGCAAGCAAAGTCAGACCCGTCTCGACAATATGCCTGTGACGGCGCTCAGAAAAGCAGCAAGAGTGAACACAGGTAACCGCAACGAATATAGTCCCACAGAACTTGGTCCCCTAAGCAAGATAGCCTTGGTGACGATGTCCTTAACAACAAAAAAAGGTATGATAAAATTCAAAGAAGACATTATTATCACGAGCAAATTTTTGAACGGATAACAAAGAATTAGATAATTTAGGCATAACAAGAACATCAGACAAACTAAGGAAATTAGATGTATGAGACTTAGGAATAAAAACACGGGCATGACCAATACGACTAATTAACAAGTCTCGGAGGGTGTTGCGTGAAGAGTCGCTCGTGTTTTCGGAGACCATGAAAGAGAAGAAGCAGACTCAGCACCTACTGTTGCAGCCACCGCATGCGCCTGAGGAGAGGTAGGAGCATCCGAATATCGCCGGTGGCAGTGCAGCGTCGTATAACCGTGATTTCTGCATATCTAACACCGCGGTCCACGGCCACCACGACCACCACCGCTACCTCCTTGCATGGGACAACGATTGCTTCTCTACAAACCACCATCGCAGCCGGCTGGGAATCCACTGCCAGCGTAAAGTCGTCGCTGCTATGAACTTCTAGGCAAGTAGATTGTCGGACAACTAGGCTATCGTTACCAGATTCCCCGTAGTGACAAGCGACGAAGCCATTGCACAAAATTTTGGCTGTAACCCCCGGAAGGGTTGCTGCCTCAACGACCACCTTCGCACGTCTCATGTACTCTGTAGGGTTGTTGTCTCCTTGAAGCAAGCTTTGCAGTTAGCTAGTGAGTCCAAGAGTTCGTGCTCGGGTAGAAGATCCGAATGCACTCTCAATGGCCTTTCGAAGCAGGCGCGACGTCATGAGACCAAGTGCAAGATACATTACCTCGTCAGATAAAGAAGCCACAACCATCGAGAGAATGGTCTGGTCTTGTTGGACCCAGACGAGAGCTACTAGATTGTCCACAGTGGAGTCGCCATCAGTGGAAACCGCAACCATCGGAGAACAAACATTGGTCTCGTCGATGAACCCGAGCAATCCTTGTCCACAGAGGAACAGAACCATTTGGGTACGCCAATACAAATAGTTCCGCGAGGTAAGCTTGATCAACACGAAATGATGCGCTGACGCGGGAGCAGCCGAAGTGACAGTCGGAGAAGACAAGGTGGTGGTGGTCACTGTGCGTTCAGAGGAGGCATCAGACGCAAGAGGCACGTTAGCTATGGTAGAGGCCATCAGGATCGTACGTAGCGAAGATACCAGATGAGTGAATGGAATAATTGTAGATTGAATCAATAACCAAAAGTACCCAAATACAAGACTAAATACATATAATAGATAGAGATAGAATCCTAGTGAAACATAACAACTGGAGTCCTATTTAGAAGGAGCCCCCTCACTTTGAGAGGTTGCTCCTACATTGTCGCTGGTGAGACTCGATCCCTTATCTTTCTTCCCAAACTTCACCACTATGACCAACTGAAATGCCAATGCGGTGAAAAATGGGCTAAATGCAGTTTAAATGGTAATTTTGGATTTTTTTACAATCATGGTAATTTTGGATTTTTTTGACATAGGGATGCGGTGAAAAATGGACTAAATGCAGGATACCTTTGCGATATGAAAAAACTGTGCTTGACACTAGGCCATATCATGCAAATCTTAGCGCAAAAGGTTACAGATCTCTTATATACAGGTTTGTAAAATATAATATAAGATGAGTTTAATTAATATGAAATAAAGTTGTGAAGTGTGTTATTAATTCTTTCGGAAAGAAAATATTTAGTTACTAGTTATTGAATTTATGTTATAGAATTTACTGTTTTAGTAGAAGACATGATATTTTTACTTTCTATTTTTAGTAGAAGACATGATATTTTTTTATGTTATAGAATTTACTTTTTTTTAAACATGATGTAATCAATTAAAATATTATCATTCAAGCCCGCATGGATGGGTAGCTCATCAACTGGTCACAAAAGTAAAATTTGTCACAAAAGACCAAGATCGAGTTTATCATTTGTTGGTCAGTCAGTTGAGTCATAATAATTACTCTCTACAAGCTGTCGGGCTGGAGTGTGAGGCGTCTAAGATGGCGATTTTACCTTATGTCACAAGATATTATCGGTCAAATGTTGTACTTACCATATAAGAAATTACTTTTGCAAGATCAAGATATTTACTACTAAGTATGTGTTTCAATGGTTTTTATTTTTTATTTTTTATACTAATCTAAATAAATAATCGTACCCTATTTCAGTGGAAATGCTGATGTGTATGTGTCTTCGCTTTATACAGAAGTATGGACAAAATCATTGAATTATTCTATCATTGATGATTGGCAACCTTGGCTTGTGAACAATCGAGTTGTTGGGTATGTTATAAAAGTCCACTACATATTTATGATATAATTTAGAAAAACTAATTAAAATTAAATCATTCAATTTCATGTAGTTATACAAGGACCTTCTCCAACAACATGACATATGCCAAAATCCTGGTGATAATTAACTCCTAGTATGTTGTTTACTAGCTCAAAATATATCTATATATGTATAACTCATAGTTGATATTTGTAACAGGGATCGGACCACGTTGCTCCAAGCCTCCAACAATAACACCTGTTGAATGCTTCAAAATGTTTAAAAGATGGATATCTTATGAACAACTTTAATGTTGTATGGCAATGGTAAAATCTATGTTAAAAATACGTATCATCAATAACACATTGTTGCGCTTGAGTTTTATTTTGATGGTTTATGATGAAATTCATGTCAAAGAATACAAAATGTTGTTGTACTGGAATATTATTTAAAGAATAAATTACTATTGAGTATAATTTTGAAACTGAATTGTATGAACATTCAATTCATCACATACCTGAGGGATTGTCATATTTTATTTTTAATTCCATTTTTTTTGTTTGGAACATGTGAAAATAAAAATTTAAACTCCTTAGTTCTTAAGAGAATTTTATTCTATTTAGATCATATTTTAATCTTTACTAGACATCAGTCAACGTATAAATACCTCAATCGACTACTACTCACATGTCAAAATTCTCAAAAATTTTAATAGTTTTCGAAATAAATAAAGATTGTGTTGGTCCCGGGTAAGTCAAAATCTACAATAGGGGGGAGTTGAATAGACTTTAAATTTTTTTTTGAAATTAAAATAGGTGAGCTTGAATTTTGAAACAGAGTTAAAGGAAATAAAATTTCCTTGTAGTAGAAGTCTTAAACTTGCCCAATAAAACATATTGTAGCTAAGTTTTGTGAGTTTGCGTGAAAGTGTTACAACAAATATGGGGTTATCACAATGATAGATAATATGAAAAATAAAGTAAGAGAGTGATTTTTATATTGGTTCGAAAAACTTTCTTACTCCACTACTTTTCTCTTTAAACTCGAATGAAGATTTCACTAAGTATTTGTTACAAAATACAAAGTAAACTGAAACCTATAGCTTCTTCCAGTGACAATCCTTGATACAGTCACGATCTCCTCGTCAACTTGTCCTTCACTGCCTGATCAAGAACTAACCAAGGGTCAATCATGAAGTCGCCTTGCTAGGGTGATCCTCCAACTTCCTCTATCACAGAAAGTGGTTGTTGTTGAGTGCTGGACTTGAAAGAATCAATATGAATCTTCTTTAACTTAAACGACTTGATTATTCTTAAGCTTAGAAGACTTGAAATAGCACTTGGTAGTTCCTAACATAAAAAAACTTTTAACAATAATTAGCATATGAAATGATTTTCCAGCTCCTTTTTCTAAGGGGCCCTCCTTTTATAGATGAGGAAGGGTGAACGACAACTTGTAATTTGAATTTGCCCTTTGTCACTCAACAAACACGTGGTTGCCATCCAAAACCAACCACAATTCTTGAAAATCTATTGCCAAATCCTTTACTTGTGCAACTTGTGAACCATATGGTAAAAATCATTTCCCTATTAGTGTATGAACACACTTGGTTCAAAAAGACTCTTTTACTTATCATCAATTTGTCTTGAGTGTAAACTAGTACGCGTTAGACAAGTTGCAATGTGTCTAACATCTCTTTTCATCTTTCCTCGTATGAACTCCGACATCAATATTGACTTTAAGTCTTGTGGTGAAAGTATGTAGACCACGTAAGAGTCCTTACATATGCTATTAAGACTTTAGTACTCAGACATCAAGCCTTTTCAGACGACTCATTTTGGGATTTGTTTTGCACCCCTTGCGCATGAGAGAGAGCATCTATGCTTTAAATTTCAACATCAATCTAAAATGCTCTTGTATATATACGGGTGCAAATCCACTTTCCAAACAAATATGGGACAAGTGCTTTTACAAAGACTTTCCACCTATATTTTCCAACTCAAATGGATCTATTATGACAATCAATTTCTCATTCATCTATTATCCATTTTGAGCGTATAATATATTGATTTCTTTGTCTCACTACGAAGAGTGTGAGTCCTCTTTCATCCGACTCAAATTTGAAGTGGACACCACATATATTTGTACCACAAAATAGCCACTTATATGCCATTTTGTGCTAAAAATTTCAACAATGCCCACATGACTGAAAAATTAATTTTTTTGGACGTGGAAAAACGAATGTGCTTTGCGGTCGATCTCTGCATAGGATAGGTAGGTGTTACCCTTTGAACCTTCCCTTATGTAGATATATTTCCTCGATTGGCTGTTTGGTAGAACTTGATGTCTTTGAATCGTACTACCGTTTGTGTAGGTGATGACATATCTTACACATGAACCTTGCAACCTTTGTTCTGTTCTCATGGGTCTCCGTTCCTAGTTTTGTAAGGGTTCTAAAGAATTGAACCCGTCAATTCTCCTTGAAGTGACCCCCCTTATCTCTCATATAGGTGGTTCTTTTATGAGTATCTCGCATACTCACACATGTTAATTGACATTCAAATCATTAGAGCATCAACATGCCAATGATTTGAATAATATTAATGTTCTTGAACCACAGAACCAAGGACGACCGTCTCCTATGGTGAACACTACGACTACCACTACAATGCCGGCTCAGTCATGGATTATGGATTCTGGGGCCTCACATCATACTGTTACTGATCCCGAGTCTCTACAAACCTGCTCAGATTATACAGGACCGGATGAGATTGTTTTGGGAGATGGTAAGTCCTTAAATATTTCACATACTAGGTGTGTTTCTCTACCGTCTGCAAATAAGCCACTTGTCTTGTCTAATGTTTTTTGTGTGCCTAAGTTGCAAAAGAACTTAGTTTCAGTATCCAAACTTTGTAAGACTAATCCGGTTTCGGTTGAATTCTTTGCCTCTCATTTTGTTGTTAAGGATCATCTCTTGGGAACGCACCTCGTACGAGGTCCGTTCGTGAATGAGGTTTATAGCCTTCCTATCCAACAATCTCAGGTCAATGTGACTTCCAAGTCCTCAATTCCAAGGTGGCATCATCAGTTTGGTCATCCAGCCAATAAAGTTTTAGCCTCAATTCTAAAAAATAATAATATAAATTTTGATCGTCAATGCTTGACTCTTTTACTTGTACTTCTTGTCATATGCATAAGAGTCATAAGTTGGCATTTTCTTTTAATTCCATGACTAGTTCAAAACCTTTACAACTTGTTTACACTGACGTATGGAGTTCCTCAACCACATCTGTTGATGGGTTCCGATATTATATTAATTTTGTTGATCATTTCACAAAATATGTTTGGTTGTTCCCCCTTAATGTCAAATCTGATGTTCATGCTATTTTCCTACGTTTCAAATGCATGGTTGAAAATTATTTTGGATACAAACTCGTCTCCATTTTTTCTGATAATGGTGGTGAATATACCAAATTAATTCCTACATTTAATCATATGGGTATTTCTCATTTCACCTCTCCACCTCACACTCCAGAGCACAATGGCTCCGCCGGAAGGCGTCATAGGCATATTGTAGAGACTGGCATGGCCTTATTACACTATACATCTATGCCCTCTACATACTGGTCTTATGCATTTCAAGCAGCAGTCTATTTAATAAACCGCATGCCCACTCCTATTCTCCAACACTCATCACCGTATCAAAAATTGTTCAATAAGAAGCCAAATTATGGGAAATTAGGCCTTTTGGGTGCTTATGTTTTCCTTGGTTAAAGCCCTATTTTCCATCCAAGTTAAGTCCAAAATCACTGCCTTGTATCTTTTTAGGTTACTCATTAAGCCAATCTGCATATAAGTGCTTAGAACCTGCTAGTGGTCGTGTTTATATTTCTCGACATGTTTCGTTCGTAACCAATAAATTTTCTTTTCAAATGTTACTTCGTGACCAACAAAATAACTCCTCTCAATCCTTTGCTGATGTGCAACCTCCACAAATTATAGTTCCGAATATTATTCACTCTTTACCCGTTATAAATAACCCTGCCACCCCTTCTGGCTCGTCTACTCCACCACCCGCTCCGGTCTTCGATGTGCATGACCATGAGCAACCCGTGCAGCAGTCCCCAAATAATTCTTCTTCCGCTCATGTATCCTCTAATCCTGCGTTGTCTACGACGCAATCTCAACCACCGTCTGTCCCTGAAGTTTCGGAGTCCTCCCAAGTCTCACAGCATATGTGTCAACTTCCTCTCAATCCTCAGAATAGTCCGTCCAACCAGTTGGTGTGTCCAGGCCACAACGACAGCGGTGCCTGAATCCGAAATATTTCAATGACAAGTTCGTCAATGTGACAACAACACATCCTATTGCCTCTTCTATTGAACCCCGAACGGTGTCACAAGCCTTGTAGAATGAGTTTTGGAGATCCGCTATGTCTGAGGAGTTTAATGATTTGGTAAGGAATTCCACGTGGGAGTTAGTCCCTCGGGCTAATCGTGAAGTGGTTGACTGCAAGTGGATTTTTCGGGTAAAGCGTAGCGCCGATGGCTCGGTGGATAGGTTCAAAGCCCGGTTGGTAGCCAAAGGTTTCTCGCAGGAGTCGGGTCGAGATTATTTCGAGACTTTCAGTCCAGTGGTAAAACCGGTCATTATTCGTGTTATTCTTACTATTGCTTTGTCACAGGGATGGTTGTTACGTCAGTTGGATGTCAACAACGCCTTCTTGAATGGTACTTTGTTTGAAGAAGTCTATATGGAGCAACCGGCAGGTTTTGTTGATCCGTTCTTGCCCGGTCATGTTTGTAAATTGAAAAAGGCGATTTATGGTTTAAAGCAAGCCCCAAGGGCTTGGTACTTAGAGTTGTCTAACTTTCTTAGTGCTTTTGGTTTCAAGAAGTCTGTAGCTGACTCGTCCTTGTTTATTTATTGTACTCATGATATAGTTGTGTATTTCCTGGTGTATGTTGATGACATCATTCTAACAGGAAGCCACTCTACTTTCATTGCCTCATTCGTGAGGTGCCTAGCCGATCGGTTTTCGCTCAAGGATTTAGGTCGGCTACATCACTTTCCTGGTGTTGAAGTTGTTCCTACATTGAACGGCTTATTCTTGTCACAGATTCAGTATGTGATTGATATTTTGGACTAGTTTGGTATGATGGGGGCGAAGGAAGTCTCAACGCCAATGTCACCCTCGGTGGACTTCTGCGCCGATACTTCTCCGACTTTTGATGCGACATTGTATCGCTAGGCTATAGGTCGGTTGCAGTATTTGGTTATTACCAGACCAGAGATTTCTTTTGCAGTGAATAGTCTGGCTCAATATATGGCATCACCAACTGAGGTGCATTGGCAGTCTGTGAAGCAGATTTTGCGGTATTTGAAAGGTACGGTTCACTACGGTTTACATTTTCGGGGTGGTTCTTCTGGGTCTCTTTTGGCTTATTCTGACTCAAACTGGGGTAGTCTTCATGATGGCGGTCGCTCCACGACGGCATATGTTGTCTTTTTGGGTGCTAATGTTGTCTCCTGGAGATCTGCTAAACAACGATCTATGTCTCGGTCTTCTACGGAAGCTGAGTTTCAGGCACTTGCTAACTGTGCTGCTGAGGTCATGTGGATTCAAAATTTGTTAAAAGAGCTTGGAGTCAGGTTACATCATTCACCTGTGCTAGTAATTGATAATTTAAGTGCCTCCTATGCGTGCAAGAATCCAGTTTTTCACTCCCGGATGAAACACTTGGCGCTCGATTATTTCTTTGTTCGTGAGTAGGTCAGTTCAGGCTCCCTACAGATCAAGCATGTCCAGTCTTCTGAGCAGGTTGCTGATATCTTGACAAAGCCACTAGGCCACCGCTTGTTTGCTGGGCTTCGCAACAAGATTGATCTCACTGATGGTGCCCCAATCTTGCGGGGGCATGTTAAGACTTAGTATTTTGTTAGTAATAGTAGCCCTATTCTTTTGGTTCTGTTGTAACTAGCTTCCTCTTCCTCTGCATTGTATTCTATTTATTCTGCTCTCTTGAGATGAATAAGCACAAGTTCCATTCAGCTCTTACACACAAGAGTTTTCGACTCTCTAAGTTTTCTACTCTCCATATCATCAGGAGGTGATTAAGGCATACAGATCAGAGAGGTGAAGCATTCTTGATTATTCATGTTAGAGATTACATCTCTAATGCAATCAAGTAAGTCTTTATCTTTATTTTTGTTTTAATTAAAGATCCATAATCATGAACATTGTTTAGTTGATTTATTTGATTTACATGCGGTTCATTGTTATTTGTGCTTTCGCATTCAAGTTATAAGCGCATAAAGAATTTCATTAACATTTCGTATCAGAGCCTGCTTGTAAATTAATTAATTACTAAATTAGGGTTCATTATATTTGGGGATTTTTAGTTGTAATGTTTATTTAATTGTGGGTCCATTGCCACCATTCGTATGTTTGGTGTTTGTTGATGTATTTTACGAATTGAAAACAGTATTGGATAAGTGAACTTGGGATGGTCAATAGAACCGGTAATCACCCATAGACGTAGCTGTTTTTGTGTTTTGCTTAACTGACTAAATGGCAAGTAACTTGTTTTATTCATTACAGAATTTATACGTACTGTACACCACTGTCAAAAGGATTTCTACTGCTTTACTGACAATGTCATGTTTAAATAGGTAATCTTATTGTTAGAAATCATTATGAAATATATCGTTGCTATGTACGTACGTACCGTCTGTGTATGAATTATGATTGTCCATATTACTTGCTATTACATGATTTATACAGTTTATGGTTTAACACTATCAATCATGTATTACATGTTATAAGAGAACGACATACAAATAAAGACTTGTTCACATAATATGTTAATGGAAATAAAATTGATTTGCACCCTGGAATCAACAACATAGGAATTTCTCCGATTCCCAACCGGATCGGTGGGATGTGGCGGTGGCATGCCGGTGCTAGGTTTGATTAATGACAAATATTATGATGAATTATATATTTGGGCCTATTAATGTTGTTGAGCTCAAATACAACAACAAAGTTATTGGAATATTCGTTGGGCCAGTTAAATTTGGCCTATTTGGGTTATTTAAGGCATTGAAGACTTGCTTTAAATTCTACGCTAATTTATTTTGAGCATAAAAAATTTAAGGGATTATATATGAATTTGGGCTCTTTTGGTTTGTTTAAAGCATTTGGATTAGTTTAAATTATGGGCTCATATATATATAAAGGACCAACTATGGTTGGAGACTTTATTCACTGTTAATTTATATGTTATAATAGAACGACACATATATTAAGGTTTATATTAGAAAATTGGAAGATCATAACAAATCTGTTGAAACAATTAAAGAAATATAAAAATATCTATTAATAAAAACAATTTTAAAATATTTTTTTACACATCAAAGTTGTGCATGTAAAAACTCTATATTAAAAAAAAATACAAATTTAAAGCTCACCCAATTCTTACTTCTATTAGATTGTAGTATTTGTTCATCTATACTTTCTCAACATATTGAAGCACAAAGAGTCAACAACGCCTCCGCTGAGGCTCGATCTCATGACCTTCTATATGGAAGAGTCATTACATGTCATCTGAGCACAAGATGCTTGACATATATATATATATATATATATATATATATATATATATATATATATATATATATATATATATATATATATATATATATGGTCATAATCAGGTGTGGTCGTGCCTTCCCGTGCGGTCGGTGCGATTTACACCGCTCAATGTTAAGAAATGCACCACTCAATGTTAAAAAATACACCACACAAATATGCGTTATTAGGTACACATCACCAAAAACACACCACTGCGTATGAAAAAATACACCACACAGTGTTAAGAAATGCACAATTAGAAACGGGGGAGTTATGACTTATGAGGTGTTTTTATGCATTTTCATTGTGGTGCATTTCTTAACATTGAGTAGTGCATTCCTTAACATTGAGTGGTGTAAACCGCACAACCGCACGACCGCACGGAAAGGCGCGGCCACATTTGAATAGATTTATATATATTCTGTGTATTCATGTTATTAACACAGGTTGTGATGTGTTTGTGCATTCGAATGTTAGGAGAATGAGTTCTGTGTATTTTGTGTCAATATTCTGTGTATTCCGGACAAACGTTCTGTGTATTCTAGATAATGATTGTGTGTATTATAGATAATAAATTTTCTGGAGTCATTC
The DNA here is from genome assembly GCA_003576665.1 of Ipomoea trifida. Classification (NCBI taxonomy): domain Eukaryota; kingdom Viridiplantae; phylum Streptophyta; class Magnoliopsida; order Solanales; family Convolvulaceae; genus Ipomoea; species Ipomoea trifida. The sequence goes on from CP025653.1 coordinate 4,187,509, forward strand.
GCGTCCGCGTCCACTAAAATCAAAACGACGTCGTTTCGGACTAGGGTCCACGATAGAATAATTAAATGTGATATGATCAGATTTTACCCGGTTTCAAGTTCAAATGGAAGAGGCCCTTCAGGTTGAACCCCTGGTAGATACTCCACCTTAGAGCCTGTTGCTGCAACATGATGTGAAGACCAAAACCATAAAACAACGACGCTTCCTAGAAGCAAAGGAAGAGAACTGCAGCATCTTCGTCGCAAAAGATTTGCAAACAACATTTTCGTCAAATTTAATTTAATTGTCACAAGGAAAAAAAGGCGCAATTTTGCTCGCTGCTACGTTGCTGCTCTTTTATACAAACAAAAACATATAAGACGAGCGGCTTCGCACCTAAATCCTAATTTTTATTAATACGGACGAGTTTGCTTCTTCTGCAATAGTTACGAGCTTACACGTTACTCTATGATTAATTATATAATAATTGAAGTACTATATAGGACCACTTAATTATACTATTCATCATCAAATCATAAGATAATACTATTTATAGATCACCGCTGAGATAAGGACTTTTCTTCTTGAAATATCTGAACAAAATATTTTCATTGAAATTCACGGTGTTATATTTCTAAATATTTTCATTTACTTTTTTCATTTAAAAAAAATATGAAAAAAAATATCTTTTGAATTGGTAGATCATAAAAAATTTGAATATGTATACGCTCAACTGAGAGCATATGCCTAAAAAATAATTAAGAGGTAATCATAGTCGTCTACATGTACAGATTTAACGGATCAGATGTAATTTAAAAAAAAAAAAGACGATGTGACATTTTCGTAAATAACTCAAATGTTGGTGCAAGTAACATGTGTTAAAAGTACAAGGTAAGTGTGCAAGTTAAGTCACTTTAAAATGAAACCATTTTCACTTAATAGTGCAAATAATTTACCATTTTAACATTGTTGCACCTAATGATAACATCTTTCACATTGGTGCACTTAATGATAACGTTCGGTGCAACTAATGATAATGTTAGATGCAGTTAATATTGATGCTCAGTGTACATTATTTGGTGCACTTTTAATACATTTTACTTGCACTTAGGTGCACTATATGAAACTATTACTTGCACTTTTAATACAATTTACTTGCACTTCAAAGTTCAATTATTTATGAAAGTCCCACTGCATATTTTTTAAAAAAAAATAGTGTTTCTGATCCATTAGATTTGGACATGTGGACAACTGTGATTGATTCTCTGTTCTCTCGTGGGTATGTGATTCTCACCTGATCCGATATATATGTGTGTGTATGTGTATGTCATTTTTCTCCGTTTCTTCTCCCTCTCTCAATCCGCCATTTTCTCTCCTTTCTTCTCTGTCGCTTACCCCTCCCTCTCCCCGTTATTTTTCTCTAGTTTGTTTCTTTCCTTCATCTCTGTTTCTTTTCCCTCTTCTATACTCTCTTCTTTTATTTTTTTGTTTTGTTTTGTATTTTTTTATTATTTTGATTTTACTTTGTCTACCTCTTCATGGGTAAACAACAGGTTAAGAAAAAATATCTTATAAAAATCTCCCTAATATAATATTTTGTTGGAAAAAATGTCAAATTGGCCCCCTAAATAGAGTGGATAGTGCAATTAGGTCCCCTAACTGAAAAAAATTCCTTTTAAACCCCCTAAATCGGCAAAAAAGTGTAATTGAGTCCTAAATGACTTGTTTATCAGGTCAAATCAATTAGGGACCTAATTGCACTATTCACTCGACTTAGAGGGTCAATTTGACACTTTTTCATTTTTCATTTTATTTTTCAAAACAAATATTTTTTATTTATTAAAAATATTTATTATAACTAAAAAAATATTTAAAAAAACAGCCACCGACTGTTTAATAATTTGGCTCTTAACGTACAAATAATTTGCTATTGTCGTTAATTATGGTAGTCATCCGATTCATTTGATTAATTTTAAATCAAATTTAGAGATGAAGACACCATATTGATAGAAGAACAAGCAATAGGAATAATATTCTTAGTAACAACCAGTGTTGCAAAAATCGCACCTAGGCGCCGATTAATTGGCGCGCTAGGCAGTGCCCGGCCGCGTCGAGGAAGGCCGAAATCGGCCTCCTCCGCGGCCGGGCGCCTAGCCGGCCGACTAGGCGGCGCCTAGCTCGCCTGGGCTGCCTAGGCGTCGCCTAGCCCGCCTGGGCCGCCTAGGCCGGCCGGTTGGTTTTTTTTTTTTTTAATTTATTTATGAAAAAAATTATAAAGCTGATACATTTAAACTATTAATATTATAATGTATTAACTAATACTCTAATAGTCTAATAATAAGTAATAACTTAATAAAATAATAAGTAATAACTAAATTAAACTAATAAGTAATGCATTAATAATTAATAAATAATAACTAATAACTTAATAAAATAATAAGTATTAAATATTTAACTATTAAAGTGTAAAGACTTACAATATTAAACACTTTACAATTATTAACACTTAAAAAAATTTAATTTTTTTTTAAATTAAAAAAAAAAAACAAAAAACAAAAAAAAACCTAGGCGCCCGCCTAGGCGCCGATTAGGCGGCCTAGGTGCTAGGCGCCCCCCAGGCGCCTAGCGATTTTTGCAACCTTGGTAACAACTAATTACTCGTCACAGTTATCATAAATTAGTGACAAAATTTGAAATCAACACAATTTATTGTCACAATTTAGTAATTTTTGTTACAGAATTATAGAGCTTCACAAATATTATTTGTAACAATTTCATCACAAAAAATGACAATATTTGTGACAATAGTATTTTTTCTCACAATTGTTTCTCATTTATAATTGTATTAACCAATTCTATTTTTATTGACAAAATAAGTTGTCACAAATATTATAAACATGAGTGACCAACAACTATTTGTCACAAAAAGTATTAAAATTTGTGTCCACGTTAGTTTTTGTCACAACTACATTCGTTCCCTGCCATAATTATAATGCCGCCAAAATATACATACATTTAGTGATTACAAATAGTGACAACGTATGTTACGACACTATTATTCTAGTAATAGTGACAACTTACTCGTAACAAATACTTACTTGTCACAATTATAATACTATCAGTGACAAACAAAAGGTTATCACAACTATCCCACAAAATAGTGTCGAATTATTTTTTTTGGTCACAAAAAGTGTATTATTTGTGACTAAATTACAAAGTGTCACAAAAAATTTGTCATTAAATGTCTTCATTCTTGTAGTTATCTATGTTTTCCCACGGTTTCTCCACCCACCATCAACGCCTTCTCTATCCGCCGTCCTTCACGCCAGTCAGCACTGCTCACGCCAGAGTCATCATCATCTTGGTTAAAAAAAAAAAAAAAAAAAAAAAAAAAAAAAAAAAAAAAAAAAAAAACTACAACAACAAAAATGGAATAGACTCACCCAAGCCATCTTAATCATTCCTGGCATCTCCCATCAGATCATCAGATCTTTATCCTCCGCTTCTCTCTGTTTTCTTTGCGTTGATTTATTGTGACTATCTTTGGGATGATTTGGGGAAAAATAAAAAATAAAAAAATTGGGTAGGGATAGCTTTTAAATGGGTTGTGACCGACTGGTGGGAGTGGTGAATAGATATTTAATAATAATAATAATAATTATTTTTTTTACAACATAAATCATTTTAAATTATTAAATTTAAAATAATTTAATAATAATTTTTAAATATAATTTAATAATAGTTAAATAAACTAAAATAAATAACTTATGCCCTACCAAGGGCCTTGTGGTCCAGTGGTATCAAACCCTTCCCTGTATATGGGAGGTGGTGGGTTCGAGCCTCAGTGGAGGCGTTGCTGTCTCTTTGTTCTTCAGTAGGTTGAGAAAGTAGTTTATGAACAGATACTACACTGTAATAGAGTCAGTAGCATTCAAAAAAAAAATAACTTATGCCCTTATAAAAAGTATATGTTGATTTACATTTTATAATCATTTATCAAAAAGGATTTATATATTTTGTTATATTTAAAACTTAAAATAACACAATACACTCAAACCCTTAAATGTCATTTTACATACAATAAGCTATTAGTAAACAACTAATTTACCAAACATCTTTTTAATAACCATCTAATACAATCAGTTCGTCAATCCAGTTAACACAATCAACAATTAACTATTATGTAACTCGATCAGCTATCAGTCATTTGCCAAACACTCCATAAAATGAAACTGAATATGTTATACATATAGAGCAACTTTACACATAACGGCGCGGACAAGTGTCGTTTGCTTTCATTAAAAACAATGACACCGTTTTAGATCATGCACTACAAGAAAAATGCACATAGACAACACTAAAAAGACAACGGTTTTTGACAAAAGTGTTGTCTTTTGTGTAAATGACAACACTTTTGGACAAAACCGTTGTCTTTGACGCAACACTTTTATCAAAGACAACGGTTTTTACCGAACCGTTGTCTTTAGTGTGTTGTCTTTGTGCATTTTGTCAAAAGACAACACCGCGAAGACAACGATTTTTAAAAACCGTTGTCTATGTGCATTTAAAAAAAATAAAAGACAACACTTTTATGTAACTGTTGTCGTTGGTGTGTTGTCTTTAAGTGCACTTGAATACACAACACTACAAAGACAACGATTTTTTAAAACCGTTGTTTTTGCGAGATTTTTCTTTTTAAGACAACGATTTTTTTAACCGTTGTCGTTTGTGTGTTGTCTTTAAGCACATTTGAATAGACAACACTTCAAAGACAACGGTTTATTAAAACCGTTGTCTTTGTGCACCCATTTTTTTTATTTAGACAACGGTTTTATTTAACCGTTGTAGTTGGTGTGTTGTCTTTAAATGTACTTGAATACACAACACTACAAAGACAACGGTATTTTAAAACCGTTGTCTTTGCGCGTTTATTTTTTTTTAAAGACAACGGTTTTATTTAGCCGTTGTTGTTGGTGTGTTGTTATTAAACGCATTTTAATACACAACACTTCAAAGACAACTGTTTTTTAAAACCATTGTCTTTGTGCATTCGATTTTTTAATTAAACAACGGTTTTATGTAACCATTGTCATTGATGTGTTGTCTTTAAGTACACTTGAATACACAACACTACAAAGATATCGATTTTTAAAAATCGTTGTCTTTGCGCATTTATTTTTTTAAAGACAACGATTTTATTTAACCTTTGTTGTTTGCATGTTGTCTTTAAGCACACTTTAATAAACAACACTTCAAAGACAACAGTTTATTAAAATTGTTGTCTTTGCATGTGCACCCGTTTTTTATTTAGACAACGATTTTATTTAACCAACAAACTGTATTAGCGGGTTTGACTAACGGATAATATATATATATATATATATATATATATATATATATATATATATATATATATATATATATTAGCGTTTTGTAAAAAAATATTTGATAAAATTAGCTGTTTAGGTTAGCGATTAACATGTAAAATGGCCTAAAAGGATATACATAATAATAATAATAATAATAATAATAATAATAATAATAATAATAATAATAATAATAACATGAATAGGTTGAATAATAATAATAATAAACAACGTCGTGCAATAGGTTAACCCACTATATTTTTTATGTTTATTTTTTTTTGAAAAATTCGTAATTAAAGATCAAAATACCTTTGTGTTTAATGACATTCAAGTTGTTTTTATTGATAGATGACCAAACTAAAAATGGTCATGCCACAATAATAATATAATACTAGGACCAAAAGTGAATGTTCTTATAAAAAAAGGACTAAAGTAAACTTTCACATATAAATCTAGGATAAAAAATAGAATTAACTTTAATAATAATATTTATATAAAATTAAAATCTAAATTAAAAAAAACAAAGAAAAAGAAAAAAAAAAAAAGATAGTCCTTCTATATTCCCCACTTCTCCCACCGTCCCACATCAGTGGGAGAAGTGGGAATAGAGCCTTGAGGCTCCTATTTAAGGAGCCTCAAGGCTCTAATATTTCTCAATCTCATTGAGAGTTTGAACCCCAAGTCCAACGTTTTTTTTAAATTTATTTTATTAATTAATTAATTAAAGGTGCTTTGAGAAAAAATTTTTTTTTTCTCAAAATGCCATATGCAAATCCAGTTAAATGTAGCATTTTCAAAAATTTATCAAATAATTAATTTGGCGTTTTAACAATACTAGTTTTAACAACAGTTTTTAATCGTAGTCATTCAAGAAAAGACAACGGTTAAAAATCGTTGTCGTTGCACGGGACTTATAACAACACCGGTTTCAACAACACACTCAATAGACAACGGTTTTTAACCGTTGTCTTTTCTTGAAAAGACAACGGTTAAAACCCGTTGTCTTTGCACGGGACTTACAACATCACCGGTTTCAACAATGCTCAATATACAACGGTTTTTAATCGTTGTCTTTTCTAGAAAAGACAACGGTTAAAAACCGTTGTCTATGTGCGTGACTTTCAACAACACCGGCTTCAACAACACTCAATAGACAATGGTTTTTAACCATTGTCTTTGCTAAATAAGACAACAGTTAAAAACTGTTGTCTTTGCGCGAGACTTACAACAACACCGGCTTCAACAACAGAAATTTTTCCTTATAGACAACGGTTAAAAACCGTTGTCTATGAGCATTTTTCTTGTAGTGATGGTCTATAATACTTCGTGGATCATGATCCGCAGTATAATTTGCGAATGAAGGGTTAATGGGTTATATTAATTATATATATATATATTGTGCCATTGGGGTTATATTATTATAAATATAATAATGATAATGATTTAGTTATAAAATGTATAATAATATTTTAGATTAGTCATCACTCCTCACCTAAGAATGAGTGCTCATTTGATTTGAAATATATATATATATATATATATATATATATATATATATATATATAGAGGAGGCATCCGGTGCGGCCTTGGTCTTGTGTGCGGTCATGTGGCCTGTTCTACACCATTAGATTATTTAATCCAACGCATCAGGTTGATCCCAAAATAAAAGAGCGCTGAACATTATTAACGCGAAGGAGGGGTATACTTGTTAATTTACTATGATTCAAATCCCCACTCAACTCACCACGACATGCTCCGTTCACGATCCCAAGGCGCTCCATTAATCGCGAAGCTTTCCAAGCAAGACACTCCAACAGCGGAACGAGAATGGAGTAATTCGCAATAGTCTGTGCATTATCAACATTAATCTGGTATTCTGGTTCATATTTGAGATAATGTTGGTGTAATTCGCAATAGTCTGTGTATTTGGTGTGTGGTGGTTAAGTGGTGTGTTTTAATATGAGAACTGGTGCATTTTATAACGTATAATGGTGTGTTTTAATTTTGTTGGTGCATTTGAATTGAGTGGTGTATTTCAGTATGGTGGGGAATGGTGTGTTTTAATTTGTTCAGTGGTGCATTTTATAACGTAGAATGGTGTGTTTTAATATACATGGTAGTGAATTTTACGAGAGTAGTTGCATTTGGTGCGTGGTGGACTGGTGGTTAAGTGGTGTGTTTTAATCTGAGAACTGGTGCATTTTATAACGTATAATGGTGTGTTTTAATTTTGTTGGTGCATTTGAATTGAATGGTGTATTTCGGTATGGTGGGAAATGGTGTGTTTTAATTTGTCCAGTGGTGCATTTTATAACGTAGAATGGTGTGTTTTAATACACATGGTGGTGAATTTTACGAGAGTAGTTGCATTTGGTGTGTCGTGTGTGGTGGTTAAGTGGTGTGTTTTAATATAAGAATTGGTGCATTTTAGTACGTTGAATGGTGTGTTTTAATAATATGTTTGTTGGTGCATTCTGTACCCTAACATTACCTTCCCACTTACAATTACCATAAACCCCCCACTTAAGTTACGCGAATTAAACTTCCTGAATCCTAATATATAACCTCCACCGTCAGATCAGCATAATCCAATGACGCACGATTGGCCATACGACCGCACCTAATAGCAAGGCCGCATTTGATTAATATTATATATATATATATATATATATATATATATATATATATACATATGTATATATATACATATATATATACATATGTATATATATACATATGTATATACATACATATGTATCTATATATATATATGTATATACATATATATATATGTATATACATATACATATATATATACATATGTATGTATATACATATGTATGTATATACATATGTATGTATATACATATGTATATATATATGTATATATATATATATATATGTATATATATATATATATATATATGTAGGGTTGCATTCACATGCAAACACCCTTAAAATACAAACTTGTGGATAAATTAAGACCATAAGATTAAGTGTTATGTGTGGCACAAATTAATCCAACAATCATGCAGTAATTAGGATTTGATTTTTACATTCAACACAAAGTCTTGTCGTAGCCTTGTAAGGAACGCCAAAGGTGGCGCCACAAAATCATCGTCACACATCAAAACCCCCATAGCCATCAGCTTCTGAATGTGATACCTTGATTTTCTTACCTACAACAACCCGCCAACACGCAAAAGAAGAACAACCACCCACACATTTAAATACACAAAGAACACAAAGATTAGTAAATAGCACACATTCACATCAACAAATGCACAAAACTCACTACACTACAGGACCAGGGAAAACAACAAGGTCACAGGAATAATCAACAACTAAACCAAAATAACAAAAGAAAACAACAGATACAAAAAAGGAATCAGGGTTGCACACAGTCGCACAGAATAATGCACACAGACATTACGAATTAAAATAAATTTTAATGCATGCGCTGAAGATCCCCATATGGCATTGAGTGTGCATACGAGTGCACACACATATATGCAAAACACACGCTAGTAACACAGCCAAAATGTTTATTATTTTAAAAAACATTTGTTCAGTTTGTCTCTCTAAACTTAAATAATTTAAATACTTTCAGTTTCATTATAAACGTACACCAGTGTTTACATGTAAGAATATTCATAGACAAATCGGAACACCATTCAACGAGTACACCTTCAACAACACACTAAGCAACGAGAGCAGCGAAAAAGCCACAGGGAAAATAATTACGATAATCCAGAAATATAGGTTAACAAAAAAAACCAAATTTACAAAATCAAATGAAAGCAAACAATCAATCAAATGCAAAAATCAGATGTTATAAAGAAAACGAGAAACCACAAATATCACCAGTTCATCTCTTATTCACATGAAACACCAACAAATATTATAGAATGTACAAAATCAAGTGCAAGGCTAACAATCCATCAAAATGCACTAACCAATTGGAGAACAATCCCTAACTGGAGCAGCAAAAAAAAAAAAAAAAAACTGAAAAAAACAAAACAACAGACCAAAAACCTAAAGACTAAAACCCTAATCTACCAAAAAACCCCAAAATCGTGACAAATTCGGCAACCCCGCCCCTCCGATTAACATACCCAACCGAGAACCCAACAAATTGATGGAAATCACCCACCCACGAGAGCAAAAAAAAAACTAACGACACCAAGAACAACACTAGATCGACCAAAAGGGGGAAAACATACTTTGACCGACAACTGTACCCGATGGTCCCTGCTATTTGCCTTGGCAATGTTGCCCAACGAGTACCATCTGCGTGGAAGGAGAGTGGAAACAACGAACCAAAAGCTTCTGCGATTGAAGAGGAACAAAGGGACGTGTTGTGTGATGGGAGATGACGGCGAGTGAACTAAGCAGAGAGAGAAAATAAAATTAAAAGCCCCAATTGCCCCCAACCCAAATAAAAATGGTAAAAACATAAACACACGCCACAATTAAAAAAAAAGAAAAAATCCAAAGAATATTAACAAATCATAACCGTTGATACAAAAAATGAATGCTCTAGATATGTCCACAAGTTTGTATTTTAAGGCATGTTTTTACAGGAATGTAAATCTATATATGTATATATATATATATATATATATATATATATATATATATATATATATATATATATATATATATATATATATATATATATAGAGGTCAGGCCTACAGGCTAGTTGGCTAGTCCTTTACATATAGGCCTAGGCCTATTTAATGTAATATGCTTCTAAATAGGCCTAAGCCTGGCCTATTTATTTACTAAACAGGGCAAGCCATAGCCCCTTTGGGCTTGGCATATTCTCATCCCTATATTCAAGGAAAATCAAAATAAATAAACTTATATGAATTTGTTTGTCTTTCTCAACTATAAATGTTTGTCCATCAAAATACGATTGGTGATGAGTTGATGACCCAATTGCTCTTTCTAAAAATTATATAGAGTTAATTCTATTTTTGATCCTAGATTTATATGTGACAATCCACTTTTAGTCTTTTTTTATTAGAACACCCTCATTTGATTTTGGTATTATTGTGGTATGACCATTTTTAGTCCTCCATCAGCAAAATCATTGAAATATCCTTAAATACAAAGACATTTTAATCTTTTTTAAACAAAGTATGTTGAATCGCTATATTTTTTATGTTTAATTTTTTGAAAACATCCATAATTGAATGCCGAAATGTCATTATATTTAACGATATTTAAACTATTTTGTTGATAAAGGACTAAAAATGATTATTCCACAATGACCAAAAGTGGATGTTCTAATTAATAAAAGAGGACTTGATATGAATTGCCACATATAAATCTAAGACCAAAAATAAAATCAACTCAAATTATATATAACAAAGAGAAAGAAAACAAAACAAAAACTAATTAAGACAAATAGGACTATAATATACTACGTATAATACAAATATTGTCAAACATCAACTTAATAAACAGAATATAACATAGTCACAAACTCACAATATAATGCTTTTATAACAAGAGTCTCAATATAAGTTTTTATCAATACAATAATGAGTTAATACCCAAAATTGTCCTCGACTATATTGGTTTTTCTCAATTTTGTCCTAAACGACTTTGGTATCATAAAATAGTCCCAGACTTTTGTGTTATCGCTCAAAATTGTCCTCCGTTATTAGTTAAGCTGTCAAATGGGTGTTAAGTCTAGGGGCAATATAGTCAATTCATATTAAGCTGTTCTCTTTCAGTCTCTTGGCCATGGAACTCTTCTCTCAAAGCTCTAATCACAGCAAAAACATGGTGATTAACGTCTAACAACCCTGGCTCCAGATTTCTTGATCTATTTTTTCAGAGATGTAATCAATCTTCTAGCTTCCTGCTTCATCTTCTTCCAAAAAGAATTGTATTTTTTTTTTCTTTTTTGCAGACGTGATCGCCCGTTCGTGTTCTCAGAGAGGACCGGAGATCCCAGACAGATTCCTTAAACTGCAAAACAATCTCCCTCGTCGTCCCGCAGTTGTTAAGAATCTTGACAGACTTTTCCAGCAACTCATCCGCCCATTTCTCGTAGTCCTCGTGTCGGGACAAAGCTTGGATTGTGTGAGGCAAGGTGAGAAGAGAATTCACGCATCTCTACAGCTCCGATAATGCGTGAAGACCACTGCATATTACCTCGCCGTCAGAGGATTCCGCCGAGGTGGTTTACTAGGAATTGAGCTTGTTGAGTTTCTCTTCGGTTTTTGCGGTAGTGGGGTGGGATCTGGAGGGTAAACTGATTGATCTTGCGTTGCCCAGAGCTTTGGATTTTGACGAGAAAAAAGTGGCCATGGCTGCCATATATACAGAAAGTTGATTTTGGTTGGGTTCAATGGATCTTCTTGATCGGATATGATGATGGGTATAAATGGTTTAAACTGAAGGTGCAATATACAGAAAGGAGAAAGAGGTGTGTAGAAGGAGACAAGATGCTCTAAGAGAATCGAGTTCCATGGCCGAGAGACAGAAAAAGAAGAGTTTAATATGAATTGACTATATTGTCCCTGTACTTAACACCGTTTTGACAGCTTAACTAACGGAGGACAATTTTGAGCGATAACACAAAAGTCTGAGACTACTTTATAACACCAAAGTCGTTTATGACAAAATTGAGAAAAATCACTATACTCGAGGACAATTTTGGGTATTAACTCATACAATAATACATAATTATAATTTAAAACTAACAAATTTTAAAAAAATTCTGCAGCGTGTTCTTTATAAATAAAGCGAAGGCAAGGTTACTGCTTATGCATTCAAGAGCAAAAGAAAACACATCTTAGAAAAAAACCAATTGGCAATAAAATGTACCAAGATCTGCAATCACACAAGAAGTTCCTTTATCGTACTTTAATAACATCACCAAAGCAATAACAGCATGCAGTAAAAAGGCTTAATTCCCGCAAAAAAAAAAAAAAAAAAAAAAGATGAAGAAGATGACATACACTTTGAAAAAGAAAAGAGCCAGTAAAAATGATTATTTTCTACTGCTCCACTGAATCTAGCAATATAACTCCATAGCATTAAATCAGTTGAATATTGGGTTCTCAAGCAATACATCATGTCAAATTCCTTCCAGAGAAAGGGGAAAATAGAATCAAAAGGATCTTTCCCTTAAAGATAAATTGAACAAGTGATTTTTGTCAAAATTATTGAGCATTTTAAACTCGGTTTTGACCCATGGTTGAACCTTAGACACTCTCATTCACTCCATTTCATATTTTAGGTTAGACTAGTATCTATGTTTTTTAACACTTTTGGAGCTTGTAATTTTGGATTTGAAGCTTGGATTTCAAGATTTTACCACCCATTTCACTAGAGAAGCTTTCTTTCCCTTATCTCTTTTCTTTTGCAAGATTTATGTTTATTTCTTGTACATGTACTTTTGTGTTCTTTATGCTATTTAATCATGAGTAGTTAGTTTATGGGCTTGAGTTAGGGTTGTATTATCTATTTTGATGTTTAAGTTGTGATTATTGTAAAAAAAGGGGAAGAACCCCAACCTAGGGTTCATGTGTTTGAGTTGGGTCTTTAATCTATCTTGCTATATATAGTTGATGCGTAGCAATTGTTGTTTGTGTTTGGAAAGTAGCTCATCTCAATGGGAATTGGATGGAAGACTTGTGCCTTCCCAATCTTGAATCCAATTTTCCTTCTATGAAAATAGAGGTAGATTGGGGCTCAAATAGCTTTTGTTCTTCAAGAACTTGGTTTGATACACTATGGGAATGGGGCAACCTTTGTTCTAATCCTTGCGAAAACTTAGATTTATTAGTGCTAGCCTCTAGAACCTAGGTAAAATGTTCTTCCTCCAAACTTAAGCTTTAAAGCATCTAGATGGTAATACCCCTAACTTGAGTCCTATTTCTTTATTTTGTATGTATCTATTGTTTATATGTGTTTGTTCTACCTTGTTGTCATTTGCTTAGCTTTTTGTTGATTTTCTTGTGCTAGTGCGTAGTTTTGTGATTGCATATTGCGTGTCATAACCCCCAATCCTCAGCAGAACGACATTTCACATCCGTACACTCACCATCACTCATTTTTGCTATACATAAGCTTACATAGTATTCAGCATCATTTGTTTTAACAGGCCGGGGAAGAAACAAATCCCAATAATTGATAATTATGCAGTTGGTTCATTATTAGAATCCATTTCTCAGCCCCACCTCCGACCCTTTCCACAAAGTGTAATCATAAAAATCGTGTCCCATTTCCCTGTAATATTTTCATCCCTTCCGCATTTGAATTGTGCCCAGAAGTTTAAGAAATAAATACCACTCAAGTACCCATCTCATTAAAGTCTACTCAATTACATCCTCATGATCATTTGGTCGTTTAAAGCAAATATATGCATGACACAGGGAGAACTTTTTGCTAGAATAGATTTTTCCATCTAAGTTACACACACAATTTTGTCTGATACAAATAATCTAACCAGTCTACGAGAAACTTAACCTCGCAGTAGCAAAAGCACAAGCAGCGTTGATCTCCAGCCACAGTTGATGTGTGACGCCTCTTGGATGATAGGTCGTCAACCATTTTGCCTCACACTTATTCTGAAGATCCTGCATACCGTAACTCTGTCGAAATCTCGCTAGAATATCATCAGGAACACGCCTGCAGTATATCTACGCTGAGGAATACACCTTTTAAGCACTGGAAGCCCTTCTTTGAAGATCAAGCTGCATACAAACCCTTCATCAAAGAACAAGGTATTTAACTCCGGAGGCCCATAAGTAGGGCTGAGCAAACCCGACCCAACCCGTTTGACCCGCCCGATCCGAGATCCAAATATATGAAACGGGTGGATATCCGACCCGACTTACTATATCCGAATCCGAGATGTTATATCCGCAATGTAATATAGTTCGGGTAGGGTTAGGGATTTGGTCACCCGACCCGCCCGAATATCCGAAATACATTAGGGTTAGGGTTTTTGGGCATTTCATACGACGTCGTTTAGTAATGTTATATATATATACATATGTACCAGCGCAGTCACTCCACTCACTCGCTCTCGCCATTTCTCTGGTTCTCTCTTCTCTCATATCGATTTCTTTGAGTTCTCTCTTCAAATTCTTCTCCGTTCTCTCTTGATTCTCTTCCCTACTTCCTCTGCCTCACTCCTCACTCCTCACTCTCTTGTAGTCTTGTCTTCACTAGTTTCTCGTGAGTCATCGGCTCCTCTGATTCTCTCAAACTCTCAGTCTCAAGTCTCAACAAGACCAGACTTACCGGTGGACGGTGGAAGCCCTAGCTTGGTCGACGACTCAACGGTGGTGAACTGGTGAGGCCGTGAGGGTGTGAGGCGGTGGACGATGGAAGCCCTAGCTTGGTTACGAAACGACGGTGGTGGACTGGTGAGGGTGTGAGGCGGTGGACGGTGGAAGCCCTAGCTTGGTCGACGACTCGACGGTGGTGAACTGGTGAGTGTTGATTGTTGAAAACTTGAAGCCCTTGTTCTCCAGGGAATATTTGTGAGAAACAAAGTAACCTTCAAACCCTACTTTTATTAGATCTTTTCGATTTATTCATTCGATTTGTGATAGTATGTTCCTAAATATGTATTCTGATTTTGAGTCAGTGATTTGTGGTATTTGATATACTCATATACTGTCATGCGACTCTATGAATCTCTCACTCTGACTATGTCTTAACTTTGTGCGAATATATCATATATGGTGGAAGCTTTGTCAAACTTTGAAAGTGTATTCATTCAATTTAGTATGTTGCTAAATATGTATTCTGATTTTTTGTGCTTAAAGTTGATGAAAGTTGGTATTTGATATATGGTGTGTTTGGTTAACAGCTTATCCGCCAAATTTTGGCGGTTTTGACCAACTTTACCGGTTTGACTTGGTCAAACCGCTAAAGAAGGCGTTTGGTTAACAGCGGTTTGGAGCAGCGGTTTGCTTCAAACCGCTGAAATCCCAAACGCTGCTATTAGCAGCGTTTGGGATTGGCGTTTTGGGGAAGAATTAATTCTTCCCCAAAACGCCCTCCATTTTATTAAAAAAAAATAAAAATTTACTAGGTTATTTAGAAGCCTGAGGCTGCTGCCTCAGGCTTCTCTTCTCTTCTCTTGCCCATTGGTAGGCAAGAGAAGAATAAGGGGCGTTGAGCTCCCTTTTAAGCTCAAGGCCCCTTTTTTCAAATGATCACATCTTTTTAGTTTTTTTTCTTTTTTTTTTTCTTTTGGTTTCTTTTTTTTTTTTTTTGGTTTATTAATAATAATATTATTATTGTTATTATTGTTGTTATTACTATTATTATTATTATTATTATTATTATTATTATTATTATTATTATTATTATTATTATTATTACTACTACGGAGTAGTATTATATGTATACCCTTTTGGTCATTTTGCATGTTAACCGCTAATCTAAACAGCTAATTTTACCAAACATCTTTTTACAAACCGCTAATACATTTCGCTGGTCAAACTCGCTAATACAATCCGCTATTTGATAACCGCTAACACAACCCGCTACCGCTAACTTCTAACCGCTGATAACCAAACAAGCCCATAGTGTATTGTGAGTTGTGAGTCTGTGAGTCCTGTGACTTTGTGAGTCAGTGAGTCTATCACTTTGAGTCTCTGACTATGTTTGAGCTTTATGTGGATATATGGTGGAAGCTATGTGATAGTATGTTCCTAAATATGTATTCTGGTTTTTTGTGCTTAAAGTTGATGGAAGTTGGTATTTGAAAATTGATATACTGCCTGTTGTGAGTCTGTGAAATCTGTCACTCTGTGACTGTGTCTGAGCTTTATGTGAAATTGCGAATGCTTGAGCACAAAAAATGGTGGAAGTATGCTACATTGTTACTGTCACAAAAATGATGACAAATAGCACTTATTGTCACTCTGTTTGAGCTTTATATGAAAATATGCTAGTGAGGGCAGAATATAATATGGCCATATAAAGGGTAATCACAAAAATGATGAAACTATATTCTGATTTTGTGATACTGTCACTGTCTTTGTTTTATACGAATACTTGAGCACAAAAATGATGAAATATCTAAGGATTTTGTTATTTGTGCTTAAAATGCATGTATATATACAGTGTGGAAGCTTACAAGTTGTTGTGATATAATATGGCCATATAAATTATAAAGGATTGTTCACAAAAATGATGATAACTATATTCTGATTTTGTGATTTGTGGTTAAAATGCATGCATATATGCAGTGTGGAAGACTTGAAAAAGGTATAATCATTTATTTTATTTATTTTGTATTTTAAATTCCTTTATTTTGAATTACTTTCTATTTCTAATTGAATCCTTTTTTTTTTTCAGTTTGCAACTGGGACAACTAGAGAGTTGTGCTGGTTCATTCCTGTCAACGCTTACTCATGCACTTTTTATTTTTTTTTAGTTCTTTTCATTTGCTATGATGATGCTTCCACCTTTGCCTGAATCAAAAGATTTTGGGTTGGTATGTTACTCTGAGTTTTGGGTTTTGTTCCAAAACTCAAGTAGTAATTTGCCCCCAATTCTTTCTTGATATGAAAACTTAGCAATCTGAGCCACATGTTAGACTGTTACTTTCTTAGTTTTTAAACATGTGTTATTTCACCATTTTGCATTTCTTAACAGGAATATGAGGAATGTTTCAATGATTATTGAAGATGAGGAAAATGGCGTTATTGCATTTCTCATTTTCTTAACAGGAAGCTAAAAGCCAATTGAATTATTACTGTTTTAAAATAATATTTGAATGATTAATTATTTAGTGTAACAGATATTAAATTTCTATTGTTTCACCATTTTTGCATTTCTTAGCAGGAAGCCAGGAAGATGGGGAATATTTGAATGATTGTTGAAGATGAGGAAAATGGTGTTATTTCACCATTTTGCATTTCTTATTTTCTTAACAGGAAGCTTAAAACCATTTGAATGATTACCTTTTTAAAAAAAAATAATATTTGAATGATTACTTATTTAGTATAACATAATATATTAACATATATTAAACTTGTGTTATTTCACCATTTTGCATTTTTTAACATAAAGATGGAGAATATTTGAATGATTATTGAAGATGAGGAAAATGATGTTATTTCACCATTTTACATTTCTTAACAGTTAATTAGCTAATTTAGTAGTTGTGTAAATGTTTGTAACATAATTAATTAGCTAATTTTTTTTTTGCTAATTTAGTGATTTTAGACTCTTAGTTTATATTTTTGGAGTTTTGTAACATAATTAGTTTTCAAAGTTGTATTTTACTTCAAATTTTACTAATTTAATGAATTTATTCACAGTTTTGCATTATTTTTTAAAATTATTTTCCCAAACATAATTTAATCCGAAATCCGACAATATCCGCCCGAACCCGCCCGAACCCGAAATTTAATATATCCGACGGTTATATAGGTAAAAATTCGCAGATAGGGTATAGCAAAATGAAACCGAAATCCGAACGGGTTGGCGGATTAGAAATCCGATCCGCCCGAACCCGTCCGTTGCACAGGCCTACCCATAAGCAAGGAACACTTCCCAGTTCGGCATACTCCAAACTCAGTACACTTCCAGTTCAGCATATTCTGAACTCGGTACACTTCAAAACTTGGCACACTTCTAGTTCAGCATACTCTGAACTTAGTACATTTCCAATTCGGCATACTCCGAATTCGGCATATTTCTAGTAGAGAATAAGATGACTTATACACAGAGATTGTACCCCTTTTTCGTTTGATACATACTACTTCATTGTAACCAATACTTTGAATTTTGAATATATGCAATTCAAGTTTTTCGCGTTTACATGCATGACATAAGGAGTACTTGTTGCCAGAATAGATTTTTTCCATCTAAGTTACACACAATTTTGTTAGATACAAATAATCTAACCATACAGAATAGTCTACGAGAAACCTAACCTCGCAGGAGCAGAAGCGAAAGCAGCGTTGATCTCCAGCCACAATTGATTTGTGACGCCTCTTGGACGGTAGGCCGTCAACCATTTTGCGGGTTGTTGACATTGTTGTGTTGATTTGACAACGATGGGACAAAAATTTGTAGGAATAAAAAGGTGGACTAAAATGTGTAAAGTACTAATCCCATTACATTCTTCTCATTAGTATTTTTGAGAATAAGGTAATAAGATTACCTTCTTTAACAAAAAAAAAAAAAAAAAATAGAAGAAAAAAAAAGTAAAAGCTGAAGAAGGTGCTCTTAATACCTTCTTCTCTCCCTCTCATAATTAGAATATTAATTATTATTACTAATAATAATAATATTTTAATAATTATTATTATTACAATAATAAAAATTAGTGTTTATTATTATTATTATTATTATTATTATTATTATTATTATTATTATTATTATTATTATTATTATTATTATTATTTGTACGAGTACTATACTGTAGTGTAGTTGTTATTATTATTATTATTATTATTATTATTATTATTATTATTATTATTATTATTAGTACGAGCAGTGTAGCTAGTGTAGTGTAGTGTAGTTTAGTTGTTGTTGTTGTTGTTGTTAGTTGTTGTTATTATTATTATTATTATTGTTGTTGTTATATTATTTACAGATATACTGAAAGGCTTGTACAATCTCGCAGTATCGATTCTGAAAGCGAAGAGGAAGATGCCCGAAGTACTTTGAGTTCTGATCGTGAAATTCATCCTATGCATTTGCCAATTTCAAACTTTCTCGACGCAGCCGAGCGTCGATTAATCGGTGCCTGGGCGCGATACAATTATAATTATCAAGATCGTCACAATACAAACAATATAATAAATAAATAAATGCATAATAAAAATATTTAAAAATATGTTATTATTATATCATGCAATCCATCTTTGTTAATGTGTTTATTTATTTATTTTTTTGAAAAATTTATGTTGTTAATTAATATTTAATAAAATAAAATTTTAAAAAACAAGTTTGAAGTAATAAAAATTGCAAGGGTTGAGTATAAATTAAAGAAAGTGAAAAAAATGCAATGCAAAGCAAAAGAAAATAAAAGAAGGTAATCTCATTACCTTCTTTTCAAATAGGGTTTTGAAAAGAAGGTAATGACATTAGTACTTTTACATATTTTTGTCTAGAATTTTTAATCAACACATTTTTATCCAAATGATGTCAAATCCACATAATTTTGGCTATGACTCACCATTTTGCCTCACACTTGAGGTAGAACCCCAGATGGAGTTGATGTGTGACATCTCTTGAACGGTAGATCGTCAACCATTTTGCATCACACTTACTCAGAATCCCAGATGTCCATTGAGGAGTACCATGAACTGTATATGCTATATAATGAATATTCTATATCTCATCAATTCATATTTATATTAGTGTATGGTTGAATAACAATTTCTCGTTATTCAGTCCAATCAAACTACTTAATAAGCAGCTAATACATAATATATATTATTATGGAAAATCTTACAAATTTCCCATACATACCACAATATAAGTTCTGTTGGTTATCGCAGCTTTGTTACACCTAATTCAAATTCATAGAAGGGGGTAACTATATATTGATATTACAATCACCATAACATGAACTGGAATATTTACTGGAGTAGGTATAAAAGTTTCATCTTGAATGGTCAACAGTACATCTGGTCTGGTGACGAGCAAGGTTATGAACTAGGCAGATTGGGATAAATAACAAGCTGCAAACGGGGTTCTACTCATTTTTAAAATATTCAAACACAGAGTTTTCCAGAATACATCCAAACACTAGAAATGAACTTATTTTCTAAAAAAATGACTCATTTTCCAGAAAACATTTTACAAAAATCATTTTCTACTTTCCAAACACAACATAAATAACTTCCCTTTTGTTACCATAAATTGCTTCGACTGAACATATTTATGCCTTCGTGTGCAAAATTTTAGCCTTCAAATGCACATTTTTATGCCTTCAAGTGAATTTTTTTTGTCTACAAATGCACAATTATGTGCAAATGTTTATTATATGTTTTGCATTCTTTTCAATAATCTATAACTAAATTTCAAATAGAATTTGTGAGATTAACAAATGATTTATATGGACAATTGCTTCAATAACACTTAAGCTGAATAATTTTCCTTTTTTATGCTATACATTACTTCGATTGCACATATTTATAACTTCGGTGTAGAATTTTGACATTTAAGTGCACATTTTTGTGTCTTCAAGTGCATATTTTTGTGCTTTCAAGTGCATAATTTTTGTTAATTCGAAGTGTAATTTTTTTAACAGAGTAGTAGATCTTGATGAATTTAATAGCTGAGATTTATGTGCATTTTTCACCTATGCGCGCGCGCGCGCACACACACACACACATATATGGTGAGGTTATGATGAGAGCCAATCTCATCCACTAAAAAAAACTAAATCCATGGATGACATTAATTAGACGATTAAAAACACGCGTGTACATATTAGGTATTATGATGTGTTCCTATGATTTATATGGACAATTGCTTCAATAACACTTAAGATGAATAATTTTCCTTTTTTATGCTATAAATTACTTTGATTGCACATATTTATAACTTCGAGTGTAGAATTTTGACATTCAAGTGCACATTTTTGTGTCTTCAAGTGCATATTTTTGTGCTTTCAAGTGCATAATTTTTGTTAATTCGAAGTGTAATAGCTGAGATTTATGCGCATTTTTCACCTAAGGAGTCCTTCTCACCTGATCAGGACATATATATATATATATATATATATATATATATATATATATATATATATATATATATATATCTAAAAACATAATAAATGTGAATGAAGGTTATACCCCTCATTTATGTCCGTTTTTTCCATTAAGTTTTTTTTTGTACATTATGCTATAAAAGTTGTACTACATAATATTTTGGACAAATATACCTCTACCGTTATAACTTCCGTTATCTTTTCCACTATTGTTACTATGCACATGCCTCCACCATTTATTTTCTTATCTTCTTCAATAATAATAATAATATATACACATTAAATATTAGAGTTATATGTTAGTTATTTTTAAAAATATAAATATCCAATTTACAAAAATATTTTACATTATTATTATTATTATTATTATTATTATTATTATTATTACTATTTACTATATTAAAATTTAAATAAATTTAAAATTTTAATATATATATATATATATATATATATATATATATATATATATATATATATATATATATATGGTGAGGTTATGATGAGAGTCAATCTCATCTACTAAAAAAACTAAATTCATGGATGAAATTAATTAGACGATTAAAAACACGCGTGTACATATTAGGTATTATGATGTGTGCATAATTACATCGGTGCATAGGAGTTGATAGGTTTAAATCACATAAACCGAAACCTATATATAATACTGGTTTCAAATTTCTGATTATCTCTATGAAAAGATATTTTTTCATATTTTTTTGAAATGAAAAAAATACATGAAAGTATTTAGGAATTTCAATAAAAAATATTTTTTCACATATTTCATGAAGAAACGTTTTTATCTCAGCGAGTATGTACTGTGTACAATGTAATTATTTTTTTGGTGAGAAATACGGAGTACTACTGTATTATCTTAATATTTGGTGATGAATATTATAAGAGTTCTACTACATGACTCTCATTTTATACTCATTCACTTGTACTCCTGACATGGCAAGATATGATAGGTTAACTTCATCCTGTGGGTCCTAAAGAAAGTGTCAAAATCAAACTTTTGTATGTATGAGGGTGTATAAGTAGTCCATGTAGTATTTTCCATATTATAATAAATGTAATTGCACTTTTAGTGCTCCAATTACTATATTGTTTGTTATGAAATTCAATTCTCAATTATGAAATATAATTTAGTCCTTTTGTGACACCAATTTTGTCTTTTAATTATTTAACGCTAAATTTACAAAAAGACTGAGTTGACAATCTTTAAAGCAATGAAAGGATTTTTTTTTTTTAAATTGAAAATTGAGGACTAAATTGCATAACATATAATAATTGGAGGATTAAAATAAAAATACGATTTCGTCTATCATTGAACATGTGACTACAACTTTTTTTTTTTTGAAAGAATGTACCATAAATAGAAGCTCATAACTCTTGCAGAAGAAGCAAACTAATCCGTATTAATAAAAATTAGGATTTAGGTGCGAAACTGTTGTATAAAAGAGCAGCAACCATGCAGCGAGCAAAAATGCGCCTTTTTCTCTTGTGACAATTAAATTAAATTTGACGAAAATGTTGTTTGCAAATCTTTTGCGACGAAGATGCTGCAGTTCTCTTCCTTTGCTTCTAGGAATCGTCATGGTTTTATGGTTTTGCTTTTCACATCATGTTGCAGCAACAGGCTCTAAGGTGGAGTATCTCCCAGGGCTTCAACCTGAAGGGCCTCTTCCATTTGAACTTGAAACCGGGTATGTGCAACTCTGATCATATCACATTTAAGTATTTTTAAGAGTAGGGTCGATTTTATAATTATTGTAAACTTGAAAATTTAGTAATGTAAAGATCATAGTCTTTGATTTCTCAAGATAAAGGGTGTGAATGTGTACACACTTTCAATTATCCACGAATTGACGGTCAATTATTTCCAAATGCATAATCGTAATCATAAAAAATTACATATTGTCATCACATTTTTCTTATTTTTAAACCTTTGATCATCCTAAATGGGCAGATCATATTTGTCCACCGTTCTTGCCTGGGTTATTCTCATTTGATATCTCAATTTTATATATATATATATATATAGAGAGAGAGAGAGAGAGAGAGAGAATGAATTTAATGTACTTTGGTGTTTGTGATTAGATATATTGGTGTTGGGGAATCAGAAGATATACAACTCTTTTACTATTTTGTAAAGTCTGAATCAAATCCCAGTATTGATCCTATTGTGCTTTGGATCTCCGGTGGTCCAGGATGCTCTTCTTTTGTTGCAATGACGCAAGAATTGGGTGAGCTTTAAATTTGTATCTTTTTTTATTTTTTAATACTTTGTATAAGATTTTTACATGCACAACTTTGTTGTGTCAAAAAAATATTTTAAAATTCTTTTTATTAATAAATATTTTTATATTTCTTTAATTGTTTCAACAGATTTTTTATGATTTTCTAATTTTGTAATATGACATTTTATTCTTAATAGAACTTTTAATTTAGTCTTTAGATATCTGAGTTGTATCTACTAATATTAACTTAAATACTATAAAAATTGAATTATAACTAACTCGATTCAAGTATAATTATATATATACAATGCCTAGTACAATATATATATATATATATATATATATATATATATATATATATATATATATATATATATATATATATATATAGGGTCAGGTTCAGGTGTGGCCGTGCTCTCCCGTGCGGTTCACACCACTCAATGTTACGAAATACACCATTCAATGTTAAGAAACACACCACACAAATATGCACTGTGGTGTGTTTCTTAACATTGTGGTGTGTTTCTTAACATTGAGTGGTGTTTTTCGTAACTGAGTGGTGTGTGACCGCACTGCCGCACGGGAGAGCATGACCGCACCTGAACCAATATATATATATATATATATATATATATATATATATATATATATATATATATATATATATATATATATATATATAAAATGTTTGTGGATTTAATTGCAACTTTCAAAAGTTAGAGTCTAATTGACTTTTTAGCAAAAATTCGAGGATGTATTTGACCATTTTCCCTAATATAAATAATAAAAATATTGTGTGAAGGAAAAATTTCTAAATTAATTAACCATATGCACAGGGCCATTGTTATTTGATATACCAAACGATATCTGGACGACCTTGCCTACCTTGTCACTAAATCCTTATTCATGGACAAAGGTACTTTGTGCTTTTATAGAACATTATTATCGATCAATTGCTAATATATGAAGTGCATAAAATTATTGCTAGGTTGCAAGCTTTATCTTTCTAGACTTACCAGTGAGAACAGGATTTTCGTACGTTAAAAGTTCAAAAAATTATACTGTGAGTGATGTAGAAACAAGTTATCATGCAGCTGAATTTATTCGCAAGGTAAACACTTTTCAATTTTCATTGTGATAGGCACACATGCACATATATATTGTGAAAATTGCATTAGTCAACTAATACTTGGATTATTTTATAGTGGTTAGAAGATCATTTTCAATACCAGTCCAACTCATTCTATGTTGGTGGAGACTCAAATTCTGGTTTTACAGTTCCAATGGCCGTTCAAGCAATATCATATGGTAATAAGTCATTAAGAAATATTCCATTGAAGTTTATTTGATTTGTTAAAAAATAATAATTTAACTATGAATTTATCAAATATGAACTTGGAGTATTCACTCTATATATGAACTTACAATAGTTACTTAATGAATATGTAATAGCAACTTTATTAATTTACAATAATTACTTAATGAATAAGTTGTAGTGACTTTATGAATATATAGAATGCACATGCTAACTTAATTGACCTGTTGTCCTGACTATAAATAATCTATAGTAATGAACCAACAATAGTGACTTTATGAACCTATATATTAATTTAAAAAAAAAAATCAATGTGATATCATTTAAAAGATCTCAATTAGAGTTTTTTAACAATATTTTTTATGCATTAATTTTATTTGTATAATAAAAAATTAAAGTTAGAAAAAAAAGTTAGCTAAGTTGTTGGAAAAATATTTCTTTTTTTGTAATACAACAAAACAATAAAAATTGGATCATATGAAATATTCAGGCGTGTACTAACTTTCCAAGACTTAAATCTCCCTTACTAGCCGACAGGAAAGTCAAGTTAAAACTTATGGGATACAAGAAAATATACAAAATTTTGAGTTACTCTACCAAGAATTTGAATTATAATTTAAATTTGAATTATTCCACGGTTAAAATATAACTGTTATGGATTGGGAAATTAAAATCATTGGTCCATATTAGTCCATAATTCTTGTGAACAAAGAAATTTTGAATATATATATTGAATTCAAAATTCTAGTTACAATGTGTATCAATATGCGGTGTGAATGAGTGCAAGATCTTTGTGTAGTCCCCTGATTCTTCAATTAATGTCTTGAACGCTCCATTGAAGGGCCTCCGGATTTCAAGTGGCTTGATCTTTAAAAAAAAACTTATATGTTTGTTTTTCTGAAGGGCCTCCGAGTTCAAATGACTTTATCTTTATCAACATTGGCTTTATCTTCAATAGGAGGTTTAGATCAACATTTGGCATAATATTAATGGATGAGCTTTTACATTTAGGATCATTTTATTGAAGCTAATTCTATGATTTTTTCTTAGGATCAAGATATAGAAATAAACGCTCCTATTTATAGATGTGGGATAGAAGAGTTTTGATAAGTTCAAACTCTTTTGATATTATCTAATTAACAAATTAGATAATATCAATATTATCCAAAAATATATTCAAATATACTAAATATTCAAAAATAAATATATTTAATAAAATTTCAGTGTCAACAATTCTCACATAATTAAGGACTAGTTCTCATGTGATCATGTCCCTATTATATATATAAAGCATTATGTTTACCGGTTGAGCTGAGCTAGCATTATGTTCCAGTTTAACATCATTTGCAGGAGTAGACCATGTTATAAGGTGCATCTGCAGACCTTAAATAACATGTTATAAGCAGCCTTTAAATAACATGCATAATCAGATTTTAAAATTTTTTCTTCTTATTAACTAGAACACCTTTCCCAATAAAAATAAATACCTACCAAACTTTAAATAATATTTATAAAACCATAGCACCCCAAGTATTATTTATGCTTTCATGGTTATATAATTGAAACATTAATCACCATTAATATATAAATATTCAATATAAGTTACGAATTGTGTGATATACTTTGATTATAACTTGGGTTAATATTGCTATATGAACTATCCGTGCTGAACATTTTGAGTTTAAATATGTTACAAACACTATCCATCATTACTAAATTTTAAGTGTCATAAATCTTTATTAATAATTTAAATTTTTGGTTCATATAACATATATATTTCAATAATTGGCCACTTGTTAATTTACAGGGATTGATGCAAGATTAAAGCCACGCGTTAATCTTAAGGTTGGTCATCAAGATTTTAAGTATTAACATGTTTCATTTACAACATATACATACATACATACACACTATATATATATATATATATATATATATATATATATATATATATATATATATATAGTTTCATAGGAGAAATTATTTTTTTGAGTACTACTTACTCTATTACAATGTATTTGTTTTGTTCATAACTACTTTCTAACACAAAGAGTCAACAATCACCTCTATTGATGTTCGAACTCACTCCCTTCCATATGGGAGTGCAACCGGGTGCCACTAGACCACAAAGTTTTTGACAAAAAAATAAATAAATAAATTGCACTATTAAGTGATTGTAGTTGCCCATTTTATTTGCATACTTGCATCAATTAATTGCACTTTAATACATGTTAACCTAAATAGTTGTTCTCTTTAATTTTAAAGTACAAGTAACACTAAAGTGCAACTTTCAATACTAAAAATTGCAAGTAAGCAAAATTACGGAGTGCACTTGTTGAAAAATGCAGTAATATTTTAGTAAAGAACTTGAACTTTAATGTGCAACTAGTAACACTATAAACTGCAACTATCAACAATATATAGTGCATCTTTTAATAGCACCTATACATATGAGAGGCGCACTCTTTGACGTTAGTTGCATCCTATGATGTTGTTATTCGCACTTTAAAGTTTAATTAAGTCGTTTATGAAAATGCTACCCTATATAATTTTTCCCTTTCTCCATTAGATCTTCCTAAATCCATAGCTCTGAGTAACACGTTTTGCACTAGGGCTATGTAATTGGCAATGGAGTGACACTTCCAGTTGACAACTACGAATATACTTACGGAACGGCTCGTGGATTAGGTCTTATTTCAGAAGAACAGTATACGGTAATTGTTCTTGATTGTTTTTCTTTTATGTATTAGGTTTGCAGAAATTTTACAATACTTAAAAGGTATCATGCCTAATATCATAAATAACAAGGGGCAATACCATTAAAATTCGACATGAAAACGACTATGTAAGGTGTTCGGCTGGACATTTTTGTGCCCTACTATAGAATTTGATTCCTATTCCAATGATTGTTAGCATACTTTTGATACTCAATTATTGAATTGAAATCTATTAGTAATTACAAATGTTATTCCTCTTTTTCTCCCCTACTTTCGAGAAGTAATAGAACAAAAAAAAAAAAAAAGAAATAAGAAATAGAAAATATATACATACGCACACATTATATACATACATACATACATACATACATATATGTACTAGTATTTTATATGCGCGATGAGCAAAAATATATGTTCAATATTAATACTCAATGTTAAAATCTTAATTAAATTAAAATATTTTTTAACTCTGTGTGTGTGTGTATATATATATATATATATATATATATATATATATATATATATATATATATATATAATTGTAGAATTCATATTAAAATTATTCAAGTAAGAATTAAAAAATGATAAATTACTGAATATAACTATTGTAATATTTAATTAAAATCTAAATGAATTCAAACTTACCATTGAAGACTATAAGAAAAAATATAGTCTATGCATGTGCATGGTAATAATAATAATGTGGAAAGATAACAGAAGTTATAATGGTAGGGAAATTTTTGTCCAAAAAATTATGCAGTACAACTTTTATAGAATAAGGTACAAAAAAATTAACAGAAAAAACGAACATAAACGAACCAAGGATATAACTTGGATTGAAACATATTACGGAGTATGTTTTTAGATTTAGATCGATGTATGTATGAATAATTATTATTACTATTATTACTACTACTACTACTATTATTATTATTATTATTATTATATTAAGAGGGGGTTTAGTTCAAACATTATAATATGAATTGTAATTAAAATCAAATACTTGGTAATTGTAATAATTTTAAGGAAAAGATGTCCCTTTATTTGGTAGGAAATGGAAATTGAATTAAGATAAATGAATACATAAGTAATTAATTAGCTAAAATTAAAATATATAAATTTATAAAAAGATACACATGCGCACACGTGTGCGTGCACGCGCACACACATATATATTGAAGTTTCATATTGAATGCATTTGTTGATCTTTTAAATTGTTTTTTAAAAAATACTTTTTCATTTTTTTATTATATTGTTCAAAAGTAGAGAAATGAATGGGTAAGAGTTTTATGGTTATTAATAGATTAAATTCAATATGCGGATAGTAAAAGTTGAAAAATAAACATCATAATAAGTTTCAAATCTAATAGCATGGGAAAAAAGTCAACAATCAAACACCATCTTATTTGTTTTTAGTTTTATTTATTTATTTAATTGTTTTTTTTTAAATTCTAATTCATATTTATTACCAAATATTTACTCTACTTTTTCTAAAATTCATCATTAGCTATTGCTAATTATTTGATTCCTAATGGCTTAATTACATTCACGTGCAGACAGTGAAAGATTGTGTAGCGATAAATTTTTCTACTCCAAATTGCAAGAATGAGGTCAGCAATCATTTAAATTATATTTTTAAAGCGTATGAAATATTTGAAAGACGACAAAAAAAAAAAAAAAGCCTTAATTGGAGTGTAAATTACAACCATTGCTGTATAAATACTTATATAATTTGGGGGAAAAAACCATAAATTCTTAAATAAATAAGCACACCTTTTATTATTGTTGTTGTTGTTGTTGTTATTTTAAAAAGTATAAGTTATAGGTTTTGATTGAGATACCATATTCTACTAATTTTAATATTTAAATATATATATATATATATATATATATATATATATATATATATATATATATATATATAATCTCATTACTCAATATTTAGTTAATTTTATTAAAACCTTTGACTAACTATATTTTTATATTAAAAATATATATATATATATATATATATATTCCTTGAGTTTTATAAATTTATTTTTTTTTGTCAATTTTAGTCTATTTCAATATAATCATCATTTTAATATTAGACAAATAATCATATGCTTATTTTTGCAAAACACATATAGTGGCATATATATGTGTGTGGATCATAAAAATATCAAAGACTCAAAAGTATAAAGTGATGCTTTTTTAATCAATTGCACACTTATTTATTAAAGTTACAAATATATAATCGACACTTTCTCTTAGGGGAGAGTTCCTACCTGATCACCTATTTAAGTGAGATTGTGAGATCAAATCATGTGCACTAATCTAATAAATTTTAATGGTTAGGATTGATCAAGAATCTATGTTTTAATTGACTTAAAATAAGCGAAAATGGTGAAATAATACAATAATATAGAATCTTTAAATGAATTTAATTAGATTAAATATCATGTTCATATTTATAGGAGATTTATTAATGGTATGTTAATAAACCTCGCACACTCGCACATTACTTGCCATATACATGCACACGCTATTCATTCATACACACAGACTAATTATGGTTGCAAACGTTTTGTAAAATTATGCACACGGTCACTAACACGCACAGTCTACAACACATTAATGCACACACAGTACCAAAGCAATTCATAGTGAAAAACATGAATCCATATGCCATTCAAACACACAAACACAAACTCACACACGGCCTGCCACATACACTGCACACGCATGTGCGTTTGCCACGTCAACACTACAAACGTAGCATTCCAATTCACTATGAATTCCTTTGGTGCCGTGAGTGCATTAATTTGCGGTAAAAACTATGCGTGTTAGGGGACACTATGTGCATACTTTCGCAGAAACCTGTGCAACTATAATTAGTCTTGCGTGTTAGGGGACACTGTGTGCATATATATATATATATATATATATATATATATATATATATAAATATATATTATTTTAGTTTTTTTTTGGGTCTTAATGGTGCATGCCCAATAATGTGCAGGTGGCTTCAATGGATGTGCCGGAAAATATTTATTGGCCTAATGTTATTGGAGAAGAAAATGATGCTAAGAGGTTCCGTGGGTACAATGTCCATGCCTTTGATCGTAGTGTAATACTTCTGGTAAGATGTCATCTGTAATAAATCTCAAATATTTAATATGTTTTACAACTTTTAACAATAAAGGACAAACACAACCAATCATATATATTTGGAGTAAAAAATTGATATATTTCTGTCAAAATTCAAACTCAAAATTTGTTTTCTGTCATCTTAATTTTTCCAAAGAATAAATTAATGTCCCTAATTATGATATGAAATGGCAATAATGACATTCTCATAACATGCAACATATTAGGCTGCACTAATTTCATCTCAGTGGATAAATGATGATAAGGTTCTAGTGGCCCTGCATGTTCGGAAGGTAATTATTTCATTTTTCTTTTTCTTTTTAAATTTTACTCTTTTGAAAAATTATTGTAATCAAGTTTAAAACACAGATAATCCTTCAATTTTGGATTTTTTTTATATAGGGATGCGGTGAAAAATGGACTAAATGCAGGGTACCTTTGCCATATGAAAGAACTGTACTTGACACTAGGCCATATCATGCAAATCTTAGCGTAAAAGGTTACAGGTCTCTTATATACAGGTTTGTAAAGTATAATATAATATGAGTTTAATTAATATGAAATAATGTTGTGAAGTGTGTTAATAATTCTTACGGAATGAAAATATTTAGTTACTAGTTATTTATTTGAATGAAAATTTTATAATACATTAGAGGTTGTTTAATTGCTTACTACTATATAGCTAAGGCCTTGTGGTTTAGTAGCACCCTCATATGGAAGGGGTGAGTTTGAGCCTCAGTGGAGTCAATATTGACTCTTTGTGCTTTAGGTTGAGAAAGTAGTTATGAATAGATACTGCAAGAAATTTGCTTACTACTATCAATTAAAATATAATTGTTCAAGCCCGCATTGGTAGCTTTGTTGGCTAGGGTGGGCGATTTCACCTTTATGACACAAGATATTATCGTTCAAATGTTGTACTTACCATATGAGAATTTACTTTTGCAAGATATTTACTACTAAGTATATGTTTCAATGATTTTTTTTTTTTACTAATCTCAATAAACAATCGTACCCTATTTCAGTGGACATGCTGATTTGACTGTGTCTTCACTTTATACTGAAGCATGGACAAAATCTTTGAATTATTCTATCATTGATGATTGGCGACCTTGGCTTGTGAACAATCGAGTTGTTGGGTATGTTATAAAAGTCCACAACATATTAATGATATATGAATTATAATTTAGAAAAGCTAATTAAAATTAAATCATTCAATTTCATGTAGTTATACAAGGATCTTCTCCAACAACATGACATATGCCAAAATCCTGGTGATAATTAACTCCTAGTATGTTGTTTACTAGCTCAAAATATATTTATATATGTATAACTCTTAGTTGATATTTGTAACAGGGATCGGACCACATTGCTCCAACAATAACACCTGCTGAATGCTTCAAAATGTTTAAAAGATGGATATCTTATGAACAACTTTAATGTTGCATGGCAAAGGTAAAATCTATGTTAAAAAGTATGTTTCATAAATAACATATTGTTGTACCTGAGTTTTATTTTCATGGTTTATGATGAAATTCATGTAAAAAAATACAAAATGTTACGTTGTTGTACAAGAATATTATTTAATGAATAAATTACTATGGAGTATAATTTTTAAACTGAATTGTATTAACATTCAATTCATCACATACCTGAGGGATTGTCATATTTTATTTAAAAAAAAAAAAAATTTGGGGGGGGGGGGGGGGGGAGGGGGGTTGGAACATGTGAAAATAAAAATTTAAACTCGTTAATTCTTAGGAGAATTTGATTCTATTTAGATCATATTATAATCTTTACTAGACGTCTAGACATCACTCAACGTATAAATACCTCGAACGACGACTACTCACGTGTCAAAATTCACAAAATTTTTAATAGTTTTCAAAATAAATAAAGATTGTGTTGGTCCCGGGTAAGTTAAAATCTACAGGGGAGGGGATTGGATAGATTTTAAAAGTTTTTTTGAAATTAAAATAAGTGAGCTTGAATTTTGAAAACATAGTTAAGGAAATAAAATTTCCTTACAGTAGAAGTCTTAAACTTGCCCAATAAAAGAAATTGTAGCTAAGTTTTTTTGAGTTTGCGTGGAAGTGTTACAACAAATATGCATGGGTTATCACAGTAATAGTGGTTCGCAAAACTTTCCTACTCCACTACTTTTCTCCTTAAACTTGAATGAGGACTTCACTAAGTATTTGTTACAAAATAAAAAGTAAATTGAAACCTATAGCTTCTTCTAGTGACAATCCTTGAGACAGTCACGATCTCATCGTCAACTTATTCTTCACTGCCTGATCAAGAACTAGCGAAGAGTCAAACATGAAGTCGCCTTGCTAGGATAATCCTAACTTCCTCTGTCACAGAAAGTGGTTGTTGTTGAGTGCTGGACTTGAAAGAATCAAGACGAATCTTCTTTAGCTTAGAAGATTTGATTCTTCTCAAGAGGAGGGTGAACGACAACTTGATTGTAATTTGAATTTGCTCTTTGTTAGTCAACAAACACGTGGTTGTCGTAAAAAACTAGCCACAATTCTTGAAAATTCATTACCAAATCCTTTACTTGTGCAGCTTGTGAACCATATGGTAAAAACTATTTCCCTATTAGTGTATGAACACGTACACTTTGTTCAAAAATTAAAGACTCTTCTACTTATTATCAATTGGTCTTGAGTGTAAACTAGTACATGCATGTTAGACAAGTTGCAATATGTCTAACATCTCTTTTTTATCCTTCGTCGTATAAACTCGTTCCGAGATTGATCCTCTACATTTATGAAGGCATCAATATTAATTTCAAGTCTTGTGGTGAAAGTATATATGTAGACCCTGTAAGAGTCTTTACAGATGTTATTGTCTTGTCTTGGAAGACTGTAGGTGGTGAATAAGTCGATTAACCAATAAATATAAAATAAATAAATATAAAAATAGAGGGATTTATAATTTTGAATATAAACCCAACAAGAAGAAAGAACAAAGAAAGATATAAACCGTACGCGTGTAACATACACTTGACTTTTAGAGAGGAAGAGAAAAAACCAAAGAATTTTTCACGTAAAAACTAACAACTTAAAAAATCTGCCCAACACCAAAGCCAGGGCCGGTTTTTTGATTTGCGAGGCCCTGTGCTAATAACTAAGTGAGGCCCTATCAAAGTATAAATAAACTGCGAATTTGAAGAAAAATTGTAAAGAGAAAAATACAAAAAAAAAAACTAATTTTGAGCCAATATAATCACAAATACATATACTAACTATTAAATTCGGGCTGGACTAGGGGCCCCCAAAATTTTGGGGCCCTGTGCTATCGCACGTCTTGCACGCCCTAAAATCCGGCCCTGACCAAAGCTTTTATAGGAGAAGAGGAAGAGAACTTGGTTAATATTGAGTGCCCAACACCAAAGCTTTTATAGGAGAAGAGGAAGAGAATTTAAAAAATCTGCCCAAGGTTAATATGGAGTTTTACACGGTTGTTACAAGTTGCCGGAAGGTTACATCCCTTGCCTTTTTAAACTCATTATGGAATTTGATTTTCTGAGGGAGAGTATATGTTATACAATTCAACCTCTCTCTAAAATGCTCTTGTATATACTAGTAGTTTCACCCGTGCGATGCACGGACATTAAAATGAACAAATTGTTACTTATGATATATTTATTACGTAGAAAACAGCCTAAGTAATTTAGTATTAAAATTGAAATTCGAAATTATGGAGCAATACAAAAAACTCATAAATGAGAAAATTATTTACAAATTGTTGAATACTTCTTTATATACCACATTCTTAGTGGTATTTACAGATTCACCATTGGTATTACATATTAGGACTTTTAACCCTATCGGATTGTTGAACCTTGAAATTGCAACGTACAACTGACCATGATTAAAGACTGGCTTTCTCAAGAACAATCCAACATGTGATAATGTTTGTCCTTGACTTTTATTGATAGTCATTGCATATGAGAGCATTAGTGGGAATTGTTTTCTTTAAAACTTGAAAGGTAGCCTTGGATCTGAAGGTGTTACTGACATCCGCGGTACTAACACTTTTGTTCCTACATGAGGCCCCACACATGATTTTAGCTTCAATAACACTATCTGCCGATCTGGTAATTATCAATCGAGTGCCATTGTAAAGCCCTAGAGAGTGGTCAATGTTCCTTAGTAGCATTACTGGGGAACCAACTTTCACTGTAAGTGAATGATTTGGAACACCAAAACATTTGATGCCATTCAGGAATTCCGGTGTATGTAAGTCAGATAGCATATCAATATTTGCATCCGATTTGCATACTGAATCTATCGCAACTCAAATAAGTTCTCCCCTCTGCTTCATTCAAATTATTCATGTACTAATTGATGTTGTCAACCGCATCCAATGTTGGGGCAAGTATAGCACGGTTCTCCAGAAAATTTTCCTCATTAGCTGTAGTTCTAAACATAGGAAAAGTGTTTTCAACAATAGTTGCTATCGGATCATCCCCACTATCCAATAAATGCTTCTGAGGGATAGAGATTTCAAAATCAACATCAGTGGCTTTACCAATATCACCGTCACCAACCGCAGCTATCCATGTTGCGAAGTCTTCAAGTTCACGGTATCCAGTAGCATCTTGTGAGTGTTGCAATTGAAGATTCTTAGTTAACCTAAAAATTTTACAATTTTTCCAAAGATATGATGAATTGGTCGATGCTCCAACTATATCTTGTCTTGCCCCCGGGAATCACTGGCAGAATCTGTCTAAAGTCGCCACCAAATACTACTGTCTTACCTCCAAATGTCATGTCTAAGCTACATGGATTTTTGAAATGTAACAAATCTCTCATTGTCTTGTCTAAAACTTCAAAGCAATGCTTATGCATCATTGGAGCTTCATCCCATATTATAAGCTTGCACTCAACAATTAACTGTGCCAAAGGATCGGACTACCTTGTTTAATGTTGCATGTTGAGTCCTCATTGATGACAATTGGAATGGCAAATCTAGAGTGAGTTGTACGACCTCCCGGTAATAACAACGATGCTATACCACTTGATGCAACATTTAGAACAATCTCACTTCTAGATCTAAAATGTGTAGAAAGAGCTCGCCACAAAAAAAGTTTTACCAGTTCCACCATAACCATACACAAAGAATAACCCTCCAGATTTTTCAACATCCTTGATTATACTTGTGTATATCAATGACTGTTCATCAGTTAGAAGACCAACTAACCTTTTGTTCTCCAATAACTGTTCAGTGCAATCGTACGACCTCTCTTCATCTATTAGCCTATTGGAGGTGAGCATTGTGACTTCATTATCTGGCAGAGGCATATCAGGATAATCTTGTAAAATCTTCCCCCAAATGGACAACAACTTCTGTATCTCCTGCAGTGCTTAGTTTTTCTTCTGTTCCTCAGTTAGCAACAAATATGTGAGAATGACATAATAAAAATATAAACTATTAACATAAATCTTACCAATACAACATCCAAACATATGAAGTGTGTATATATATATATACTTTGGTTTAGGTGCGGCCGTGCTCTCCCGTGCGGCCATGCGGTCACACACCACTCAATGTTACGAAATACACCACTCAATGTTAAGAAACGCACCACAATGAAACACACCACAGTGCATATTTGTGTGGTGTGTTTCTTAACATTGAGTGGTGTATTTCGTAACATTGAGTGATGTGAACCGCACGACCGCACGGGAGAGCACGGCCGCACATGAACCTGACCATATATATATATATATATATATATATATATATATATATATATATATATAGTAGCTTTTACCTTGATTTCTTAATTGCTTTCTGGCATTTACTTGGACATCTTCTGATAAATGATGCCACACTACTTGCCAAACCAACTCCGATTTAGCAATTGAGTTGGATGTTAACAATGTCACAAACAATTTCCTAAGTGTAGTGGCCGAGGCCCAGTGACTTGATTCATTAACGGCGTCAACATATTCTTTATCATCATCAAGTAACCCCTTTTGTAACATGCATCTCTAAAAGAATCATATTCATAACCATCCACTGTCCTTAGTTCTGCAAAACACGTTGGGCCACGCACAATGTTTAATAGGCACCTAAGGTGGTTAATTTCTCCTGTGCCTTGTGGGACATAGAATACCCTCCCAATCGCAAACCCCTTTTTTTCTTGGATGCCATTGCCTTGTGTCTTTTTTCCATACAAACTTAGTTGGCATTTCAGCATATGTAAGTAACCGTGCTTCCGGAAACTTCTTGTTGGCTTCAAACCATTCTACAAACATGCTATGCGAGACAGTAGGTCGATTCAGAATGTCATCAATAGGTTCATCGTCTTCGAAGACGACATCCTGTTGATTTGGGAGATGGAAACTAAGGCGCTCAATTGCAGGATTCTTGTACTGAATCTCATAACCAAACAACCTCCAAGATGCCTCGCATGGGGATACATACCTACAATCGTAGTATATATTAATCTCATCTATAACAATACCAGTTTCTTCATCAACACTTGATTTGTAAAACTCAGCAGTCACCCGGTCCTTTGTTGACATATTTGAATAGATACTTGATAGACCTTGATTGATTGCACCATTGCACATTGATATGCGCCTTATATTTTAACAAAAGATGGCGATTATGCGGCACCACATATCTATTATCTAGATCAATACCATTGCGGTTAATGATGCGACCATTATCTCTGCGTCGGTAGAGTGGATAACCGTCTTCATCAAATGATGAAGAAGTTAAGAATTTTTTGGGGAAGTACTTTGAACACTTTCCATCTACCATACATGGTGAGCGAATTCCTCATTCCTCTTCCCCTTGGGCCCTTGCAAGGGTAATAGCTAGCCTATTACTGACCTATCAGGAATAGGTATTTTATTTTATTTTCATTTTTACCCTTTTTTAAACATTAATATTTTACGCTCATTTTTTTCTCTATGATCACATCACCTTTCTCTCTGTCATCGTAGCCATCTCACGTATGCCATTACAAATTGGAATTCTTCTTCAAAGTATTCTTCTAAACTTCTCTTTTTTTAACCAATAATATATATATATATATATATATATATATATATATATATATATATATATATATATATATATATTGCTGCAGACTGCGGAGCGATGCCGCAGCCGTAGCAGTATATTTGTTATATACTGTTGCGGCTGCGGCTGCGGCACCGCGCTGCACTCCGCAGCAGTATATATATAATGTTGCGGCACCACGCCGCAGCCGCAACAGGTTTTATATATATTTCTAGGGTTTATATATATTATTAGGGTTTATACATTTAATCAACGCCAATAGTAAAAATTCGTGGATCAAAACATGAAAAATTAAAAAAAAAATAGCAGAATTCGAAATGAATTAACCTTATGATATCAGAATTAGGCTGTTGTGATGAGGGAAGAGACGATAGCAGGGGGTGAGAGCTTCTCAGAGTGAGGTGTGTGTGTGAGAAAAAGTATTCCAATTCCCCGTGAAGATCCGATGACTGTGGCAACGGCCTAGTTTATACAGGCTTGTTATAATAATAATAATAATAATAATAATAATAATAATAATAATAATAATAATAATTTGAATAACTTGTGCAAGGGAATTTATGTCTTTTAAATATATGTTTCATTTCTATTCCTTTAACCAACCAAACGCTGGAATACAATTCCCAAGTCTATTCATTCAGCAACAAACAAAATAATGCAATTTTTATTCGATTCCTTACCTATTTCATTTCTTATGGAATAGTATTCTTATTCCCTCCAAATTCATTTCGTGAACCAAACGTGCTGTAAAACTCTAGCACCGTTATAATATTGTTTATCAAAATGATGGGAACATTCAAAAGCTAGTTTCTAATGAATGCCAACTTCCTCATGCGAATTGAAGAACAACCAGAAATTTATACACTGGAATCTGCCGCAACTCGATCCAGGTCTACTCAATTTACTTGAGGCTACAAAGCATGTGTAGTCCTCCTATTCGCATGAATGTCAACAACTCTATTTTATTTATTTAAAACATACTTTGCTTAAACATAAATTTAACTAAAGTTGTTCAAATTTTAAAGTTTTTCATAAGATATCCATCTTTTAAACATGGCGAAACATTGAAGTGGTGTGACTGAAGGAGCAAGGTGGCCCGATCCCTATCACAAAATATGAACTCAGAGTTATACACAAACAAATATATCGTGATGAGCTTCGCTATTAAACAGAAGATACGGAGTAAATTATCACCTTAATTTTGGCATATGTCATGTTGTTGGAGAAGGTCCTTGTATAACTACATGACAATTGAATGATTTTAGTTATATTTTCTTTACTCTATAATCAAAATTAAAATCTATGTTGTACTTTTATAACATACCCAACAATTTGATTGTTCACAAACCACGGCCGCCAATCATCAATGATGGAATAATTCAATGATTTTGTCCATGCTTCAGCGGAAAGTGAGGGAATAAACAAATCGCGATCTCCACTGGAATATGTAAAAACATTTATTTTAGATTATATTAGTTAAAAAAAATTATCCTTGAAAAAAAATAATTGTGAAAGGTAATAATGATTAGAGCAATCAAATTTTACTGTTCTCTCATACAGAGTCTTAACTATTAAATATTTAAATAAAGAAATTATACTCAATCTTTTTGCGTACTTGTATATGAGAGATCTGTATCCTTTGGTGCTAAGGTTTGCATGATATGGCATGCTGTTCCTCACATTATTGTTATATGGCAAATTTCCTCTGCATTGCTCCCAATGATCAATACTTCCCTGTGTCCAAAATTATAGGGAACATGTTTTAGCTATACAAGAATTTTTCAACTTATATAGGATAAAATCTTAAAGTGATTTTAAAATTTGTTCTTACATAGCATTCATGTGTTATTGTCACATTACAAACTTTTAGTGTCATTGTTGGTAAATCACAGACTAACCACATCATCTTTGCAATAGGAAGAACTAATTAAACACACAAGTTAAAAGAAAATGAATACCTTCTTAACATGAAGAGCCTCTTGAACGCTTTCAACGTTAACATACTGCGCTGCGATAAGATCACTCTAAAATATTTTATAGTTTAGTACATTGGATGTTTCGAAAATATCATTATTTCCAATTCATAGAATAATTAAAAAAAAAAACAATTTCATATTCCTCGGAAAAACTAAGGTGCCAGAAGTTCAGAACTCTTTCCTTTGTTATAAAACCTACACTGTCACAATCTTATGAAACAGAGAATATATGTTGCCACTAATAAATATAAATATATATATATATATATATATATATATATATATATATATATATATATATATATATATATATATATATATATATATATATAGCGTCAAAATCAGGTGTGGCAGTGCCTTCCCGTGCGGTCGGTGCGGTTTACACCACTCAATGTTAAGAAATACACCATACAAATATGCACCATTAGGTACACATCACCAAAAACACACCACTACGTATGAAAAAAATATACCACACAGTGTTCAGAAATGCACAATTAGAAATAGGGGAGTTATGAAGTGTTTCTATGTATTTTCATTGTGTGGTGCATTTCTTAACATTGAGTGATGCATTTCTTAACATTGACTGGTGTAAATCACACGGCCGCACGCGAAGGCGTGG
The DNA here is from genome assembly GCA_003576665.1 of Ipomoea trifida. Taxonomy (NCBI): domain Eukaryota; kingdom Viridiplantae; phylum Streptophyta; class Magnoliopsida; order Solanales; family Convolvulaceae; genus Ipomoea; species Ipomoea trifida. The sequence goes on from CP025653.1 coordinate 4,227,625, forward strand.
CCACATTTGAATATATATATATATATATAGGGTCATGTTCAAGTGTGGCCGTGCTCTTAGGTGTGAACAGTGCGGCCTCACCACTATGTATACAGATATACACCACTCAGTGTTAGAAAATGCACCACACAAATATGCACTGTGGGTGTTTTATGGTGTTTTTGTATATTTTCATTGTGGTGTGTTTCTTAACATTGAGTGGTGTGTGACCGCACGGCCACACCTAAGAGCACGGCCACATTTGATTAATATTCTATATATATATATATATATTGTACAATTGTTATACCATGGACTAGGGTTCATGTTGAATTATAAACCCTGATACAAAAATTCTGTACCTTCCGTTAACACATTCTGCATTTACAAGTTAACCGTTTCTGTACAAAAACGGTCAACTAGAAGTATAAAATGTGTCAACTGCAGATACATTATCCAAGGTAGACCCTGGTCCATGGTATAATTTGCCTAAGTTGTACTATGTTATAAAACTCAAAAGTTAAACAGAATTAGTGAAAGTTTGTTTAATTGTAAAGTATGTTGTACTATATATATCCTCTATAAAATTTATAAAATTTAACATTCAATATTGTTACGATGTACATGAAAGTGGCACTCTTATGTCAAGCGATAATAAATTTTATGAAATGATGAGATCTTACCCTACACAATAAATAACGATCAAAGATATTTGCATTGACTCCATTGAACCTCTTAGTAGGAACAAAAGCTTTTCCAGATATTACATCTTCAGCTCCATTTTTAGCAAGACAACTAGTGTCCAAAATATATGCCGCATTATTCACAAAAGTCAACTGCACAATAGAATCCATACTCCATTAGAGCAACAAACGCAGAAAATATTTAATTAAGAAATTAATTGGACATGTTTCAATTTATATTTTGAGAATTTGATATTTTTCCTATATATATATATATATATATATATATATATATATAACATAGTACACACGTGAGATGGAGAATGTAATTAAAATGATTGCTTACCATTAGGAATTGCACCATATCCAACTGACATTTGGTAAAGAAAGGCTTTTTGTCGGGATTCCTTATACAATCGTCGTATGACTGCTTGTGAATGTAATTAAGACATTAGAATGAAATTAATTAATAAACTTAACATTAAATTAACACATGAAACCAAAAATGTGAAGAATAATTACCTTCTCAGCAAACTCTTCTGAAATAAGACCATATCCGAGAGCAAATTGGTAAGTATAATCGTGCTCAGAAAAATGTGTCACCCCATTACCGAGAAGGTAACCCTAATGCAATGTAACTTGCAAGACGTGTTAACATTTATGTGTGTGTATAATATATATATATATATATATATATATATATATATATATATATATATATATATATATATATATATATATATACTGGTTCAAATGTGGTCAAGGTTTCCCGTGGTCATAGTGTTCGGAAACCTATCACAGTGAAATACACAAATGCACCACAAAACACAACACACACTGCACACCAAAAAAATACACCACACATAATAGTGCATTTCCAAACATTCTGTGGTGCATTTATGCGTACCAAATGGTGTGTAACCGCATGGCCACATGGGAAGAACTATCCGCACGGGAATATATATATATATATATATATATATATATTAATTATGTATGTATATATAGTGTGAAATGAAATAGATTTGTACTTCAAATTTTTACTGACCTTGAAATTAATGGCAGGCTTTAACATTGCATCATTACCTATACATTTGCAAATAAAATTTCAATTATTAGCAATAGTTCATTGTATTAAACATTTTTGTAATGAATGGCGCATGCCACATGGAATTCAAACCCAAAAATGTTTTGCTAGCTTGTTTTTGGGTGTAACCAAGTTTCTATAGATTAAAAAACTAATTTTGTTTATGTCGGATGAAGCAGTAAAGGTGACGAAACACTCCTTCATTGATGCTCAAAATAAAAACCTTTAGTTATCTTTAATTTATCTTTATTTTTAATATATGTATCACAATAGCTTTAAGAATTATAGGAGTATGTATTGCTTAATGAAGTCTTACCATTTGATATTGCTTGAGCAAACATTGGAATAAGGGTACCGGAATATGAGTCCCCACCGACATAGAATGAATTGGATTGATATTCAGGATAATCTATTAACCACTACAAAAATAATTTAGTATTAGTAAAGTAATACAATTTCCAAAAAATGTGTGCACATGTAGTATCACAATGAGAATATAAGAATGCTTACTTTGCGGATAAATTCAGCTCCATGATTACTTGCTTCTAACGTATCTGAAGTATAGTTTTTTGCACTCTTAGCATACGAAAATCCAGTTCCCACAGGTAAATCTAGGTACACAAAACTTGCAACCTAACATATTTAATGCACTTCAAATATTAGCCAACTAAAATTGAGTTTAACTTTTATTACTAGTTCTTTTATAAAATCACAAAATAATACCTTCGTCCATGAGTAAGGATTCAATGAAAATGTAGGCAGGACCGAAACATTCTTGGGTAAATCCATTATCAATGGTCCTGCACATACATTTAATTTAGTGTACAAAGTTTTTTCCTTGATACGATATTTGTTCTTTATTTGGACTATACTATATCATGGTTTTCAGTGGGTCGGCCCCACCATAAAACCGTGTTGTTAACAGATAATGAGTATCAAAGATATACTGGATTCATAGTGTCCAACATCGTTAAAATAATATAAATGTGCTGCAATTGTATTGAATAAACAAAAGGGATAAATTTAGTGGCACCCGGTGTATAACCCCAATGGGAGTGGGTTCGAGGCTCGAGGCTCATGGGAGTTTCAGTATGTTGAGAAAGTAGCTATGAAAAGATACTACATTGTAACAAAGTTAATTAATAGGAGAATATTAAGCCCACACTAAGATTCGAACACATGACCTCCCATTTATTTAGGAGAATCACTTCATGCCGCTTGACCACAAAGTCTTTAACAATAATTATGTACTGACACCGAATCAACTACTTTTACACTTTTTTTCTGCTTTAATATTATAATAATATTCAATTTAATATTACTGAATGAAATAAATGTAAAAAGATTTTTTAAAAATAATACATGTGGCATTCATAAAAGAAAAAAAAAAAAGTAGTGTATTAAGGATGTCACTTCAATCTAACATGAATAACATATCACTTACAAGTAAAAAGGGAGTTGAGTACATATTTTTCTGGGAAAATTGTAATTTATCCCTTCATAATATGCCAATTACCAATGTCACCCCTGAATTATTGGTGGTGCAAATATTGCCCCTCAATTTTCATAAACGGTACGTATATTGCCCCTTCATGGTGTAAATATTGCCCGGTACGTGAGGGGCAATATATGTACCGATTTTAAAAATTAAGGGTTAACATTTATACCACTAATAATTCAGGGGTGACATTGATAATTGGCATATTATGGAAGGGCAAAAATTACAATTTTTCCTAATTTTTATTTAGAAGCCGAAGAGTTATTATAAAACATTTTATAGGGCCAAAGTGCATGGAAGTGAATGTTTAATTTTTAAATAGTTTGGGGCTTATTTAGTCTTTTCCATTTTATATATTCATTTTGAGTTTCAAATTGAATAACACTTAATATCCAAACTAAATAAATATCGCTTACCCGAGATAATAATCTTTTTTTGAATGCTACTGACTCTATTACAGTGTAGTATCTGTTCATAAACTACTTTCTCAACCTACTGAAGAACTCACCACCTCCCGCATACACTATTACAGTGTAGTATCTGTTCATAAACTACTTTCTCAACCTACTGAAGAACAAAGAGACAGCAACGCCTCCACTGAGGCTCGAACTCACCACCTCCCGCATACAGGGAAGGGTTTGATGCCACTGGACCACAAGGCCCTTGGCACCCGAGATAATAATCTAAATATATATATATATTAAAAGCTCACCGATTTCTTGAGTCATTGCAAAAAAAGAAGAGCAACCAGGGCCACCAGAGACCCAAACCACGATTGGATCATCACTAGGATTTGATTCTGACTTTACGAAGTAGTAAAATAGTTGTATATCTTCAGATTCTCCGACACCAATATATCTAATCAAACACAACAAAGCACATTCCACTCACAGTAATTAAAAATATTTGGAAAATAAATATTATGAAGTAGATTTTGGTAAAATCAAATTAAAGTTGTACCCGGTTTCAAGTTCAAATGGAAGAGGTTGTTCCTGTATTACCCTTGGGAGATACCCCACTTTAGTGCCTGCTGCTGCCATTGCCACCAAAACCTGTGAAGAACAAAACCATAAAACGACGATGGTTCCTAGAAGCGAAGGAAGAGACCTGCAGCATATTCGTCGCAAAAGATTTGACGAAAACATTTTCGTCATATTTAATTGTCAGAATAAAGAAAAAGGTGCGTTTTTGCTCGGTGCTAGGTTGCTACTCACCGTAGCATTTTTTTTATAGACAAACAAAAATAAATAGGTTCCCACCTAATTAATATTTATATTTATTAGTACGAATTAGTTTGCTTCTTCTGCTGGAATTAAAGGTTATGTGAAAACAATGTTAAAAAGGGACAAAGGGTAGATAATCAGAAATAGAACAATATACATGCATCTGTTAGGTTAGTTGCAAGTTGGAGTAAATGGTCACCACTGAAAGAAGTAATCTGCACATATATATATAAAAACATGTTAAAATGAGAACTAAACTTCTCATGAAAGCGTGCCAACTAATATCATTTAAAATGATCAAGAACTGAAAATTAATGAAAAATGTGGTGACATTTTTGTACTACAATTGTACATTTTTTTTTCAGAAAAAAAAAACCATTAATTTATTAATCCAAAAATTAATATGTACAAAGTCAATAGAAGAGGTCTCAAGCCCAAAATTGATGGAGTGATCCTCACAACAGATTGCAAGCTGTCATAACCACCAGTCCTAACCACCACACTTTGCAGTTATAACTACCATGTTTACAGTATAAATAATAGCAGTTTTCTTCCTTCCTGTGTAATCTGAACACTTGAGTAATAACAATGTATTTTCCCTTTCACCTTTCACTTCTCCATACTACATTCATTGCTCCATTACTGTGATCCTAGCTAGTTCATCAAAAATCAACAAGTGTCTAAGTAAAAACGACACAATTTTCCCAACACAACAAATTAAGCATAAACTCCTAAACTTAAAATAAGTTAAACCTAGTATAACAAGAAAAGGGTCTTGCCTAAGCTGCAACCATAAAATAGCGAGTAACATAAGTAGAATGCCACACACAATGCCAAAAGAGAAAAACCAAGAATGCCCACAGTAGCGGTGTCAAAACGAGGTACGTACCCCAACCCCGCCAAACCGAAAATGGGTCGAGCCGGCCACCCCATTTTGACCAGGTTAGGATTTTCGTAACCCAACTCATCAAAAAGTGGGCTGGTTGGCTAAACATGCCAGACCAATTAGTAATAATTATTTAATAATTTTTTTATTATAATTTATAATTCAAAAGTATAGAAAATTTTATTTAATTAACCCAAGATTTTAAACTTTAATCTCTATGTTAAAGATTAATACTAATTCCAATCAAGCACATTAACTACACCCTTTTATTCTCAAAAAAACTACACCCTTTTAATAAAATGAAAAAAATGATCAAATAAGCCCTCAAACGTTACCCAAAAATGCAACTAAGTCCTCCAACATTAAAAAAGTTCAATTAAACACTCAAACTTGTAATTTTGGTTCATTTAAACCCATATGACCAGTTGTTTACCTAGTGGAGAAGACGAACAGTAACACGACTCTAGTTGACTCAAGTTACTGTTCGTCTTCTCCACTGGAGAAGACGAATATGTCTTCTCCCGTGGAGAAGACATGTTCGTCACCGTTTGTTCTTCGGAGAAAATCTTTACGGTCGACGACCGCCGGAATGATGGCTGGAAAATTAATTACCAGCTGTTTCGGGTAAACAACTGGTTATTTGGGTTTAAATGTACCAAAATGACATGTTTGAGTGTTCAATTGAACTTTTTAAATATTGGAGGGCTTGATTGCACTTTTAGGTAAAGTTTAAGGGCTTATTTGACCATTTTCCCTAATAGTAATATCCTTTTCCTTTACCAATTTGCCTAATTTCTGTTCCCTTTTCCATTAGGATCTTTTTATACTTTCAATCAATTCGTAATATCAATTTTTCTTTTTCACTTTATCTTTACTATTGTTTGGGCTGAAATTTCACAAATAATGATTTTATTTTTATTAATAGTACTAGTATAGATATAGAAGTATAGATAGATATTCGAATTATTATTATTGGTGTAAATAATAATTAATAAATTATTTTTTCTTATAAAATTACGCATAATTTTTTTCCATTATTCTTACAATTATAATGGTTTAATTATTCTCAGAATTTGGTAAATAAATTTTTTTACCAATTAAACGTTATTTAATTTTTTACCAATTAATTAATAATATTAGTTTGTGCAGAAGTTGAAAGGGGGGATTTTACTTTTATTAATAATGTTGATACATGAATATAGAAACAATATTACCAATTAATAGATATTAGTTAATTTAAATTTTACATTTTCTTACCAAACAAGCTTTATTAATTATTTGACCAATAAAATATTTAATTAATTGAATACAAAACTTTGGGTCGGAAAATGAAATAGAAGGATTTTACTTTAGTATAGATTGTTAGATCTGATGGTTATACTTTTCTTATTGGTATATTTATTATTTGGGAGTTTCTTTTTTTTTTTTTTTAAATAGCTGACAATTTTTCATCCAAACCCCTTAATTTAAGGGTCTACCCATGTTTAATCTTGTCCATGGAATTCAAATTTGAATGGCGTGGATTAAACCACATGACCACACCTAAACACTAATTTAACTACGATGTTGCTAAGTGTACTCCATAGTAATGCTATTTGCATTTAAAATTCAAGTTATTTATTAAATTTTGACCATATATTTTCCTCCCTCCATACTTTAAAGATGTTAAGATATTTTCAGATTCACAACTTTAGTTGGTTCCTAATTCTTTCTTACGCCTATATATATGGAGAAGTTGTATACATTTGGTAAGCACGTGCTACTGTTGCAATTATTGATTTATTGAATTGGTTATATTAGGTTGACCACTTTCCGTTGAAAGTATACTGACTCATTTCTGTTTCTTGCATTCTTGAAATTAAACTTCTTTGGCTTTCATTTAGTTGTTTTATTTTATTGTGTACGATTATTATTATTATTATTACTAGTATTTTCGCCTGTGCATTGCACGGAATGGATTTGTTATAATATTTCAAGAATATTTGGATCGATATACAATTATATAAATTGTAACATCGAATATTATATAGCGCAATTAATGAAATTGATTGGATTGATTATGCTTTCTGATGTTTTCCTAGCTTGAATTAGAGCAAATAATTGTTCAATTATCTGTGCGATGACATCGAATATTATATAGCGCAATTTATTTTTTTTATTATATATTTAGATATTAAAAATAAAGATGAAATTATAAAAAATTCTAATATTGAACTTATACATTTATTTGATTATAAGATTAGTACGTGCAAAAGTATTACACAATTAATTGAATAATATATTACTTGTTTGTTTACAATTATCATAAAATATCGATATGTAATATGACTTATGTAATTATATTATTACAAAAATAAATATGAAAAAAATGGGAAATAATTTAATTATATTATATTATGTAATATGACCAATGTTTAGCTTAATTACCATAATAATTATTAGACAATTATTATTAGTCAATTACACTAATATATGTGCAATTATACTTGTATACCTTAAATATATTCATTTTCACCGTATCGTATTTAGTTTTTCTTCCTCCTTCATATTTGAATGAATTAATTGTAATTATTATAAAAAATATATATAACAACCCATGTTTAATTAATTTTTTAAAGTTTAAATAACTTAAAGTTTTCAAAGGAAAGTGTAATTAATTTTTTTTTTTATGTTTTTAAATAATTTTCAATCAATTTTCATTTAATTAGTAATATCCTTTTACTTTTCCAATTTTCCTAATTTCCGTTTCCTTTTCTATTAGGATCTTTTTATATTTTCAATCAATTAGTAAAATCAGTTTTCTTTTCCATTTTTCTATTAGGAATTTTCTTTTATATTTATTATTGCATAATATGTTTCCATTATTCTCACAATTATAATGGTTTAATTATTCTTAGAATTTGGAAAATAAAATTTTGTTACAAATTAAATTTTATTCTCACAATTATAATGGTTTAATTATTCTTAGAATTTGGTAAATAAAATTGTGTTACCAATTAAATTTTATTAATTTTTTTAACAATTAATTAGTAATATTAGTTTGTGTGGGGAAGTTGAAGGGGATGATTTTACTTTTATTAATAGTATTGATATGTGAATATAAAAACAATATATTACCAATTAATAGATATTAGTTCATTTCGATTTTACATTTTCTTACTAAATAAGCTTTATTAATTATTTGACTAATAAAATATTTAATTCATTGACTACAAAAGTTTGGACGGAAAAATGAAATAGGATGATTTTACTTTTATATATAGTATAGATTCAATATTTTTAATTATATGTCCAAATGGTTGATACGATATTACAAAAATATAGAAAGTAAAGTAATTAAGGTAACCAAATTATTATTATTATTATTATTATTATTATTATTATTATTATTATTATTATTATTATTATTATTTTTATTGTTGTTGTTGTTGTTGTTGTTGTTGTTGTTGTTGTTGTTATTATTATTAAAGGAAATGACGGGAATGATGTGTAGTAGTTTAGGCTATATAAGGTATGACTAAATAGAATAGAGATTTTATTCTATAATTATTCTATGTGTGACTATTAAATTATGTTTTCTTTTTCATTTTTTCTTTTTTATTGTTAATATTATTAGTATTAATCATTAAATTATGGACCTTTTTTTTTTCCTTTTCTATTGTTTCCTCAATAAATTTTCATTTTCTATTGTTTGGACAAAAGTGGTTCGACGGGAAAGCACGAAATGTAAATTTTGTTAGGATTTTCTTTTTTATTAGTAACATTATTATTATTCGTCCATTTCCTAGTAAGTTAATGTCCTTCTGTTTTCTATTTTTACTCGTAAGTTAATTTTGTTTCCTTTTTCATTTTTCATTTTTACTGCTAACACTATTAATATTAATCTTTGAACTATGAATCATTTTTTATTTTACTTTTCTATTGTTTGCTAAATACTTTTTAAAATTGTTTGGGCTGAAGTGTTTGGGCGTGTACTTCAATTTTCAGGGGAAAAGGATGCAAAAGTTCTCGTTTCGCCATTTCTAATTCCGGTAATTCCTCAAACTTCAATTCAATCGGTGCATATGTTTATATTTTTTGTTTTTTTTTTGTTGGTTTGTTTTTGTTTTTCTTTGAATAGTAAAAACAATAACTTGAATGTTAAGCCATTTCTCCACCATTTCATCAAATTCTGAGTAACTGATTCAATGCTAGATCATTACGTATATACAAAAATAAATCACATAAAAAAGACTTAAAAATAAAAAAGGACCCATCTTTAAACATATGCATACATGTTCCTGCACACGGAAGACGTGCTAATAAACATATGCATACATGTGGGAAACTTAAAAATTAGGAAAAAAACCGAGAGAGAATACAGACCAATGGAAATGTTAATGGAGACGACGATCAAGACCGAGAATGACGACAACCACCATTCTTGGAAAAACCTTAGAGAGAGGATCGAATTCTTGAATCTCTTGAGTAGTGCACAGGGGGAAGGCGTAGGGATGGCGTAGGGATCTTTTTTTTTTATATTGGCAGGCAATTAGTAATTCTCATTCCTTTTTTCAATTTTCATTTTCTAGTATTAATGTTAATTTCTGTTTTCTTTTTCATTTTTAATTAATTAGGGATCTTTTTTATTTATAGTCAATAGTGATTTTCGTTTCCTTTTTCATTTTCTATCAAATAGGTGCCAATTAAGGCACAAATATGCATAGGAGTTATATCATTATTATTATTATTATTATTATTATTATTATTATTATTATTATATATAATATGATTGACATTCGTAATATATTAGCATATATATAATATAATATGATTGACATTCGTAATTTTTGTATATCAGCCAGAATTCATAATTCGTGTATTTTTTTTGATAGCATATATATAATATAATATGATTGAAAATATTTGTTACGATTTAATGAACAAATTAATTTATAATTAATAGATATTATTTTGTAATTTTCAATTCCAATAATATGTTATATTCTTGATTTAATTTTCAATTCCAATAATATATCATATTCTTGATTTAATTTTGTACTAATAAATGATGACTTTATGGACGTGATCTTCATGTATATATATATTTTTAAGACAATTTTCGTGTATATATAAATATTACCAATTTTATTGCACGTACATTACCGTGTATAAGTGACATTAATATACTAGTATTTGCTACAATTTAATGAACAAATTAATTTAATAAAATAATATTATGTAAGCAAACAATTCGTGTTAGTAGATTATAACAATTTGAAAATTGGTTGGAAATGATTTGAAAATAAAATATAATAAATATTTGATTTAATTTACATGGGACTTGCCAATTACAATTATTAGATATTATTAGCGTATATAATATAATAAATATGATTGACATTCATAATTTTTGTATCTCAGCCAGAATATGAGTACATTTAGATAAATATTACAAAAAATTGTAACAATCAAAACCACATTCTTATCTCATTAATATTATTCTATCATAATAATTACCATAATTACTTATAACCTATTATAACCAATTATAATTAATATTTTTTTATAATAATAATTAATATTATTAATATTTAATAATAATAATAATAATAATAATAATAATAATATTATTATTATTATTATTATTATTATTACCATATTACTAAAATATCCCTACATTTGGGCAGGAAAATTCTAGAGGAGGATAATTTTTTTATATATAGTATAGAAGTATAGATTATTATTATTATTATTATTATTATTGCTAGTATTTCTGCCCGTGCGTTGCACGGAATGGATTTGTTATAATATTTTAAGAATATTTGGATTGATATATACAACTATATAAATTATAACATCGAATATTACATAGCGTAATTGATGAAATTGGTTGGATCGATTATGTTTTTTGGTGTTTTCCTTGCTTAAATTAGAGCAAATAATTGTCCAATTACCCGTGCGAAGCACGGATAATTTTGTTTGTTATATATTTAGATAATAAAAATAAAGATGAAATTATAAAAAAAAAATTTAATATTGAACGTGTACATTTATTTCATTATAAGATTAGTGTAAATGTATTACTCAATTAATTGAACAATATATGACTTGTTTGTCTACAATTATCTTAAAAGATTGATGTGTAATATAACTTATGTAATTATATTAATACTAAAATAAATATGAAAAAATGAGAACTAATTTAATTATAATTATTATAAAAATAAATTCAATGATCAATGTTTAGCTAAATTATTATAATAATTATTAGACAATTATTATTAGTCAATTACATTAATATATGTGTAATTATACTTTTATACCTTAAGTATTTCACCGTATCACATTTAGTTTGAATGAATTAATTGTAATTATTATAAAAATTTAACAACCCATGTTTAATTAAATTATTTAAAGTTTTCAAAAGAAAAGTGTAATCAATTTTTTTAAAGTTTTTAAATAATAATTTTTAGTCAATTAGTGATATTCTTTTCCTTTTCCAATTTGCCTAATTTCCGTTTCTTTTTCGATTAGGATCTTTTAATATTTTCAATCAATTTGTAAAATAAGTTTTTCTTTTCCATTTTATTTTTACTATTGTTTGGGCAGAAATTTCACAAAGAATGATTTTATTTTTTATTAATAGTAGTATAGATATAGAAGTATAGAAAAGTATTTGAATTATTATTATGCATAATTTGTTTTCGTTATTCTCACAATTATAATGGTTTAATTATTCTCATAATTTGGTAAATAAAATTTTCTTACAATTAAACTTTATTAATGTTATACCAATTAATTAATAATATCAGTTTGGGCGGGAAAGTTGAAGGGGAGAATTTTACTTTTATATATAGTATAGTATAGATTGATACGTGAATATAGAAACAATATTACTGATTAATAGATATTAGTTAATTCCATTTTATATTTTGTTACTAAATAAGCTTTATTAATTATTGGCAAAAGGGTCAAATAGGCCCATGTACTACCATTGATTGTTCATCCAGCATCATGAATTAAAATATGGTCCATCTAGGTCATTATACTCCTAATTATTTTTCATCTAGCATTTTTAGCATATTTCTAACAAGTAACCCATCTAATTTGATGACATGGAAAAATAAAATTAGAAAAAATGATGACATGTTATTTATATGGATGTTTTGGATGATTTCTAACAACTTATTCCATTGCAAGAAATCATTTTCTTCATTAATGAAATAGGGTAAAAATCATCCAAAACATTCATATAAATAACATGTCATCATTTTTTATTATTTTATTTTTTCCATGTCAACAAATTAGATGGGTTACTTGTTAAAAATGGGCTAAAAATGCTAGATGAAAAATAATTAGGAGTATAATGACTTAGATGGACCATATTTTAGTTCATGGTGCTGGACGAACAATCAGTGTTAGTACATGGGTCTATTTGACCCTTTTGCCTTAATTATTTGACCAATAAAAATTTAATTAATTGACTACGAAAGTTTGGGCGAGAAAATGAAATAGGAGAATTTTATTTTTATATATAGTATATATTAGGATCTTTTTATATTTCAATCATTTAGTAATATCAATTTTTCTTTTACATTTTATCTTTACTATTGTTTGGACAGAAATTTCACAAAGGATGATATTATTTTTATTAATAGTAGTATAGATATAGGAGTATAAATAAGTATTCGAATTATTATTATTGGTGTGAATAATAATTAATAAATTATGTTTTCTTATAAAATTACGCAGAATTTATTTCCATTATTCTCACAATTATAATGGTTTAATTATTCTCAGAATTTGGTAAATAAAATTTTCTTACCAATTAAACTTTATTAATTTTTTTACCAATTAATTAATAATATTAGTTTGTGCGGAAAAGTTGGAGGGGATATTGTACTTTTATTAATAGTATTGATTATTATTATTATTATTATTATTATTATTATTATTATTATTATTATTATTATTATTATTATTATTATTATTATTATTATTATTATTATTATTATTATTATTATTAGGGTAGCACTTGTGTGAGACCGTCTCACGGATCAGGATCCGTGAGATGGGTCGGATCTTTAATTAATGTGCCATCTGCGTATGAATTAAAGGACTATTTGCGTCTGAAGTACTTCAAACACGTATACCACAGATAATTTTTTTTAAAAATAATTTCCTGCATTGACAATCTGCGGTCGATCCTGACTAGTATTGGATTCAAATTGTCCTTCTTTTTTCCTTTTCTTTTTTTTAAATACAATTTGCATCTGATCCTGAGTATGTAGGATCAGACACGGATGATTTTTTTTTTAAAATTTAATTTATTTGATAAAACTACCAAATGGCTGTGATTACTCCTTCCATTTTCCTTTTTTTGGTTAGTATTAATTATTGGGGTTTTTAATGTAATTTTGCATGTGTTTTAATTTTTTAAGGAATTCTATTCATATAATATGCTTGATTATAGGTGTTTTAATTTTGGTAGGATTGCTTTTTCTTCTTTTCTTTCTTCCCGGTTGCGTGTTTTTCTCTCTGTTCTTGTCTTGCCGGCAACGTCATCTCCTTCCCCAACCATGAATTCTGTTAATGAAGGTATGTTGTCCTTAGGTTTGTTGCTTATTTTTTTCCAGTTCATTTGATTATGCTTTGTTATACTGAATCATATGAGAACAAGTCCTTTGGTGAGAACTAAGAACTAATCACAACCTTACATCTGGATTAGATTTAGAAAAAATTACGGTGGTATTTTTGTAATTATCACCAACTTTACTATGAAAACATGAACACTAAAATCTACAATTTATACACTTTTCTAGATTTGCACATTTAGTATTAACATTTTGCATATTTATAGTGTTAACATTTTGCATATTTAGTATTAAAAGTTTGCACTTGTAAAAATGCGAAAGTGCATTGCAATCAGGGTTTCGGTTTTAGAATTTATGATTAAGTATTTTTTTTTATTTGGTCTAGTGATTCACTTTTTACCACTTAAGGTCTAACATTTATGATTTAGATTTAAAATTTAGTTTTTTCGTTGATTTTATAGAATTTACCAGGCTTGCATATTTAGTTGTTAAAGAATACATATTTAAGTGTTAAAGTTTACATAGTGGAGTTAATTATAATTACAAAAATACCACTGTAACACCCTTAACTTTCAGGCTGAGGTAAGCAATAAACTTAAAGCAAAGCTATCAAATCTCAACGCTAAACAATATAAACGCGGAAGCATAACTATACCAACAGGGGGTGCTACGTCACATCCAGGTCAACCATAACCTAGATGCTAAGGCGAATTCAACATAAGTCTCAAAAATCCTCAAGATCAATCATAATCTAAAGATGTCAATACAAAAATAAAGTCTAAGGCACGCAGGCCCAAATGTCTACACATCACCAACCATCACTGAGCTAAACATAATGGAGGAAATAGAACTACTGCTAGCGCTCTCTCGTGCAGATCTACTCCATACCTGGAAAACAGTTAGAAATATTAGCAAAGAAATGCTAAGTAATCCTCCACTCACACTCGTGATAAATACAATAGTATAGCATAACTTGTAAATAGATTTTACACACGCATATAGAATATGGGAAGGAAAACACACAGGCGGAACAACCTGGCAGAACATGCCATACCGCTGGAACCATCCGCACGAAGGAGGCAGAACACACTCCTCTGCCACTACTCACCGCTGGCTTTTTGTGGAAGGGTTCAGCAGGACACATTATACTGTTGGACCTCTCCGCATGAACAAAACCCAATCCAGAATAATCAGACTCAATCAAACACGAAGCAATCAACACAGTAGGTCATTCCAGTACTCCGATTAGGATCATATTACACATTTCAGAAGCCAAATAACACATGGAATCCATCAAAATAATAACCAATCATATCAAGGTTCAAGAATAGCCCACACAATCCAAAGATTTACAAGATAGGCTCAATGATCCAACAAAACAAAAGCTATTTTCAAGAAATAATCCACAAGATTCCACAAAACACCAAATCACATATATATGAGAGTGAAAGTAAATTTAGTGAGACATGGAGGGTTACCTCTATGCTACCTTCTCCATACACACCTCCTAGCTCACCCAATCAAGCCTCCATCATGATCACCATGATCATCTTGACCCAAGGAATGTCCCAAAGAAACCATAAGAAATTATAAAGACTAAGGAAATGAAGAACAAAATGCAACTAACCATGATCTAACACTTATCCTAATGTAGAAATCCTAAAAGATAAGTCTTGACTTAAATCCTTGTTAGGAAGAGAAGATTGTGAAGAAATGAATTGTGTTTTATTGAAGTAAAGCTACCAGGTATATATAGTATACAAAGGAGAGTTAATAGCTAGGGAGTTGTAACAACTAGTCTAAAATACCTATTCTAAAGGAGTATAATTAGAACAAATAACACATCAACCACATATATCCTTAACACGCCCCCGCAAGATTGAGGATCCGTCGGAGACTCCAATCTTGGAGCGAAAATGAAGAAATAAGTGACGGCCTAACGGCTTAGTGAGAAGATCAGCTAGCTGTGCGGAGGAAGGAATATGGCGAACAACCAACGTACCACTTGTAACCAATTCTCGTACAAAAAAGTAGTCCAACGCCAAGTGTTTCATACGAGAGTGAAATACTGGATTTTTACAGACGTAAGTGGCGCTGAGGTTATCACACAGAAGAACGGGGGATTGCGCTAGAGTTAAGTTGAGCTCATGAAGCAAATTCTTAATCCAAAGGACCTCCGCTGCTGCATTGGCCAAGGCCCGGTACTCCGCTTCTGTGGACAAACGCGAAACAGACTTCTGCCTTGAGGACTTCCATGAAATAAGGTTGGCGCCCAGATACACTAAGTAAGCCGTTGTCGAGCGGCCCGCAGTGTTGCATCCACCCCAATCCGAGTCGGTGTAGACACGTAGCGATAATGGCTGACCAACACGGAGAAACAAGCCGTGACAAACAGTCCCTTCGAGATAACGAAGCAGGCGCTTAGCAGCTTGCCAGTGTTGCTCCGACGGCGCATGCATGAACTGTGAGAGTCGACTAACCGCAAAGGCCACATCTGGGCGGGTGATTACCAAGTACTGCATGAGGCCTAGCAGGCGACGAAATTGCGTGGCATCTGTCGCAGAACTAGGTGACTGTAGGGGAACTAGCTTGTCTGAAATAGCCAGTGGTGTTGAAACATCTTTTGCACCATCCATTTTGAACTGTTTGAGTATATCAGTTATATACTGACTTTGTGACAGGAACATACCACCAGTCGCTGAGATAACCTCAACACCCAATAAATGATGAAGTGGACCGAGATCCTTCAAAGCAAACCGGGCCGACAAAGTCTTCACAAATCGATCTAGCCATGTGACATTATTACCTGTCAACAAAATATCATCTACATAGACTAAGAAATAAACAGTCACACGATGAGATGAATAAATGAACAGGGAAGCATCTGCTTGGGACTTAGTGAACCCACAACGCTGCAAAAATAGCGAGAGCTCCTGGTACCAGGCCCGTGGGGCTTGTTTAAGGGCATACAGAGCCTTGGTTAACCTGCAAACATAAGTGGGGTAAAGCGAATCAACATATCCCGGCGGCTGCTCCATATACACCTCCTCATGAAGTGTGCCATGCAAGAAGGCGTTGTTAATGTCCAACTGGCGCAAACCCCAGCGGTTACTTAATGCAATAGTTAGGACCAACCAGATAGTGATCGGTTTCATAACCGGGCTGTAAGTTTTGAAGTAGTCTCGACCTGCTGTCTGCAGAAACCCTTTAGCTACAAGGCGTGCCTTGTACCGATCAACGGAGCCATCCGGTTTGCGTTTGACACGGTAGACCCATTTGCAACCGATCGGAACCCCAGCTCCACGTGGCACTAGTTTCCATGTATTGTTACGGTGCAAAGCTTCGCACTCTTCGTCCATGGCTTTCCTCCACCTAGCATCCTTGAGAGCCTGGGCGACGGTAGAAGACTCTATAATCGGAGGCAAGGGGTGAGCTGTGGTTAGATTGATAACATAATCAGAGTACCTAGGATTAGGCCGGCGTGGTCTGGTAGAACACCGCAACCCAGTTTGTGACTGACTTTGATCAGAGGATGACACGGGCTTGGTAGACGCAGGTTCAGAGATTGATGGCGGATAGATATTTGTAGTAATAGTGGGCGACATAAACTAGTGCCAAATTGGTGCCAAATTGTATAATTGCGGCACATAAACTAATGATCAGTGTATTTTGGTGTTTTGTAGGACTTTGAGGTCGAATTGCAAGCATTTGGACAAGATTTGAAGCTTAACTAGAAGAAGTACTACAGGAAGAGAAATCACGTTGGAGATCATGATCGTGGAACCTAAAGCTGGTTGATTTCCTATAAGATGCACAATGGAGATCACGATCATCGAACCTAAAGCTAGCAGAATTCCAGAAAGATGCATGTTCCAATCCACGAGCATGACTTAAAATCTCAATTGTTGGAAGGCAATACACGGACCAGATCACAATTGTGGATCTTAGCGTGGAACCTTGGCACGAAGTATTTAAAGGACTTAACAAGTTAACTTTAGAGATAGACTTTTGTTTTTCACTTCCGCTTCTAGTCACAGCTCTGAACGAAGTATTTAAAGGATATTCTTCCTGTTTGATTGGAGATTTTGATGGATTGATCGCAACTACTCTTAATTGAGCTAATTAAATTTCATGCATTTATACTCTTTTTCTTAATCACTTAATCTCCATTGCTAGTTCAAATGTGATTGCATTTCAATTTAGATCATGTGTGGCTAGGCTTCTTAGGGAATTGGATTAGAACTTCCTTGTTATGGGGTTAGTGTAATTAATTATAATTGCAATTAGGAAATATAAATGTGTTGATCGCCTTGGATTCTTGATGGAAGTGGAGTTTTGTGTTGCTTTCTATGGGGTTAGGGCCCAACTTCATGCATGGAAGACCTAAGAATTAGTATAGTTGTATTGCTAGCATATTGGCACTATACTAGAGCCTAAATCCACTTGTATTTATCACATTTGCTCTGAGAGGAGAAAGCTCAAAAGGAGATGTAGGCAAGGTGTTTGATGAAACATCTCATGGTAGTAACATTGACACTCAGGTGAAATTCTACTCAATGATAGGCCAAGGACACTGGAATGACATTGGCAATAGCAAACATCTCATGTGATCCCGATTAGCATATATTTCCTACCTAGCTAGGACACTATATGGCACCAATGCAATGAAAGACTAATCGAAGGCCCATTCCATCCTATTGATTTCTTTTAGTGATTGTGATCTAGCTTCCTCTCTAGTTGTTGATTACTTGCTCTTTACGCACTTGTTACTTTACACAATGTTCCTTGCACACACTTGGATCTAGCTTCGTGTAGGTTTATGTTCACTTGTGCTCGACCGCACATCTTTCGCTCCAAATTTTCTATCGAAAACGACAACACTGGAGCCTTCACATCCTTAAGTTACTTTTCATCTCACGTGTATTACACAAGAATCATCTTGTCAACTCGCTTAACTTTCCAGAGACACTGTACTTAAATCACCTTAATTGAATTTCATATGAAAACGATATGATCAAAAATACTATTAGTATGTCGATGGGTTGCATCCCTGGGCGCGTTAAAACCTATCCACCTTTTTTACCCTTATTTATATTAAATCTCTTCAAACTCTTAATGTGAAAGTTGTAGAGGACTGTCATAGCTTTTCACGGACATTTGAATTACGTCATTTGGACTTCGTAAAATTACTCTCAACTTGTCACAAATTGCATATTCTGCAATTTTTGCTCAGAAATACCTAAAAGTCAAATATTAATGAACTGATCAGCATATTCCACCAAAATAAATGAGATTCAAGAAAATCATTATATATAATTATGATATTATAAATAAGTGGAATTAAGTACTTATCAGCACAAAAGTCTTGATGTTGTGAATTCCCTTTATATCAAAAACTTTTTGGCAAAATTCTTGCAACAATTGACGCCCTGAATTTTAGACTTAAAAACAAAATTGGGAATCTAAATATTCATCTTATATTATACTTTGACTCATCAGTATTTATTATTTAATTACACTTATTCTGAGATAAGACCTTTTCTAAAATTGTGGTTAGAAAAAAGGCCTGCCATATTAATATTTAAAAAAAATTAGGATTGAATTTAATTAAACTCATTTTTGTGACCTGTCTCAAGATGTATGAAATGTTTTTGCACAAAAAAGCTATGTATATATCACAATTTTATTACTTCCCGAACAATTTGCTTGATTGCTATAAATAGTATTGTACTAAATTCTTTGTGGGTTATTATAAGCAAATGAAGATTTAATACTTGTAAAGAAGATTTGGCGTCTGTAAGGAAAGAAGATTTCTCTACCAAACGTAAAAATCTCTCCATCATAAAAGAAAACTCTAAAAGCATTTGTACACTAGTTATTGCTTAAAAACAAAAACAAAAGAACAAAACAAAACAAAAAAAATGGAAGACAAGATACAGACAAAAATATTGGAGACTAGCTAACACACTACAGTATAGTTCATAACTTCATATATTAATATAGGGAAAATTACATTTTTGTCCTTCAATTATACATTTATACCCGTGGTACAAATTTAGTCTTTGAATTATATGCGTGATCATCTTTAATCTCTAAGTTATGCACAAAGTGGCGATTTTAGTCACTCCCGGGGACTTTTTTTTTTTTTTTGAGTACTGTCTGTTACAACTCTCGGGGACTATTTATACCACCAATTTGCCACTTAATTAATAAAGTGGCTGATATGGTCCTTCAAGGACTAAAATCGCCGGCCACTACATGCATGAATTAGAGGTTAAAGATGGCCATACATATAATTCAGAGACTAAGTCTGTACCATGTGTATAACTGGATGACAAAAATGCAATTCTCCCATTAATTTATTTATGGAAAAATGCATTTTTAACTTTTTAATAGTTTCTTCCATACGATTTAGTCCCTAACTTTTTACCATTACAATATACACCCGTAATTCTTAAAAAAAGTTATAAGTTTAACCATGGATCAACAAAACTATTAAACTCTATTAAAATATTACTTAGTACATGGTAATTTTTCTTTTAATTATAATTTTTTTAGTCTCCATTTTTCATTTGTAAAATAAAAAAAAAAAAATTGATTTTAACAGGTTTTTGTATGGAAAAAATAGCAACGGTCAACCACAATTGTTTTATTTAATTTACAAAAATCTTATTTTTGGCTCTTCCATGCTGCTATTATTCTTATTATTATTATTCTAATTCTGGAATTGTCGAGATGCAGCTTGAAGCCTAATCTGCCTATTAAATCGTTGAATGAACTCCTCCACTCTTCTATTCAACTCCTCCACAGACATGTCTGAAAACTCATTGTTTTCTTCGACGTTTTTAAGGTTATATTTCTCAGACAGTGACCTTTGAAGACCATTATTGTTCCTCTTCTCCTCCTCCTCATTTTCTTCTAAAAGAATCCCAACCTCCGAATTGCTACGTTTCGCCTCTCTCTTCTTCGCTTCGTAGCGTTTTTCTGATGAATCATTTTCTGTGACGGTTCCCATTTCTTTAGCGACGACTACTTCATGTTCGTCGGTTCCCATTTCTTTAGCGACGACTTCATGTTCGTCGGTTCCCATTTCTTTAGCGACGACTTCATGTTCGTTTCTTGAGTGGAAAATCACGCATTTGATCTCTTCGGGAGGTGTGATCTCAAGAACCACTTTCTCTTGAGTGTTATTTTTCTCAACCGAGTTTCGACGTTGCATGTAGGCTTCAAAGGAGGGAGAAAAACAGGCAGTTTCTTGGTAGAAATCGGACTTTCTGGACGAGAAGAAAACAGTGAAATCGGCTGCAATGATGAGGATAAGAGTGTTGGATATGAAGAACCAGAACTTGGTGCTTTTCAAGAGATTCATTGGGGAGAGGTTGAAGGTGTAGAATATGGAAATGTAAATGAAAATGGATAGGAGGAAAGCCCATAACGAAATCCCATTTGTTTTTTTCTTTGTGAATTTGGTGGGATTTTCTGATAAGTTTGTTGGGTGCGCCGCTGTCTCCATGTTCTGAGACGCAGGTGGTGTGGTGGGAGCGCGGTTGGGGGGGGGGGGGGGGGAGGATGATGTTGGTGAAGGGAGTTCCAAAGGAAGAGGGAATATATAGAAGGGGCAATCTAGTGGCGAAAAGGACTAGTGAGCTGTAAGATTTGATTAAGCTAAAGGTGGCTAATAATTGAATTCATGCAATTACGTAGGAACCCTTCTTACCTAGGATTTCCCATCATTGTACTCAATATGGACAAAATGGACCCGCCCGTAACGAGGTTCTCTCCTCGTCCTGTGACCCTAGCCGGCAAAGGACCACAAGGAGGCAAACCAGCCAAGGTTACCCATAGCTGACCGACTCAAATCCAAGGGTTTAAAGATCGAACATCCAACCTCTCGGCTGTAGGTAGAGCACTCTTACCACCTAGGCTGTTCTTACGGACAGTTATTGATTTAAAGGTTATTGCTGGAGGCGGCAGCCTAAGGGACTGAATCTCACTGGAAGCATGTATGATAAAAAGGCTTAAAGGGATCCCTAATTATAGGCATATGAGGACTAGGATCTAATCGGCGGGTTACCTACGCAGTGGCTCTAGAAATCTAGGGACGAGGTCTTTTGAGTTTGGGATTAATTCTGGGAAACAGTGATGATCATCTACGTTGTAAAAAAAATATGGACAAAATCAAAATAAATTAATATTCGTTTTAAATTTAATTATAAATCAACTCTTAAATTAAATTATGCGGGCCTTTTAATAGTATTATATATATAATCACATAACACGTAAAAAAATGTCGAAACACTTAACATCATAAGTCTATCACAACTTTACATGGTGGCCTAGGGTGATGATATCATGATATCGTGTACATTTTGTTACGTATATCAAGAATTCAAGACCAATATATATAGAGGTGGCATACTCACATACAAAAAATGTCAGTGCAACAAATCGCAATTTACAAGACTATAGTGTTGCAAAGCAAACTTTTATATTAACTTCAAAGCACACTTTATAATACTATACGATGGACTTTGCAATATTGTATAGTGCACTTTCATATAACACTAGAAGCACTTTGTAGTCTTGCAAAATGCATCGTATAGTGCTTCATAGCACGCTTTAAAAATTTGGTTATTTATCAAATGCATCATTATACAATCTTTTATTACCATCCCAAAGAGAATAAAATAAACCCAACGAAAGCAAGGAAATATTCAAATCGTGTGTATCACACACTTTTCTTAAAAGCGATTCGTTACCTCCCGATGGTGCTATGAGCGTTGCAGCGTTAGCCTCCCAAAATAAAATGGATCAGAACATGAAGTTTGAGCACTAAAACAAAAAGTCCGGTGCACTAGCTAGAACAACAAGCAAGCAATTCAACCTTTTGTGGAAGCAGAATTTTGTATAAAATGATTTTGAGAGAGCAAGAGAAAAATTGAAAAACCAAAGTTTTGAGAGTTCAAAATCAGCAACCAAAACATTATGGGTTGATACGAAAATTTGGCATAACTTATAATCCCGCAAGACCAGCCAATCATCCAAGCGACATTCTTGCCCGCATACACGAGCTGAGGCTCATTTTAGGATTTGATTTGCACTCCTGTGCGCGAGAAAGACTCTATGCTATACAATTCAACATGCCTCTAAAAGGCTCTTATATAAATTGTGGTACAAACCCACTTCTCAAACCAGAGACGGGTGCTTTTACAAAGTCTTTCCACCTTCATTTCCAACTCAAATGAGTTTACTTTGAAAATCAATTTCGTATTCACTCATTATCCGTTTTGAGTGTATGTACAATATATCGATCTCTCCGTCTCACTACAAAGTACTCAAATCCACTTTTACCTGACTCAAATCGAAAGTGAACCCCACATATATTATTTGTACAAAAAAAATAGCCACTTTCTATACCATTTTATGCTAAAAATTCCAACCGTCAACAAATACACTCTATAACGTTACAAATTGTAGTTTGTTGTGTTGCTAAGTGTACTTTTAAAGTTGGAGAAATTGTTTTTCATCTAATTGCTTCGTATAAGTTAGGTGAGATTAATTCTTAGTTTTCTCTTAGAAATATATTCTAATGTGAGTGGGCCCATATATATATAATTTGAAAGCCCCTCTCTCTCCTAACTATAGTTCTCTTCTGCACCACTATTCTGGAATGTGCACTAGATAAATAATGCTCCTATGTAATAGCTTCGAACCCCCACATGAGAGCTAGAACTGCAATAAAACAATTATGTACGATCAACTCAACCAAAATGATGTTGTCAAGAATCAAATTCATAACTTTCATATGAGAAATATACTCTATCTACTTGGTACCCATTTTAGATCCATTCTTTGATTGTTTTACTTTTGTGAGAAGAAACCTATGTAAGGTTGGATACTAAATGTCAAGATTTAACAACACATTCAAACTAATTTTATATTTAATATATTATTTTACTAAAATTTAAGTAATTTAGTCTTCATGATCAATTTGGTATACTATAATTGAATGAATACATTTCTCTAATAAAATAATGATTTAAAAACTTCATAGATCTTTGGTCATCGAAAAATATTCTTTTTATATACATTGAATTTAATTAATGAATGTATCCCGCAATGATTAATTGGACGCTACAAACAATTTTTTTTTGGTTTTTTTCACACACCTCACCGGCAAGGTCGTCTTGTCATCAAGTTGCCAAGATTTTTTGCAGTATTTATGCTTCAGACATTTAATTATTTAGTATTCCATAATAATATACGGATTGCCTTGCACCACCTATGATAGATTGATAGGGTTTCATACTTCATACTTTATTGATTAACCAATCATTTTAAGTAGCCAGCTTGTATCTTTATCTTGTAAGAGAAGTGTACTTTTCAGGATTGATGTATGCATCTAAAAAAATAATAATGCAATATAATAATGTATTAATAGTTATATATACTTGTCCAGATTTCTTAGTCACCACATTTCACCATTAACATGATCAAATACAAGTTTGAATAAGTGTCCAGCATTTATGCTTGTATTTAAAGCAAATATAGAGTCGGTGAAGGCTCAGTTTAGTTGATTGAGAAGGATTTTTTGTAGGTGGTGAATAATTCGAAATTAACGATACCCTGAAGAGTAGTTCAAGTAGTACATACGAATAGTTACTTGCACATATGAGTAGTCAACGAATAGTTGCCTGTACATACGAGTAGTCAACTCTTCAAATAGTTGCATGTACATATGAGTAATCAACGAATAGTTGCCTGTGCATACGAGTAGTCAACTGTTCGGTTTATAGTCACGTCCGAATGGTAATTTTAGTGGCTCAGAGTTGGATAAAAATATACGAAAAAGGCCCACCAAGCCTTGAGGAGCGTCTATGCTATACAATTCAACGTGTTTCTAAAAGACTCTTGTATATATATAGTGGTGCAAACCCACTACCCGGATTAATGTAGGACAAGTGATTTTTATAAAGCCTTTCCACCTGTATTTTTCAACTCAAATGTGTCTACTTTAATTTGAGAATCAATTTCTTATTCACTCATTATTCCTTTTGAGCGTACAATATATCAATTTTTTGGTCATAACTCAAATCTACTTTGACCCGTTCCAAATCGGAAGTGGACTCACATATATTTGTACCACAAAATAGCTACTTTCTATGTCATTTTATGCTAAAAATTCTTACATTCTCAATGGCAAAATCTCATATTATGTGAATTATTTAGAGTTGTGCAGTGGTGAATCATTTACCCGACCCAAACCCGAAATTCGTGTTTTACTTTATGTGAATTATTTAGAGTATGTATTAATCGGATTAATTTGATTTCTATATTAATGAAAAAAATAGAAATAGGAGAAACTAATAAAAAGATAATATATTTACTTATACATATCTCCGATCCGGTTCAAAGGAAAAGCAAAAAATGAATTATACAAAATTGGAGTAAACACAACATTACGTTTTATGATTTTAAAGTTATAATTTTTTGTTGCAATTGAGAAATTTTATTTTTATTATATATAATTGAACATATTCGTTTTTAAAAGTATATTGTACTAACCGCAAAAAGAGAGATCGAGTAAATATATATTTAACAAAACTATATTTTTTCAAAAAAACAAAAAAAAAAAACAAAAACAAAAACAAAACTATCTTGATGTATAAGCACCATATAATGCACCATCACATTCATGACTCACGAGGGATGGTGATAGAACTTATGCCATTCAACAAAAATGATTGTTTTGTTCTTCAAAATTCATTTCTTAAATTAAACGTGCGGATAGATTCCATACAAAAAAGTATAATTGCTAAAAACTCAATTATTACCATAAAAAACAAGAAAATGTTCCCAAATAAGTGAAAAAAAAAAAACAAAAAAAAAAAAAAAACAACCTAGATGTAAGGTAAGTAATTAAAAATAAATCCGATTCTATCAATATCTTTGTTGAGAGGGAATTATGTAAGGGAAAAAATACAAGCACGGTTAATTCGAGTCTGTGATTCTCACACTCTTATTAAAAACCTTTGTAGCCTAGGTTTCATCAGTGCTCACGAGTCAAGACTTTGAAATTTGATTTGTACCCGGCAAACAAGAGAGCTTCTATGTTATACTATTTAAACTCTTTTTAAAAGGCTATTATATATATACTAGTGCAAATCAACTTCCCGAATCAATTTGGACAAGCTTATTCCAAGCCTTTCCACCTTCACTTTTCAACTCAAATAGATCTAACTTGATAATCAATTTGTCATTTACCAATTATCCATTTTGAGCGTACAATATATTAATTTCTTCATCTCACTTCGAAGAATCCAAATCGACTTTGACTCAACTCAAATCAAAAAGTTGGCCCCACTAATATTTGTACCATAAAATAGTCATTTACAATGTCATTTTATGCTACTTTTCTAACAAATTAAACTCATAATTTCTTGATTATGTCAAATTATATATGTCATGCCCAATTTACATATTATTTATCACTATATATTTGTAAAAAGAAATAAGAATTGAATAATTTAACTTTTTAAGTTAATATTACTCAATCAAAAAATCAGCAATAATATTTGTAAATTATAATACACAATCATATACACATTTATTTATTTATTTATTTTTATTATTAAAAATTATTAGTTTCAAACATTCATCATACATCACGATCTCTAAGGACTAAAAGTCAAAAAACCATCCCGATCTTATGCTTATAATTGCGCTCGTGGACCCTCTCTTCAACACTTGTTCTAATCATAGATGTAGTTAGCCTTTAAAATGAAAGCATATAATTCTGTCATTGGGCCCACATGCCGTCAAAAAACGTCGTTACGTGGCAGCCATAAGATGACCTAAATCCACAAGGGTTTTGCCACATGGACAATTCACTATGCAGATGACACAAGAAGTGGAGAATGAGAATCACAACCTTAATCGTATATTCTTATGCACACATCACAAAGATGATTATATTAATCCATGATTAACTAATAATTAGCCTTTAAAGATTTACCTCTTATTGTGTTCTTAAGAATGGTCATGAATGCCCTCATAGGCGACTCAATTGGTCATATGGGTGAAGTTTGAGAAAAAAGATTATATATTGGGTCTCACCAGCGACAGTGTGAAAGCAACCTCTCATAGTAAGAAAAGGACTAGCCTCTATTTTTAGCTGAGTTACCATGATTTATATTCTCCTAGATGTCCTGTCGGGCTAGGGCGTGGTCATGAATGGCGTGAAGCTCAACTGAATTACCATGATTTACATTCTCCCATATGCTTTGTCCGGGCGGAGCATGAACATGAATGGCCAGAAAGGAATTGTAAAGTGAATGTAACATGATCCTTGTACTTGAAGATTACGAATTCGATTCTTGTTTTTTTTTTTTTTTTTTTTTTGGCAAAACGAATTCGATTCTTGTTAAAGGGAAAGAGGTCATGAGTTTTGAGTCAAATACCAACTAATTTTTATCTTAATAAATAAATTTTAAAAATAATAAAATATAGATAAACTAAATGCACAAATAGAAATGGAAATTCAATAATAACTATATTCGAAATATTACAATATAATAACTAAGTTAATACTTATTTTTAAAGGAAAATAAAAGTTCTAAATAAATATATAATCAACGAAAATGCAAAATGTGCCTTTACTCTTATACTTTCTTCTAGACAATTTTATATTGCAAGTAGTGTGCACATTAAAATAACTAATAAAATAGTGGGACATGTCAAGCTTTATGTGGATGGTATATATATATATACAAATTTGAACCTACCACAGATACAATTTCTAAACCCCATCCGACCTACCACCCAAAAAACTTATACATATATGCATGTCTAGTTTTGGTGAGTACTCACCGATCATATTATAGTTCTCATTCCTATGTGTTCCTACACTATCATAAGAATGATAAATCAAACCTCAAACGGAACCATATATAAGATTTGATAATTGATAAATAATAACCTATTTATATTTATTTGAGGGATAATTCCTTTCTTTTTTTTTTTTTTGAGTAAGGGATAATTCCTTTCTTAGTTACACATTTATAGGTGACATGTTTAGTCATTTTTTTTAGAACATCTCCCTTTGGTCTTAGCATTATTGTGACATAATTATTTTTTTTCTCCGTCAACAACTATGTTTAAATGACGCTAAACATTAAGGCATTTCGGTATATTCAGCCTACCATCTTCTTAGCTCTCCTTTATTCTAATGAGTTAATCTTATTTCATTTTTAGGCCTTGTTTGGTAAATGGCGAATCCGACATTTTGACATTTTGGCCTTGGTCAAAACTCTAAAAAAGACGTTTAGTAACCCAGTGGTTGGAGCAGTGGTTTGCTCCAAACCGTTGAAATTTAAAACGCAGCATTTAGCAGCGTTTCAAAAAAAAATTAACTAAATATCACAGGAGTTCAACCGCCTCTTTCCCTGGACTTCTACTTTCAATGTGGGATCAAAATGATCTTACATCCGTTTATCCTTGTTCTTTCTGTTTTATTTTTTGTTTTTTATTATTATTCTTATTGTTGTTATTGTTGTTGTCGTCGTCTTGTTATTATTATTGCAGAGTATTATTTCTTTCATGTTAGGTAGTATTATTTATTTATATTTTTTTTAATAGAATTGGCCCTATTACATTGTAATTTTTTATTTTATTATTACATAATAAAGTTAATAATAATAATAATAATAATAATAATATTATTATTATTATTATTATTATTATTATTATTATTATTATTATTATTATTATTATTATTATTATTATGAACGTCCTTTTAACTCTTTTTACATGTTAGCCGTTAATCTAAACCGCTAATTTTACCAAACAACTTTTTTCATACCGCTGATACATGTCGCTGGTCAAACCACTAACACAATATGCTATTAGTGAACCGCTAATATAATTTGCTAACCATTGATTGCCAAACAAGGCCTTGGCCTTTTCATAAATCACTCAAAATTCTAGATTTACAGTACAGTTGTTCCTTATTAGCTCCTCTCTATCTTCTTCAGCTTTCTTCAGTCGCAAACTTCAATATTCACTCTTCATCAAGCAGTAGCAACCTACATTACTACTTGTGCGCCATAGCCCGCACCTCCGCTGCTAGCAGAATAATTGCGAGCCAACAAGGACTACGAATACTAATATTATCCATTGTTCTATTATGTAGCCTAAGAATGTGTTCAAGAATCCAAATAAATACATAATTAAAAGCCTAAAATAAGGAAACAAAGCCAAGCTAAATTTGAGAGAAACAACCAAACAGAAAAGGGTATGTACTTGGATCTATGGATCCACAAGATAACATTGATCATAAAAGAAACATGTCTTGTGGAATGTTACCTATAAAATATAAATATATTACCAAAAAAAAAAATAAACTCGTTGGAATGAGTAGCTGAGGAGAGAGTAGGCTAAATAGACAAAAATGACCTCATATTTAATGTCATTTAAATAAATTTGTTGACCTTGTGTCACAATCTATGACCAACGGAAAATGTTATTAAAAAAAAACTAAAAGTAAATGCATATAGGGTAAAAATTAAAGTAGAATTAACTCTTTATTTCATTCGCATTTAAAATATTTTGAGTAAAAATCATGGGTTTGAATCATAAATATAAAAATTATTGTTGCATTCTTTATTGCATATTATATTTATTTAACGTATTAATCTTATATACTGTCAATTAATGAAATATATCACGTAATTAATTAACCCCAAAAGAAAAAGTTGACTTTTCTATATTAAATGTTCACTTAAGGACTAAATATTGGTGGAAAGCCAAAACGAGTGGTTTTATGCTGGCAATTGTCTGTTGCTTATTTGTTGTTTAATTTCTTGCGTACTGGTATGCAGCAAGAACTTAGATTATGCAATTCATATGTAGGCAGCTTATAGGTTGAAAAAACGTGAACACTGGCGCGAATTAAGGCTCTAAATATCGTCTATTAGTTTTATAATTGTCCTAATCAATGCCATCTTTTGAAGTTGCAAGTGTGTAGCTTATAATATCTACAAATCTACTAATCTTCTATTAATCTACTTGTAAGTCCACAAATGATGCATATTTTATTTTTTGGCTAAATTTGTCAAAACTTAGGTTATATTTAATTTAGTATGTTTTGAACCGTATTTTCAGTTTGGGTTTCTTTAAGCATCACGGTTTGCTGCCTCGATCTACTTCAGCTACATTCTGGAACTGAGTCAGTGCTAACAGCGAATTTTCCTAACAGATTGCTGGTTATTTGAACAAGTTTTTAGGCTGTTTTTGAATGAATGATCAGTATTTTTTTATGGGGAATTGACAACATTAGTGCAGACAAATTTGTTAATTAAACAAATTTGGCTATTTAAAGGATGGTTTTTCGAAGCTCACAACTCACGAATTTAAAAGGGTTAATTGGGAAGGTTTCTTAATTGGTTATTCTAAAGTTGATTACTATATGTTCTAAATTGGTGAAATCTTCTCAAGGTTTTTTTATGAATTATAGTTGGCGTGTTGAAGTTTGAAGGTTGAAGTGGCATGCACAAACCATTCCAACATTGATGTTTTGGAAGATTATGTTGTTGTATTTTGGCTAAGGATTCCTTGTGTATGTGATTGTGTCATATCAAACCCCTATAATCTTGGTGATCATCTAGTAGATTAGACTGCCGTGAGTTGCCCTGCAGACGTAGGGGTTTTAGCTTTAAACTGCGTAACCAATTGTTGTGTTCCTGGTTCTATTTTCTTTACTTGTCTTTTTAATTTGTGCTCTTTTCTTTTTTTGAAAAACAAACTTAATTAAAGATAAGTTAATTTGGTTTTAAAACTAACTAGAATTCTAAGGATTATCTTGCATTCAAGATTCACGATTCTTTTTCAATTGGTATCAGAGCACGCGAACGTACTTAATTTATTAGTCTAACCGATCTGGTTATATCATGTTTCTTGAACACAAGTTTTCAACGTTTTTCCCTCTATTTCTATTTTTGTTACTTTGTGCTATCTCATTGGATGTTAAGTGTTTTAGGATGGACAGACATAGACCTCCTCCGGAATTAACAAGTGATAATTATGCTTATTGAAAAGCACGTACCAAAATTCACTTTAGAGCTCAAGGTGAACGTATTTGGAGATCCGTGCTAACTGGATGGGCACATCCTTCCAAGGCTGGAGAGACTCCAGATGATCCTCAAGTGCTCAAACCCGAAATAGAGTGGAATGAAGCTGAAATGACTGCAGCCGACTATAATAATAAAGCTCTTGACATTATTTTCTCTCTAATGCACGAAAGTCAATTTACTTTAGTGACAGGTTGTGACTCAGAAAAAACTACATGGAAAATTCTAGAAATTACCTACGAAGGCACTAAATCTGTCAGACAATCAAAACTTCAATTAATTCAATATGCCTTTGAGGAACTTCGGATGAATGAAGATGAGAACATTGTAAGCTTTAATGAACTGGTTCTAGAACTTGCAAATCGAGATGTTGTGCTTGGGGAACCCTTTTTTCACCAAAAGCTTATCAAGAAAATTCTAAGATCTTTGCCACAACGCTTTAGAATGAAGGTAACATAGTTGCCCAATTAATGGGAAATCTCAAAACCTACGAAATGGAGATTCTCACTGATCACACTAAAAAGTAGAAGAACGTTGCATTTAATGCTAGAGGATAAGATACAACATCTGATCTAGACGAGTCAGGTGATGATCTAGTTGTGCTATTAACTAAACATTTTTGTACGTTTTTGAAACAGGTTAAACAAAATAACAACTCTCAAAATGGTAAGTTTCAAAATCAGAAAGGATCAAGCTCGAACACATCTAAAAATGCATCAAAGTCATGAACTTCAAACTACAAAACCTCTACTTCACGATCATTTCAATCAAATGACAAAGTGATTTGCAAAGGCATTCGGTGTTTATGAATGTGAAGGGTATGACCATGTTCAGGCTTAATGTCCCACATACCCGAGAAGGAAGAAATCCATGTCAACCTTGACCTGGAGTGACGATGAACCTGAGTCAGAAGCTGCTAGATCATATTCAGAGGAAATTTTTGGGAATTTCGTAGCCTTCACTTCCATAACTGATGCTGGTCCAGAATTTGAAGAAGTTCTAACATAGAAGGCGATGAATACAATCACTACTACAGAAAACACCTTTAACGTCGGTTTTTTAGCACTTTTAACATTGGTTAAAAAGCGACACCGATCTGGCAAATGTTGTATATGAATGATATGACGTCGGTTGTAAAAACCGAAGTCGTATGTCTTTTTTAATTTTTAAAATTAATAAGCGATGTCAGTTATTAAGGAAAACTGACGTTGTTTATTTAAAAAAAAAAAGATACGACGTCGGTTTTTAAGGAAAATCGACGTCGTATCCTATATTAAAAAAAAATTAAACAACATCGATTTTAGTTAAAAACCAATGTCGTTTAGTATTTAAAAAAATAAAATACATACGGCATCGGTTATACTAAATAATCGACGCCGTATGTGGTTTTTATTTTTTTTTAAATAATATACGACGTCGATTTTGCTTAAAAATCGACGTCGTTTATTATTTTTTTTTAATAATTAAGTCTATTTTACAAATCCGCCTAAAACCTGTGTAGTAATTTTTACAATTCACACATCAAGTTCCATAACCTGTGCAACAAATTAACATTCATAATCTCACAATTAATCAAACTAATAAATTTCTCAATTAATCAAACTAATAAACATCACAATTAATCAAACTAATAAATTCTACAATAACTAATAAGACATTGAAACTACAATTATTAACAACAAGTATTTAACATAAATCTCACATTCATCAAATTAAAGAAGTAATTCAAGTCATTCATCAATAAAATATTGGCACCATTTGTATCTAACTTCATCAATATCTTTTTGATGGTAGGGAAATCTTCCTTGTCTCTCCAAAAGCTACAAATTTTAAAAGAGAAAAAAAATTAATAAGTTAGTATTTTAAAAAATATGAAGGAGAAAGATACTTTATTAAATTACTTGCCTTATTCGTTCCCTTGTATGTTCCCACTAAAATGATTTCCAAAATAAATTTCATCACATAATATCCGCATTCGGTACCTCCTCTTTGTATGGAACACTACATTTGAAATAAATAATATAATTAAGATTTTATTAATAAAAAATAATAAGATATATATACTTACCAGACATGTTATCCATTTTAGTTGACGACTTGCTTTTTTCCACATATTATGCTTGTTGCCTTCAAAGACCTATTAATATAAGACATATATAAAACATACATAAATGCTTGACATCACTATATTAATAATAAGTATTAATTATATTTATAAATTTATATACGTTTCAATTATATCTTTAATATCCTCACGTGGCTGTTGATCAATGGAATCAAACCAATAGATTTCATGTAATTTAGGACAAATCGCAATCAACATCCAATGCTCCCTACAAATAAGAATTTTATTAGTTTATAGTATATTATATATAAGGTATTGTATTTAAAACATAATCAAATGCTTACTCGAGAACATATGGGGCTAAATAGCAATATTTCTTCACAACATGTTAGATGTTGTAGCCACATTGCTTTCACCATGTCATATCCATTTTGTATAAGATGGATTAATCCCATAACAGATTAGATTATCATATATGTCTTTCTCACATAACCTTTTATGATTACAACACTTCTTACAAGGACAAAGGAACCTTTCATTACTACCAGGAAGGTTATTCTTTGCAAAGTTAATAAATTTTTTAACTTCGTCTTCGTATTCCTGACTAATTCGAGAAGCATTATATTCATCCAACTTTTATACATCAAAAGCCAATCTAAAATAATAATAATCCTAATTAAACATAAGTTAACACTAACTCAACAAATTCTATAATAATAACAAACAAAAATAATTTAAACATAGACCACGGTATGGCTAATCACCGGATGCAGAATATAAAGTCAAAGCATAAATAAACATAGACCACGGTGTGGCTAATCACCGGATGCAGAATATAAAGTCAAAGCATAAATAAACATAGACCATAGTGTGGCTAATCACCGGATGTAGAATATAAAGTCAAAGCATAAATAAACATAGACCACAGTGTGGCTAATCACCAGATGCAGAATATAAAGGCAAAGCATAAATAAAAATAGGAAAAAATCTTACCTCACCACAGAGTTGTCCGCGTCAGTAAACAAATCCTGAATCTAACTAATTACCTACAAGCTTTATTTGTAAATTAATATAGTAAATTGATATTATTTTATAACAATACTATTCTAAACAATCTCAAAATAATTTACAATTCAATAAAATACTAAAATACCATAAATTCAACAATAATATTTAAACTACTATAATGCTTAAATATCTCAATAATTCCTAAAACTTAAACAACATTAACAATAATTCCTAAATTTCAAAGTATATTAACATTAATTTTTAAAACTTGAAATAAATTAACAATAATTCCTAAAATATATTATAATTCTTAAATTTGAAATATATTAATCTATAAATAATTCAAAATATATTATAAATAATTATAAAGTACACAATAATTTCTTAAAATTTAAAATTATTAATTTATAAAGTCTAAAATACATAATAATTCCTAAAATTCGAAATATATTATAAATAATTCTTAAAATATAATACAGAATAATTGTGCTGAAAAACTAAAGCAAACAAATAGCAAATGAGTCAAAGTATTGTTTACCCAGTTCGATACAAATGTATCTATATCTGGAGAATCATCATTGGTGAGTACAATCAACTATCTCAGCAGCAATTTGTACAGATGGTAAGAGAACACCTTCTTAACCCAATGTGTGATATACCCCCACACGGTATAACCCAATCTGATGAAGCTATAGAGAATTGTCAAGGGTGGAGATCTGTAATTCAGCAGTCCAAAAGTCCCTTTTGGAGATCTACGTTGTCATTGTCCGTCTTGCTAACTCGCCCACCACTGCACCATAGTTGTATGGGTTTCAGTCCAAGAAATAAAGAATTTGTAGAGTTTCTTCTCAAGTTTTTTCTTAAACTTCAATTCAAATCATCAACAGTATCTTGAGAAGATGATTTGTCATAGTATTTCTTTCGTAATTTATAGAGAAAGAAATTCTTAGATATTCAAATCTCTTAAAGTTGTTGATATCGCTCCCTTTCCTTGACATATATAATACTCTGATCTTGTAAGACAAGTAATCCCATGATATGATTTGTTGAAAAGATTACTATCTTAATCTTGAGGTAATAAAGAGAGATAGTGATATTCTTGTAAAGTAACCTTATGTTGTGTGACTGCTCTGCCAGCTGGGATAGATAATGCGGTGTAGTTCCCAACAGCTAGTTCAGAAGAGGCTGACGTAGATTCTGTCCAACAAGATCTTCAATCAGCATATTAACTAGCACTAGAATTAACCTATCTATTTGCCACAATAATTTGTCATTTACAAAATTGGAGTTTACAAGACTGAACACTAACAAGAAGGGGTTTTATGCGGAAAAGTCCATGTCAAATCACAATCTTATAAGGTAGGCAATTATCAAAATGGCAAGTTGGGAACGCTTAAAACTAAAGAGCAACTGCGTATAAACCTAATTATCTTCTCCTTTTTCAAAATGTATTGAATTCTTGAAAGACTTGCACCTAATTAATCAATTATTATTATTTTTATTATTATTATTATTATTATTATTATTATTTTATTATTATTATTATTATTATTATTATATCCTTACAAGTTTTTTTACATATTAATTAATAACTAATAGTAAACAACTAATTAATATAATTCACCCGTAATTATTATTAATACAATATATGTTAATCACTAATTGCTAATTGTCAAATAAGGTAAAAGATTACAAATGCAAGGATTGCACCCTTAACAGTCCAAACATAGGCTGGCTAGTGATCCACCTACCCTTCATACAATAGACTAAAGTTTAGTGACAATTTAAGCTCATTAAATAATGAAGAGGTTCAACTTTTTAAAATTCAGTAATACTTTTATATCTATTAAAAAATTATTATAAAAATTCAATTAGAGAATGTATAAAGTTAAATTTGAGTTTCTGATAACATTTTAATTTTGTTGAATTCAAAATAAATAAAATATAACTTGATCTGATAGTTTATCATAAAGAACATATCAAAAGAAACATGGTCCACAAATAAAATAAAATAAGTAAATAAAAACCTAAACTGTTTAATTCATATGTTGTTGACTAAAATAGGTCTTAGCTTGTTTGAGACCGTCTCATATATTTGTAATATTTTTTCACTAGAATTTATTTGTTTGGTTCTATTTTCCTATATTATCCAAAAAACCATCAATTTATTAATTCAGAAATCAATATGTACAAAGTCAAGGAGAGTAGGCCTCAAGTCCAAGAGAATTCCACCCAACAAGTGCTCAAGTAAGAAAGGCGCAATTTTGCCAGCAACATAAGCACAAGGCCATACAAGATAAACCAAGAATGCCCCAATCTAGCACCAAGACCCGGTGTGATAGCCAAACCTGGTCACCACATCGTTTGTAGGGAACGTACCCTTCAAACCCGCCAAACCAAAAAGAACACCTTAAAAGGAAGATGCTTATGCCAACATTTCCCTAAAAGCATGTCTGGATTTTGAACAAGCTTAACGCAAAGTAAAGATTTAGCTTAAACAAAAGTAAACATATCATCCCTATCTAGCAATGCGCAACACCGGGACATCCCGAGGTCCCTGTCCCAGATGAGAAAGATCCGCTGTCAAACCCGTAGACAAGTCAACAAACTCAGAAAGTTGGTTACTATTCATTGGTCAATTAACTCTTATTTTCTTTGAGTATCTTTTAAAGATGGTTTATACTTTTCAAACTTAGTATTTTGTGTTTAATAGTTCTTTTGATATATAGTTTCTAAATATATCAATTTTTATACTAAAAGCTAAATGAAATATTACAAAAATTTTAATTATAAATAACTTTAATCAAGTCTCATTAATTAAAAGTTAAATTTTTTTATACTAAAAGCTAAATGAAATATTACAAAAAAATATTACATTTTAATTTAAAAAATTTATACATATAAGTGAGACTATGTTACAAATGACCCATTCTTCCATGGAAGAAAGAGAAATGGGTTACTTCAGCTTGCGACTAAAATAATATATAATTGTCTGTAAGAACAGCCTAGGTGGTAAGAATGTTCTACCTACAGCTGAGAGGTTGGAGGTTCGATCCTCAAACCCTTGGGTTTGAGCCGGTCAGCTATGGGTAACCTAGGCTGGTTTACCTCCTTGTGGTTCTTTGCTGGCTAGGGTTACAGGGCGAGGAAAAAACCTGAAAATAATATATAATTGCTTATATAGTGTTCAAACATCGGATGACCTGCCCCATTTAATATTGCTTTCGGATAACCTTAGCTATCAACTCTAGCAGAAGAAGCAAACTAACCTGTATTAATAAAATATTACGGCTTAGGTAGCAACCAACCGTCACTATATGTTTTTGCTTGTATAAAGGCTTCTGAATAGCAAGCTAGGCTTCGAGCAAATTAAAGACGCGCCCTTTCTTATGTACTGAAAATTAAATTTGACGAAAATGTTTTCGACAAATCTTTTGCGACGAAAATGCTGCACGTCTCTTTCTTTGCTTCTAGGAATCGTCGTCGTTTTATGGTTTAGCTCTTCGCAGTTTTTCGTAGCATTGGCATCGGCAGGCTCTAAGGTGGAGTATCTCCCAGGGTTTCGACCCGAAGGGCCTCTTCCATTTGAACTCGAAACCGGGTACAACTTTTATTTTACCAATATACTTCATTATATATCTAATCTAATCTAACAAATAATGAAAGTTGATACCATTCATTTATGTACGTTTTCTTTGTTATTTTTTCATACATTATATTATAAAAGTTGTATGATAAATATTTTGAATAAAAATACTATTATCCATAGTTATAACTTACCTTATCTTTTTCTATTATTGTTACTATGCACATGCATCCACCATATCTTTTTTTTTTTTTATTCTTCGATGGTAATAATATATGTAGACTGTCCTATATGTGTGTATATTCGTAAAGTAGACTGTATGCATTAACGTTGTCTCACAGTCTCATGAGAAGATGTTGTCTGATATGAAGTCAACTATATATATATATATATATATATATATATATATATATATATAACATTTATAATTATTGTGAGCTCAACATGTTTTTGTGTCTATAATTAGATATGTAGGTGTTGGAAAATCGGAAGACGTGCAACTTTTTTACTATTTTGTAAAATCAGAATCAAATCCTAGTATTGATCCTATTGTGCTTTGGATTTCTGGTGGCCCTGGCTGCTCTTCTTTCTTTGCATTGGCAGAAGAATTAGGTGAGCATTTAAAATAATTTTCAATGAGAGCAATTTTAAGTGAAGTGCCTTTATAACCGCACCCTTGATCTTTAGGAAATTTAATTTTGTTTAGTTAGTAGTACCATTGGATATATTATTCTTTGATACATTTTATTACAATTTCTTTTTTAAATAAGAAGTTAGTGCGAATTTGTTGTTACCTCACATTTTTTTCATTGTCATTTAAATCCAATTAATATAACCTAATTAATTAATTGTATGCTCAGGACCACTCACATTTGATGTTCCGAAGAGCAATTTGACATTGCCTACACTGTCACTGAATCCTTATTCATGGACAAAGGTACTTTATTTTGCAGTTTTATATAACATTATTGATAAATTTTATAGTTAATTTCAGTTCGGTAGCTAATATATAACGTGCACAAAATTATTACAAGGTTGCAAGTTTTATCTACCTTGACTTACCGGTCGGAACTGGATTTTCGTATGCTAAAAGTTCTAAAAATTATACTTCAAATAGCATAGAAACAAGTTATCATGCAGCTGAATTTCTTCGTAAGGTAAACCATTTTCATCAATTTTCATTGTGACCCACATAATTTGAAAATTGCATTATATTACTTCATTAATATACTTGAATTATTATATAGTGGTTAGCAGATCATTTTGAATATCAATCCAATTCATTTTATGTTGGCGGGGACTCATTTTCTGGTATGACTGTTCCAACGGTTGTTCAAGCAATATCATACGGTAAGTCATTAAGAAATATTCCTTTTAAGCCATTGTGGTTCATAAAAGCAATAAAGCATATAATAAGTTAAGTGTTTGAAATAAAACATGCAAAAAATTGTGTGTTTCAATATATTCAACCCATGGGCTATCCAACATTACAAAATGTTAAATATACCACCAAAATTTGTGTAAGACTGTTTCGATAGATCTCAAATGTATAATACACTTTAATGATAATGTAATATTTGTTTGGTAGTCTATAAACTAGCATTACTTGTTTTTTGAAATGTATGAATAAATTGAAATACTTTTCAATGAAAATTTAATAATTGTCAACCACAAAAATATATTATATGTTTTTCTAACAAGTATTACATATTTAGGGGTCGTTTACTTCATTTCTCTGTTTTTCCATTTCCAGTTTTCCATTTCTCCATTTTTCCAGTTTTCCTTCTCCATTCCTCCAGTTTTCCATTTCTCCATTTTTCCAGTTTTTCATTTCTCTAATTTTTTATTTTATTAAATACAATAATAATAATAATAATAATAATAATAATAATAACAACAACAACAACAATAATAATAATAATAATATTTGATAGTTGAAGGATCATGGGTGATTAACTTTGGACTAGGGATGGTAACAATTTGAAAGTCGAAGGACTGTGGGTGATCAATAATAAGAATTTTAATAATATTTCATTTCTCTAATTTTTTATTTTATTAAATACAATAATAATAATAATAATAATAATAATAATAATAATAATAATAATAATAATAACAACAACAACAACAACAACAATAATAATAATATTTGATAGTTGAAGGATCATGGGTGATTAACTTTGGACTAGGGATGGTAACAATTTGAAAGTCGAAGGACTGTGAGTGGTCAATAATAAGAATTTTAATAATAATAATAACAATAACAATAGTAATAATTATAATAATAGAAATTTAATAATAATAACAATATTATTATTAATAACATTAATGATAATAGTAGTAATAAGAATAAAAGATATGAAGCGTCACTTTAATACGGAGTAATACAAAAACTGAAGAGAAAGGGCGCGGATTGCGGAAACCAAAAGGGAAGGGAGTGACGCGCATAGAAGGAGTCGAACCTGGGACCTAACATGATGAGTACTGTTCACCCGTTTTTTTTCCATTCCTCCAAAATGGAGAACTCAAATTTGGCTCTCTCTAAATTCCTTAAGAAAATGGAGAAATGAGATGGAATTACACTTTGGAAGAATAGATTTAGTAAACAACATCTCCCTTTTTCCATTTTCCACTTCTTCAATTCTCCATTTTTTTGGAAAATTCTCCATTTTTCCAAGTTACTAAACAACCCCTTAGTATTTGTGTAACGTAAGATAGCTTTACACAAAACTAACTATAAATACAATGGATATTCATTAACAATTTAAATTATTAGTTGGGGTAAACCATATGTTGGAAATATTAGCTAGGAAAATACTTGGTGGACTTTCATTGTCTATTCCCAACTTTTACACCCACTTACAAGTTTTTGATATTGACACTTTTACTGAGATTCACATAACCAAAACAATCTATTTTTATTTGGCACATCATGATTTATGGAATAAAAGTGTAGGAGTAGAATTTGAGAGTACATATAATATAACTCTGCTATAAGCTAACTACTAGCATTTTGAGTGGTCATGCTGTAATACTTTTGTAGTACAAATATATATATAGGGTCCAATTTCAATTTTCACCTCTCGGTATAACGTTTGGAAATGTGTTAATTATGATCAGTTTTAGGAATTAGTTATAATTAGTTCCAATTTAAATTTTGAAAATTAACTTTGTAATAGCAACTGTTATTTCTAGAATTGATAGTCTGTTACGTTATGGGGGTTTACAATCTTATTTTTAAATCAAATTTAAATGTCACGCTACTACTAATATGTTCATCTTCTCCTATAAATAGCATGGTACTGAGAAAATGATTTACAAACACGAACAAAATACTGAAACTCTTTTGCTATGGAACCTTGTCTCTCTGTTCTCTAAAAACTTATGCTCACCTTTAACAAAAACTTCAATTGTTCTATTCGTGTTCTAATTTGTCAATAAC
This sequence comes from Ipomoea trifida, assembly GCA_003576665.1. NCBI lineage: Eukaryota > Viridiplantae > Streptophyta > Magnoliopsida > Solanales > Convolvulaceae > Ipomoea > Ipomoea trifida. The sequence continues at coordinate 4,268,784 of CP025653.1, forward strand.
AATATAATTTGAGTGCTAAACTATATTGTTGTAAATATATTTTATTGAGAAACTTACGTTGCAATGTTCCCAGTATCTTTGAGAGATAGCAAAAAAGGTTTTAAGGATACTATGAGTGTCATGCGACTCAGATTTTGTTTCTCTTGACCGTGTCTCTGGTTTTGATGATTGTGCTTATTTATTATAATTTTTAACAGCATATGCTTCAATAGTTGCTCTCTTGTTAATGACAGGGATTGAAGCAAGATTTAAGCCACTCGTTAATCTTAAGGTTGGTAAAAATTTCAATGCACGAATATGTTTCATTTCAAACATATATGTAACTTTTCTTGCAAGTTACGTTACATTAGGGTTACTTAATTGGCAATGGGTTCACGTTTCGAATGGACCACCTCGATTATCTTCTTCGATCAGCTCGTGGATTTGGTATTATTCCAGATGAACTTTATCAGGTAATTGTTTATGATTGTTTTTCAGAAAAATTTTACCATGCTTAAAAAATATCGTGGCTATTACTATAAACAAAATATATATATGGGACAATAACATTTTTGGTAAATAAAATAATAGTCATTTATAAAAATATCACGATTCATTTTTGCAATAGACATTTTATTGGTATTGTAAAGTTTTTCTAAAGTTATGGATAAGGTTTTAATATCAGATACTAAAAATAGTAAAGAATATAAGAGTTAATTCTACCTGAGGTCCTTTGTCTTTAGTGGCAATTTTAAATTTAGTTTCAGACTATCGTTGTTGCCATTTAATATCTCAGACTATTATTTTATGGACACTTTTAGTCCTTCTCATTACTTTTCTTATTTTTAGTAAGGTTATTTTTGTATTTTTTATATTTTTCTTTTGTTATTTTTCTGATTTCACCTAGTTTAATTGGTTTAGCACTTTAGGGAACCTCTGATTTTTAATAATCATATTTTCAACCGATTTTTTTAGTAAAGTCCTAAACCAATTAAACCGGTTAAAATTGGAAAAATAACAAAAGAAAAATATGAAAAGACAAAAATGTCCTTACTAAAATAGAAAAAGTCATGAGAATGACTAAAAGCGCCTAAAAAAATAGCCTGGGTGTTAAATTGCAAAAACGATAGTCTGGGACTAAATTTGGAATTGCCACAAAAAATAAGAGAGTTCGGGTGGAATTAACTCAGAATATAATATATTTTGCAATTTAATAAAATTAAAGTAATTGATTTAATTTTATTAAATTGTAAAATGTATAACATTTCTAACTAATTTTAGTATTTGATATTGTTATAATTTGATATGAAAAGGAGTTCCAAACTTTATACACATGAATACATTAATTGCAATCTAATGACTTAATTACATTCATGAGCAGTCAATAGAGGAATGTGGTGGAGGAACCGCCCGGGACATGAATTACGGTCTGATTTGTCAGATCAAAGTCGGGATATTCCTAGTGGTCAGTAATAATTCTCATCTTACGTGTTTATACACACACACACATATAAGTAAGAATCTGCACTCATGAAAGAAGAAAGAATCAATTTTACCTATTCATGTGTGAAGAATAATAATTCTAAACGAAAGGAAGAAGTAAAAAATGTGGTACCAGCTCAGTAAATAATTCAAACTTTAAAATATATTGCGTGCAATTGTAACGCACACAAAATAAAATTATAAAGTTCATTCGACGTAGATGTATTCTCAATATCAACGACACTAAAACCGTATCAAATGTTATGTAAAGTGCACTAAACTCGTAAATATCACTAGATGCATTTTATAATATTGCTCAATACACTATAAAATGTTATTAATTACATTTAAAATTTGAGATATATATGAGCCATTGATCATCCCCAATTCTCTTCTAAGCGTATGTTCTCTCTATCTCCCATTTTCAAACTCATTCTAAAATTTGATTTGCATCCCTCTTCCCTGCTCACAAGAGATAGCCTCTAAGTTATACAATTCAAACTCCTTCTAAAAGGGTATTATATATATAGTGGTGTAAACCCACTTCCCTTCCCAATGTGGAGCAAAAGACTTCTTCTAAGTCTTCCCAACTCCATTTTCCAACTCTAATAGGTTTACTTTGAGAATCAATGTTTCATTCACCCATTATTTGTTTTAAGCATACAATAATCTCTTTGTCTCATTACGAAGAACATGAATCCACTTTGACCCGACCGGCCCAAACCTGTAGTGAACCCCACATATATTTGTACCACAAAATAACCACTTAAAATTGTCATTTTAGTTAAAAATTTCAATAATCCTCCACATGAATGAAAATTGATTTTCGGGACTGAAAAACGACACGACTATGTTCAGCGGTCGATCCCTACATAGGATAGGTAAGTGTTACCCTTTGAACCTTCCCTTATGAAAATATATTTACTCTACTAGCTCTTCGGTATAACGCGATGACTTTGAACAGTACTACCGTTTGTGTAGACGATGATATATCCTACATAGGAACCATCCAACTTTTGTTATGTTCTCATGGGTGTGCCAGTTTTGGCCATGGGTCATCGTTCCTAGTTCTGCAAGAGTTTCTAAAGAACTGAGCTCAGTCAATTCTCTTTTGAAGAGGCCCATTTTCTCTATCGCATAAGTGATTCTTTTTTAGTATCTCGCATACTCACTTATGTCAACCAACATTCAAATCATTAAAGCATCACTACCTCAATGTGCTAACCTCGTGTGGGAGTTACTATTCTAACGAGGAAGAATGGGTGCTAACCTCGTGTGGAGTTACTATTCTAACGAGGAATGGTTGGGAGTTTGAGACCCCCAGAGTGACATACTTCGATTCATAATTTAGTTTTCCCATGCCTTGATAGTTGAACTACACACTTATGTTTATATTATATTTATGTTCACATCCACCGTAATGTAGGCATGCCTTGGCTTACCTATATATGTTTCCCTGTCTTAATGGGGCATGCCTTGTAATGTGCAGTTGAGTGATATCAATTTTGGGCAAAATGTTTTAGAGACAAATTGTTATCTGCAAGAAGAAAATGTTGTCTCATCTGAACAAAGCTCTGTTGCTAAGAGGTTCCGTGGGTTCGCTGTACGTGCCCTCGATCCTTATTTCGTATGCAACGTAAGATATTCTCTTTTAAACTTATTAATAAAACCATTACTACATATTCAATAAAGAAAAATGATTATTTTCATTCCTATGTAATTTGTAGTTAAACCCATTACTATTTTAATTCCGATGTTCGAATTAAATGTACCGTAAGCTTCCACTTATTTAATTGTCTAAAAAGAATGTGCATTTTTAATTCCATACATTCTTTCTAACGGTAGATTGGAGTTTGTTTCTAAAGAAAAAATTAATGTTCATAATTATTATATGAATTGGCAATAATGACATTCTCATAACATGCAATATATTAGGGTCCAAAGGTCTCATCTCGGTGGGCTAATGATGGTAGCGTTCAAGAGGCCCTCCATGTTCGGAAGGTAATTATTTTGTAAATTATGCTAGAGATTCCGTTTATTTCATTGCATAACTTTTCACACCCTGATGTGCATAGAAAAATAATAAAATATAAAGTATTTTATTTTTTGTGCTGAAAGAATTCTTTTTTCTTTTTGTGTTTTAGAAACATAAAAGACTTGTTTACTTCAAGAAATTGTTATACGTTTTTTTCGTTTTCTAGTCATTTTTTTTTTTTTGTTTACTAACACTCATTTTTTAAAATTTATTTTTTTAGACTAACGCTTTAAAATTAATGCAAGTTTAATTTCAAGTCATTTTTAGACCTTATATTTAAAATGTTTCTGAAAATGTTTGGTTTAAATGGAATAAATATAATACTTTTATGTTTAATATATGAAAGATTTTTGCATTTTATTATCCGAACCAAATTTATATATGTATATAGCATAACTAAAAAGATGTTATGTTATGTTATTCTCTCTCTCTCTCTCTCTATGTGTGTGTGTGTGTGTATGGGGTCCAATTCATATGAGAACCACTCCCTATGTGACAACTTGTGGTATAATCCAGATTGTCCATTAGACAATATCTTATAACTAATAAGATTTAATTAATATTTTTTAACCTTTTTTTCTTAATTTAAGTGGTGGGTAGGGGTATAATTTTGTTCAATTTTTTCTTGCATGGAGTTTCCAAATACGTTATGCTACTTGATTTTAGGCCATTTTAAGGATTTTTCCAGTCGTTTTACTTTGTTCTTCGTTTTTTTTTGGCACCGGTGGTGAGTGTTCAGCATGACTTCATGTTTGTCCTCTTTCTTTTCTTTTTTTTTTTTTTTTGCGGTTCATTAGAGTATTCGTTTGATTACGTTTGTTGATAAATCTGTGATTTTAGTAGGGGGTTGTGTCGTCGGCTATTGAGCTGTGCATTGGGCGCTAGGTATAGTGCATCATAGGACTGCAAGTGTGTATTGGTTAGGTATTAGTGTGTATTGGTTAGATATTACTGCTGGTGTGAGGTTATGCATCGTAGGATTATACTATACAGCTTTGTGCACTCCTAGAGTAAAAGTTGTGCATTGCTAGTAGTAAATCTGTGGATTCTGTTGGGCAATGTTGTGCATTCTGTGTTAGCATGGTGATGGTCAATTTTGTGTGCATTGCAATTGTGACTGTGGCTTGTAGTTGTAGTATTTGTGCGTCAGTATTATAGTACCAGTGCATCGCTATTGTAGTTGTGATGCATTATGGTGTTAGTTATGGTGCATTATACTGTCGTTAGGGTTTTTTGTAATGGAGCTAGTTTTGTTTTTTGACTTAGGGTGTGGGTGTTTGTTTTCATCAATATTGTTAGAGAAGAAACAAGTTTGAAAATCATATTGTGCAATGAATGTTTTCCTTTCATTTACCCAATTGGTTGTTTCTTGAAAGACAAATTTGCGTTTTGAAAAAAAATATTCTTTACTATTTTATTCTCCTATTTTCCTTAATCTAAGCATATTTGTTTGTTAAATCATAGTCGTTCATTCTTTTTTTTTTTAAGGGTCACACTTGTGTGAGACCGTCTCACGGATCCTTATTCGTGAGACGGGTCAGGTCGGTCAAAGCAGCATGCAAATGTCATACTTATATGTGCAAATATCATACTTATATGCTCAAATATAACACTAATCAAGAATACAATTTTTGTTACTTGAAAGAGAAAAAGTAATACATTTTTTATAATAAATAATGTTGACAAGTGCCCCTTACTTATAAGGGCAAATATAATACTTTTGAGGAAAAAAGTAATACTTTTAAATTGAAATGTAAAAGTATTATATTTTCCCTTAAAAGTATTACATTTACCCTTATAAGTAACAAAAATTTTATTCCTGATTAGTATTACATTTGAGCATATAAGTATGACATTTGTGCATATAAGTGTTACAATTGCATATTGACCCGAACCGTCTCATGGTGAGACGGTCTCACACAAGTTTTTGCCTTTTTTTAATGGTTCAGATTATATATACCACAAATTCTCACCTAGGGAGTGGTTTTCAGGGTGATCATATGAGAACTCCTCTTCCCATGAGTATGGGAGAACAAATCATGGCCTTTGATCTTGGTGTTTTGGATGGTGGTGATTTGATCTGATTTTATTGTGTATTTATTTATGTGGGGGTAGTTTAGTCATTTTTAAGTGCATTTAAAAGCTTTTAGTTACTCCGTATTATTTTTGGGAGTTATGCATGATTATAGGAGTAGTAGTATTGGTATATGGAATTCTTCCACCTTTATGTGTATATTCCATTTTATTCTGTGGTTGTTGAGGTTGTGGACATGTGTGTGTCGTTTTTTTGTTAGGGGTTTGGGATTCTGTGGTTGTGTGCAGTCGTGTTGTTCGTTATGTGCATATCAGTGTCATGCGTTGGGTGTTGTTCGTTATGTGCAGTTGTTTGGTCCGTTGTGTACGTGCATTCTAGGGAGTTTTTGCCACTTGCAATGTAGTGTGGACGAGTGGTTTGTGTTTCTTATGTATCGTGTGTGCATTTGTTTGGTGCATTGTAAGTTTTCATTTTTTTTATGGAGTCGTCGGTGGCAAGTAAGCTCTCAGTTTTTTTTTCATGTATCAATCCAGTGTTCTCTTTTCTTTTTATTTTTTAAAATTTTTCTGGTGAGAGTGTGGTGTTTGGCGACGGAGTGGGGCTGGGTGTGTGGTTGGTGAGGAATGTCGGGTTGTTACTACATAGTGTACATTTGTTTGATTCGGTGTGTACATTGCTACTAATTAACATTTTTAACATTTAAAAATAATACTTTCCAAAAAAAAAACATTTAAAAATAATACTAACATTTATAGTGGTGTTGAAAATTAAGATTGAACGTAAAAAAATAAGTTTATAAAGAATAATGTATTTAACTAGCCAATATAATTATATTCATACACATAATGCAAAGATGACATGGTTAATTAGTGTGTGACATAGCAAACTCCCGCCTAGGCCCTAGGCGCTCCTAGACCGAGGTGAGTTGCTCCCTAGGCGTCCGCCTAGATGGCCGGCCGCCTAGCGCCTAACTCGGCCGACTGGGCCGAATTTGGCTGAGTTAACGAGTCCAACTCAGTAGAGTTAGCCGAGTTAACTTGAGCAAGTCGGCTTTGTTAATTTTATTATTATATTTATATATATTTAAATTTATTTATTTATATAAGTAAGAGAAGTATATATAATATATATAATATAATATATGACATACACCTACACACATGAATAAATTTTTTGTTTTTATAGGTCGCCGCCTAGACCGCTTAGGCGCTAGGTGCTAGTCCACCGCCCGACTAGCGCCTACTGCAACCATGGACATAGCAATGATGACACTGATAATTTTTATTTTGTAATATGACGATAAAAAAATAAAAATACATTAATGATATCTAACAAGACATGTATAATGCAAACTAAATTTTCCATATGAAAAAGAAATCAAATTAAAATCAAGTTTAAAATAAAGTACCCCAAGATATATTTTACGCAATCTTAGAAAGTTATATTGTAACCCAAGTCTAAAACATGGACTGCCCTTCAATTTTGGACACAGGGAACTATTGAAGAGTGGGAGCAGTGCAGAGATCATTTGTTATATCACAAAACTGTATTTGACAGCCGACCATATCATGCAATTCTTAGCCAGAAAGGTTACAGATCTCTCATATACAAGTATGTAAGATATAATACAAGTACAATTAATTTATTTTTAAATTTTATGGTTAAGTCTCTCTTTATTAGTTTGAGAGTGCGGTAACTTCATTTCTATTTATAGAAGTAAGTATAATACATTTTTTAATTATTTAATTTTTATGATTAATTCATTCGGATATTATGCTTCAATTGTTGTACTTATCATACAAAAAAATAAATAAAATCTCACAAGCATAACAAGCATTTGCAACATATCTTCAAGATATTTATTTACTACTAAGTATATGTTTAAAGGATTGTTTTCTAACTAATCTAAAATAAAAGATGATATGTATTTCAGTGGAGATGGTGATTTGTATGTGCCCTCACTTGCTGCTGAAGCATGGACAAAAGCAATGAAATATCCTATCATCGATGATTGGCGACCTTGGTTTGTAAACAATCAAGTTGTTGGGTAAGTTATAAAAGCCTATCATAGATTTATAATATATGAATTATGAAGTATAAGAAAAGCTGATTCAAATTAAATCGTTCAATTGTCATATAGTTATACAAGAACTTTCTCCAACAACATGACATATGCCAAAATCAAGGTGATAATTTACTCCTATTATTTTGTTTACTAGCTAAAAATATGTATGTTTATGTATAACCCGTAGTTCATATTTGTAACAGGGATCCGCACACATTGCTCCAACGGTCACGCCGCTTGAATGCTTAGTCATGTTTAAGAGATGGATATCTTATGAAAAACTTTAAAATTTGTACAAGGATAGTGAAATCTATGTTAAACATATGTACGTTATAAAAAAAAAAATAATAATAATAATAATAATATAATAATAATAATAATAATATAATAATAATAATAATAATAATAATAATAATAATAATAATAATAATAATAATAATAATAGTTGTTGTTGTATTATACTAGAGTTTTATTTTGATCTATTATGATAAAATCTATGTTTTAAAAAATACAAAAATTATTTTATTAGAATATCATTTTGATGAATAAATTGCACTGGGGTACAATTTTGGAATTGAATTGCATCTTTTTTTTTTTTAATACTTGAAAGTTGAAATAGTGAAAATTTTATTGCTCAAATAATGATTTATATGAGGCAATTATTCCCTGATAATACAATAAAGCCCAAGAACTCAACACACTATAATACTAATTCCTCAGCCCAATACTATAATATAAAATATTCAATTAAGCCTAAAAATCAACAAAAGTTCCAGCCCAAGGAAAAAATGAATACAAATCCGAAACCGTAGCCCATAACTTAATTGCAACTGCTACCGTCGTGGCAAATTATTTTATGGACCTGGATTCACGATGCACAATTTACATACTGAATATTCATAATAGGGATGATAACGGGGCGGGAAGGGGACAGGGAGTGCGTTCCTAAAATCCTGACCCCGTCTCCATTCCCGTCCACGGCGGGGAATGAAAAATAGTCCATATCTCCGTCCCCGCGGAGAATTAGGCGGGAACGGATAATCAGTCAATTCTTAGTCAAAATCTTAAATTAATGTAATTTTAATTTTAAAAAATTTATATATATATATATATATATATATATATATATATATATATATATATATATATATATATATATAATCCTTAATTATAATAATTATTCAGGGACGGGGCGGGCGCGGATGGGTATCCCCGATTCCCCGTCCCCGATCCCTGAAATTTTTTTCATCCCCGCGCCCGTTTTAGACAGGGACGGGGCACATTGCCATCCCTAGTTCACAATTTATATATTAAATGTTCATAATTTACATACTGTAAATTCTGAACATTTAGTATGTAAATTGCGATGGGTCCAAGGTGGACCCGGGTCTATGGTATAACTATTGCATTGTCGTTGTCTACGCCATCATGTCACAACAGCTTGCACACCACTGCCACTAAGGCTACCAACAACTTTTGGGCATAGGAAAGGATTCAGAAAAATTTTTCAACAGGAGCGAAAGATTAATACAAAAGATATAGTGTGAAAAAAAAACATTTAAAAGTATAGTTATAAATATTGTTGGATATGGACAAAAAATCAAAACACATCAAAAGTTTATTTTTTAAAAGATTAGGGAAAATGGTCAAATAGGACATTGAACTTTAACTGAAATGTCTTACTCAATCAATTCAAGATCACATCTCCAAAATCGTAATCTACAACCTTATTTCCCTCCTAACTTAGGAGTCCTAAGAGATCTACTCACACATATCTAAAAACATAATAAGTGTGACTGAAGGTTATACCATTAATTTATGTTTGTTTTTTCTGTATTTTTTTTATACATAATGCTATACAAGTTGTACTTTATAATATTTTGGACAAACATACCCCTACCGTTATAACTTCTGTTATCTTTTCCACTATTGTTACCATGCACATGCATCCACCATATATTTTCTTATATTCTTCAATAATAATAATATATGCACATTGTATAATGGAATTATATATGTTAGTAATTTTCTAAAATATAAATTTCAAATTTATAAAAATATTTTACATTATTATTATTAATATTTACAATAATTTAAATATTTAAAATCTAAATAAATTTAATATTTTAATATAAAATACTAATATTGGGCACCTATTTTTTGCGCATCGCGCATAAAAATACTAGTTAAAGATATAAATGACAATAGATTCATAATAAAAGCACAATTCATAGCAATCACGAGATAAAAGATCAAACTAGTCAAAGCTACAAGTAAGACTGCGAGAAATGAAACAGAAATAAACTTATCTATATTGAGATAAAAATCCAAATCTTGAATCTTTAATCCAAATTAAAGTAGTAATTGAAATTGAATCTAAGTAATGATTATAAATTGAAATTGAACTTAATAAATTGAATATAAAAGTGTTGAGATTTAAAAGGTAAAAGTAGTATTCTAAAGAGATCTCTAAAGGAAAGTAAAAAAGTTGCATCCAAAATTCTAACTCATTCCTTTTATAGTTTTCGGAATGACCTGTGTTACGAGGTTTGCTACGAGTGTAACGTGCCTTATAACAACATAAATAACTTGCTGATGCCTTTCATTATGACTTCAGTTATGCGCGTAATGCATGTTCATAATAACATAATTGGCTCGCAGATACTTCCCATTATGCACCACCCTGTTACAAGCGTAACGCAGCTCGTAACAACAAAGATAACCTTCTGATGATTCTCATTACGAACCTTGTTATGAGCGTAACGCTACTCGTAACAACAAAGGTAACCTTTTAATTGATCTTGAGCATTACAAGCCTGTTACGAGCATAATGCTACTCGTAACAATAGAGCTACATTTTTTATCTTGAGCATTACGAGCATAACGCTGCTCATAACGGCAGAGATTTGACTTCCATCCTATTTTTGCTTATTTTTTACAAAGTACTCTTGAACAAATAAATAAATAAATAAACAAAAGAAATAGTAAGTTGGAGATTAAAGAAGAGTTTACTTATCAATTATTATAACGTGGGCCACTAATATAAATTTTATTTATTTATTTAATTTTTAAAAACAACATAAATTTTATTTTAATATACTAAAAATTCATTTTAAATATATTAAAGTTTGTTTTAAAAATTCATTTTATATACTAAAAATATACATTTATTAATACTTGAGACTTCAATTTGAAACATGGTGTAAACTATATTTTGCAGTTTACATATGAAGCAGTCAATGAAAATACGAGATGCAGCCCAACTTCTACCGGTCATTATACGGTGGACCATGATCCACAATTCACTGTGGATCATGCCCACAAAACGACGTCGTTGTAGTAAGTGGGAAAAATGACGGTCATAAGTCATAATGAAGCTATGTAACTGATACTATAGTTTATCTCAAAAGATACGGTCTTACATTTGTTTTTATATTATCAAATGAAACTGTAGTTATATCAAAATGTAACTATAGTTGTGTTAAAATGCAATTGCAGTGTATATTGATACTGAATAACAATTTCACATTTGTGTTTTTATATTATCGAATGAAACTGTAGTTATACATTTGTGTTTTTATATTATCGTATGAAACTGTAGTTATATCAAAATGTAACTGTAGTTGTGTTGAAATATAATTACAGTGTATATAAACTGATACTGAATAACAGTTTCACATTTTTTGGTGTATATTGTCCAATGAAACTGTAATCATATCGAAATGATATTGTAGTTGTGTTGAAAGGAAACTGCAGTGTATTATAAAAGAAATGGTAGTTGTACTGAAATGAAACTGAATAACAAGTTCACATATTTGAGTGTATAATATCGAATGAATGAAACTGCAGTTATATCGAAAAGAAACTGCAATTGTGTTAAAATATAACTGTAGTTGTGTTGAAATGTAACTACAGTTTATATAAATTGAAACTAAATGATGTGGAACGAAAGTAGTGTAATCGGTCTGTTTTCATGTGGACCGCAGTGAACAGTAAAATTTGCCAACTTCTACACGCAATTATTTCAAGTGAACATAGCAGCAAAAATATAAATCCAAATTTTATCCCTGTTTAGTGTCATTTCTGTTCATCATGGTAGCCTTGGGCCTTTCGTCTTCACCCCACTGTGTCCTCATACGCCCAAATCCACCGCAGCCCCAAGCACCTCCCTCTACTTCTTCTTCAAATTCAAGCAACACCCATTGCTTAACAAGGCGTAAAGCTTTCGCCTTTACTGCTTCGGTTGTGTCCTCTTACATTCTCGATTTGTATCAGACTTCATCGCCTAATTCCTCTGCTGCCGCATTACAAGTGGATGATGAGCTTCAGCAAGAGGAAGACAGGCTTGTTCAACTCTTTCAGGTACTTCAGGGCATATTATGTATTTCTGTGAGGGGGGTGTAAAGAAAATATCATGACAATCTTTGGTGCATTTTCTTTCTTTCTTTCTTCGCTCTTTCTTGATTTCTGTATTCTGCTTTAGCTTCTTCTGCTGTAGAAAATGTTTGGTCTGTATTCTTTACAAAGGTTCTGTTCTTATGGCTTTGGTAATTTCTTTTGTTTTAAGAGTATTCAGTAATAATTGGAGGAAATTTTCTTAATAGTAATTGAATTATCTCTACCCGTGTGAAACTTTAGACTGAATTGGTCCAATACTGATTATTTGGAAATCAATTTCATCAATTTGGAGTGTTTTGTTGAAAAGAAAAAAAATGGACTTTTCACTTTTTTTTCTTGGCCTTATTTTGGCCATGGAGCTATGTTGGGGAGGCCGGTAAAGGCCAAGTCTAGCAACTAGTGGTTGAGGAATTGTTGGGGTCGGTAAAGAGTTTAAAAGGCAAGCCAAGGAAATAAAGTTGCGTCTTCTACTAGCTATAGTTATAGTTTTTGACGTAGCGGTAAGCGCTTGATCTGACAAGTGGTATCATAGCCAAGTCACTGGAATAAAGAAGTTGCGCCCTTCGCTACTAGCTATAGCTTTTGGCTTAGTGATAGTGATAAGCGTTTGATCCTAATAGGCTACTACATTAACGTGGTAACAATCTTTCATTACATACTAATGGCAGAGTGTACTTGGGCAAATTTCTCATTTCTTGATTTGTTGAATCACCCTTGGCTGTTAAGAGAACTTGTTACTGAACATGTAGGAGGCATCCCCTTCTGTTGTTTACATTAAGGATATTGAGTTGGCCAAAGGCTCCAAGGACACTCCTGTGACCGAACTGGCAGATGATGAGACAAAGGTGGAAGGAACAGGTTCTGGCTTCATTTGGGATAAGTTTGGTCACATTGTACGGTTCCTTTCCTGATACTTAATTTATGATTATTATCTGCAATTGATTTTCCTCTTAGCTACTAAAGCTTGTCCTTCAACGTATTTGAATTTCTTGGAAATTCTAAAGCTTCAGTTGTTATCAGATACAAGCATCCCATGTATCCTTGAATAGATTTCAGAATTTGTTTATATTTGTCTGAAGAAGATAATCGTGAACGCTATGACCATAGTCACTGCAATGCACATGAGTTCCTTTGAAAGTGTACGGCATGGTTGACTAAACTAAAGTTGTTCTTAAGATACCTGCACATATGCAATAGCTATTTGGTAGGTCTATATCTTAATTCCAGAATCCAGAGACTTATGAGATTTTAGTCGCAATAACATAATGCTCTTTCTGTGAATTTGAGTTTACTCTTTAAACGACATATATTGTGTAAACTTTTTTGTGCATTAGGTAATTCTGTTTAGTATGGACATGCTTATTTTGAGTAACACATTGGTGTGTTTATGATAGGTTACTAATTACCATGTTGTCGCTAAATTGGCAACAGATCAAAGTGGACGGCAGCGTTGTAAGGTTTTCTCTAGCATTGGCGTGACCATATTTTTTATGGTTTTTACCTAAACAGTCAGAGACTCAGAGAAACCAATGTATCTCATTAATTTTTTTTTACAGGTATTTTTAGCGGATGCTAAAGGTAATAGCATTGCTAAAGAAGGAAAGATTATTGGTGTGGATCCAGCAAATGATCTCGCAGTCCTGAAGGTGTTGTCATCACTTCTTTTCTCCTCATTGCATACACTGATTGCTTTATATGTAAGCTGTCCTATTTGGTAGATCCATCATCCATAACATTAAAAGACGGGATCTATAGCTAAATGATCAAATTCATTGAACTAGTTTCAAGCTCTTCTAAAGCTTTATAGTATTTAGTGGAACTCAATATGTATACATGTGGGTGTGCCTGACAAGTGGAGTGCTTAGTTTTTGTACCAAACTTCCAACATGTGATAATTCTTTACAAGGTAGTATGAATCAATGCCCCCACCACCGGGGTTTGATTCTGTGACCACCCATTTCGAATGGTAACAGAGCTGCCATCACACTGCATAGTAGTTGGCAAATTTACTCTTATCTAAATCTCCGTTAAATGCTAATTTATGCAGGTTGACGTTGAAGGGGTTGAACTAAAGCCTGTCCTTCTCGGTTCATCTCGTGGTTTACGTGTTGGTCAGAGTTGCTTTGCCATAGGAAATCCCTATGGATTTGAGAACACACTAACAACAGGGGTAACGTGATTCTGAATTTGTCATCACACTTCATGCTGCATGCTACCCAAAATTTGTCTACTTTCATAAACTTTAAATATTCTCCTCAAACTACCGATTTCTTTTTGTTGAAAGGCGCATAGGGCATACTTTTATGCTTACTAATTAACCCAAGGTGGCTTACCTTGCTTGTGAACTCCTATCCTTGATATGGTTATTGACACTTATGAATGATTGCATTTCATGCAACTATTTGATTAATTTAGATGTTCAGGTGGTCAGTGGATTAGGCAGAGAGATACCTTCTCCAAGTGGAGGAGCCATTCGAGGAGCTATTCAAACAGATGCCGCTATTAATGCCGGTAGCCCTCCTTTTTTGTTTTGTTAGAAGTCCCCTTTAGGAGTCCAAACTATTGAGAAATGCAACAGACCTATGATTATTGTTGTACTTCATTTCTAATTGTTAGTTGCATATACAGGGAATTCTGGCGGCCCATTGATTGATTCGGACGGCCATGTTGTTGGAGTAAATACAGCCACGTTCACTCGCAAAGGTAAAAGGATCTGTTACCCTGTTTCTTCTCATGGTAATTTTTTATGAGCTAATGATTGATGTATAGCATTATGACAGCAGAAATGTTATTGTTAAGAGTCCCACATTGAAAAAATAAGAGAGAACATATGAGTTTTACAAGACCATGGGTTAGACTAGCTAATAATTGGGTTCAATCTTTTATTTGGCCCATATGCATTATAGCTCAATTGAGTGTCCTTAGCCCAATCTTAGATTACAACATGGTATCAGAGCCTGTTTGGTCCACTTGATTTCATTTAACCTTTTGGGTGACTCGGCACAGGTTCAGGAATGTCCTCGGGAGTTAATTTTGCCATACCAGTAGACACAGTTGTACGAACCATACCTTACTTGATCGTGTATGGAACAGCTTACAGAGATAGATATTGAAGATCTACTTGAATTTCAAACAATTGCTTCCACCCCTCATAGCAGGTACATCCTAGCCTCTTAACTCATGGCCTTAGTGGTTTTCGTTGGATGGTAATCGAAATTGATGTTAGGGCTTTTCACTGAACGCTTGAGGTTGACCCACTGTCCCGGTGCATCTCCTCGTAACAGAGTTGATGCATCGAATCCCATGTACGAAATAAATTGTTAGCAGTTAACCGAAACTCGATGATTTTTCCTGTAAACAAACTTTGCTTTATTGCATGAAAACTAGAAAGCGAAAAATCAAATTATATTTGGCACAAGTGTTCAATTATCTCAACTTAAATAGTTCTAGAATCCATTATTGCCTATCTACACTACACCCCCAACCCCCCCTCCCCACACGCGCACACAGTCACACACAAACATATGTATGCATATTATATTCAGATCTCTCAATGCATCATCCGATGATCATGGGACAGAGTTGTAAGGTGCCCCTAGGCCGATGGGAAGAATGGGAAAGTCGGTCATTTATGCTCTTGGCGGACTAGTCAGTCTAGTTGGCTTTTTTTTTTTTTTTTGGGAAAAAAAATTGTTTGGTTTATTTTGTGCTGTGTTTATGTGTGTATTTGCTACTTTGATGGATCATTGAACTGAATCCAGAATGTTGCAATGGATCCTTATTGGAATGAAGACATATGAGAATGGATTAGCAAGGTGGGTTCATTTGTGCCTTTATGGAGCCAACTTGCTACAAGGATTGTGGAGATTTTCTTCCTTTTGCATTAAAAAAAGAAGGGATATGCTCCTTAACATGCTTCTTGTACATTGTTATGTTTTTAACATGCTTCTTGTACATTGTTATGTTATGAAAGGTCACAATGTGCCATGAACAATCCGATAGTTCATGGTTCCGGATGAAACTTTAATTAAAAAAATTATTGGATGTCTCATTTGCTTTTTGCACGTTTTTTAAAAATTAAAGTAAATGTGATTTGCTTTCCAATTATGCCTCTAACTTTTTCACTTTGAGAAATAAAAGCAATAAAGAAAGCAAAAGTTATAAGAGTAAATTGGGAAAAGTAGAATGATGGTAATGTTCAATGTTAGAAAGATGACAACATTTTGGGACAAACTAAAAAGGAATGTAACACAGGTAAAATGGGACAGGGAGTAATAAATTTTTTTTTTTTTTAAAACCTATTTTTAATTCCAATTTAAAAAAAAAAAAACCTATTTTTAATTCCAATTGGACAGAAATTTGCCGGTTTCTCCGTCAACAAAGAAGCCAACAAAGAGTCAATTTTTACCTGTTATTAACTTAAATTACTTGCAAATTGATTTAATTGCACAAGTTTTAAAAAGTTAATTGCTAAATTACATAAAAATGTGGAGTTCAAGTGTCTAATTCGATCTTTTTTTTAGTTAAAAGGATTTAATTGCATTTTGGTCTATAATTGAAGCTCATATTTGACCCTTATCCTAGTAATATTTAATGGAAACTCAAATTCAAAAGAAATTATTGTATCAAAAAAAAAGGAAAAAACATAACTTTTGTGATCACTAATCAAGTACCTAACCAAAGGCATTATGAGTATATTGAAAGCAAATATGGAATGTTTACATCAGAAGAGTCTTTGTAGAGATTGGAGGACAATTACAATACACAGGAAAACACAAAGCCACAATGTCTTGCTCTCATATACACAACAATGTGCAAATAAATTAGAAAAGAAATGGGAAAATTGTTTAATTTGAAGATTTCTGTAAACAAATTAAAAAAAGAAATGGGAAAAAAATTTGTTTAATTTCAAGATTTGTTGGAGAGCAACCTGCATTCACTACTATGAGTTCTGCTCATGCAAGGATACGAGAGACAGCTGTTCATCAATGGAGCAATCCACATGACATGACGTCCGACACGAGAAAGGGATGAGTATGAGACCAAGACCTCGCTGTTCTATCGGGGAAGGGGAAGAGCGTCTGGTGCTACGGTACTCAACCGCGTCTTGAAGAATGATGTTTCCTTGCTTATCAAGGCAATAGAATGAGCCCGCAAAGAATCGGCCATCATTGACACCAACCAACATTCTACGATGCAAGAGCTTCTTGACACTGGCCACATGACCGGTAGAGTTGTTTTGCTCAGGCCCACTCGAGCTTACATCCTGAACTTGGGGAGTGCCTACTCCTTGGAAGGTGTCCATTCACAAAAGTTATAATTGGATCAAAGTCTCGAACTCAAGATGTCACTCACGCTTGTTCTGGCAAAGATATTACTCTGCAGAAGATAATAAAGAAGAAAATAAGGAGGAATCTAAGATAGTAGTTATCTAAACACCTTAATATTTCCTCGAATATGCAATGCTGAAACTCCTATAGGGTTTTAATTGAAACGAACGACAAATACCCGGGAACATAGGAATCATCACAAACACATTCAAACTTGCTAGTTTTTGATCCTAGTCAAAACCAACTAACAACAAACATCTAAACCTATGCAACATAACCTCTCTTTTGGGTGTACCAGGGTTTTCACCGTTGGACACAATGACTAATCCCCTTGCTGGATTGTAAGCACCTCTAATGGAGATTTAAGGTCACTCCATACCCAAAGCCAAGGATAAAATCCTTGACGTTTAGTTAAGGATGGATGAGTCTCTTCCACCCAACCACACCCCCGGTTGAACCTCTAACTCTTTAAGTATACTCATACTGTACAAGTATGAGAAGGCAATAATTCTCAAACTAACAGTGTAAATGTATCAATTCCAAATATTATCAGCAAAGGTAAAAGGCCCACACTATTCAACCAAACAACAAATTGTGGGAATTGGCAGGTGAATTAGACTAAAGAATGACTGATACAAAAAACAGCAGAGGAATTAATAGAATGACTTAGAAAGAAAAGTCCTTTTTTATCAGTAGTAATTCTTATGGCATTTTCATTGAATTCCATGATTGTGTTTAATGATATATCCATCTAAAACACCAGGTAGAGCATTAATCAACCAGTATTCTAGTCTAATCAAAAGCTCCAAATTGTTTGGCACCACTAATTATTTCGATCCCACAAAGCGCAATTAAAATGGGGAATCCTTACAACTAAACACAAACAAGCAAATTTCATTAAAATCAAAAGAGTATGAAAATATAAAAATAAAGAATCAAGTGCATAGAATGTCAAGAGGAGAAGATTGAGTAAATTACATTTCGGAGCAAACAGTTTCAGTAGTGGGCCTCTGGGTCGCCGGAGCTCTTGCCCTCGCTGAAAACCCTATCTTTGTTCAATTCCTAGTCGCCCGGCGACTCCAATGTAGAGAACTCGTCGATGTATGATTGCCGGCGAGGCGGCACCAGCTATCTGGCAAAGGAATGAGAGATAAAAAGAAGAACTTTACTCGATTTAGGGTTCAACAATTCTATTTCCTTTTCTTTTTTTGTCCTTTTACATTTTTGGCTTCAAATTGAGGGTTTAAGTTTCTCGACAATGCATTAACACCCCTAATATTTTTTAAAATTACATAATTAATCACTGTATCCAACTTTATTGTTTTTACTAGTTAAAAATAATTCATTTTGCTCTCGAAGCTTAGCATAGTTGGTTCGTCACCTGACTTAAAGGTCATTGTAAATAATTATTAGTATTAGTATTTATATTTATATTTTGTATTTAGTAAAATGTATGGTGTAGAATATCTTGACTTATCTTTCTATTGTACAGGAGAGTTTTGTGTCTCCTTAGTCATATAGGATTGTATTATTCTATTGTTTTGAATTAATGCAATTCTGATAATCTCATTTGGTATCAGTTAGCGTTACGACTCTCCTCTTTTTTCTCCCAACCTAATGATATCGACCAATTCCTCTGAGCATGCGGTGACTGCAGCCACCCTCCGCCACCCACCACCAACTCCCTATCTGCAGCACTTCACTTTGTGTCAATTATGACTAGAGGCAAATTAGGTGAATTGATTATAGAGGCTATAGGGACGGGGTCTTGTAGGCTTAGGATTAGTTCAACGAACGAGATTACTTAAATTTTAAAAAATCATTTTTAGTTCATCAATCATTTAGCTTTAATTGTTTAAATCTTTATTTGTTGCCGATGTTCATAAAACATCCCTAATTTTATTTTTAAAATTTGTGATTTGGTTCATATTCTAAATTTTATTAATAGGTATTATTTGTAAAATCTCATTTGTCCACAGCATAATTTGCGGTGAGACAGAGAGCTGCCACAACTCAAGGTATTTCTCCTAAACCTTTTAACATACAAATCCAATAATTCCAATCATTACCCGCTGTGTGAACCATGCTATCAAATAATGTACATTCAATATAAAAATAATGTACATTGTATTCATGGAATATATATTATTTGTGTACTGAATGTACATTATTTTTATAGTATAAAAATAATGTACATTCAGTACAAAAATAATGCTCATTTAGTACATTAAAAATGTACATTTTATTATGGTCTACACAGCTGCGTGGACCATGGTCCACACAATAATTTGCCCAATAATTCAATCCCCATCCTGCTTGTGCTTGCAAGTCCCAAGCCCACTTTTTTTTTTTTTTTTTTTTTTTTTTTACAAGCCCACTTTCTTAGCCCATATTTGTATTATTAAGCTTGACCTAACCTACCGCAAGCGGGATGGCAAATTATTGCATGGACCATGGTCTACACAGCTGTGTGGACCAAAAATAAAAAGTACATTATTTTTATACTAAAGGTACATTATTTTTGTATTGTAGGTATATTATTTGACAGTATATATCAAATAATGTACCTTCATACAAAAATAATGTACCTACAGTACAAAAATAATGTACATTCAATACAAAAATAATGTACTTTTTATTTGTGGTCCACACAACTGTGTGGACCATGGTCCATGCAATAATGATTGAAGCGGGATCCACCCAACCAACGATTTTATCAATCTCATTAAAGAAAACAAACGGGGTATTGTAACAAATTTGGATCATGTTACTTTACCCAATTAAAACGGTAAATAAAAACAAAAACAGAAAATATTTTCAAAGATTATTAAATACCTTAAAATAGCAGAAGAATTGTTAGATTTCTCCATCCCATTCCCATATAAGCTAGTATGATTTAAGATAAAATCACATGAAAGTAGCATGCATATTCAACAAACACACACAAGAAGATTATGCTGAAACTTGCAAAAAAAAAAAAAAAAAAGATTATGCTGAAAGAACATGTAGCATATGCTATGATCAACTGATGGCGGTTATGCACACTTAGATCAAAACTAACACAGATCAGAGATCGAAATCTGGGAGGGATGGGAAGGGATAATAATGTTTCAATCAACAAACTAACATATCATCTGATCTCTCATCAACAATAACAAACACCCAAGCAGCCAGCCATAAAAGCAACTAGCAAAATGCATGCATGCCTGCCTGCCTGGATCTATATTTTTGGGTGCCTCACAATAATTTTTACTTTGTAATGGATCATAAAATCCCATCTCACAAACCATTACAATAAGCGCCGCCCTTCACACTCCCATCTTCACTTACTTGCTGCCTGCATCAATCAAATTTGCTTCAATGTATCAGAAAACGCTTCAGCATTCGCAATCTTTAATGAAATAAACATTTGTTTATGCATCATATATGGTATGCTAAGGTTTCCTTTGTTTGTAGGCTTGTACTATATATGCAACAAAAGATAATAATATGGCACGATTGCATATTCAAACTCAAAAAGTATCAAAAAGAATTCACAAGTTCAGAGTAAAAACTCAACATAGATAGATAACAAGCACGCATTTATAAACACAAACAATCAAATCGGTTGTGAGCTGTGACGAGAGGAACAAATCGCAATATAAGAACTCAACAAAATCATACTTCACTAATTGCAACTTTTCATTATCCTTTGATCAATGTTCAATTCTTAAATTGATTAGGTTTATATCAAAGGTTGTTATATGCAGACAAGGAATCACATGGTATGCAGCTTATCATGAGGAAAAAAGGGATGGATTTGTTATATATTATGCTATTTTGGCTATTTTTCTTTTATGAATATTGCTTGTTCTTGTAAGCCAATTATATCAAAAAGCAGATAAAATTAAAGGTCTTCATAAAAGTGAGTTTCCTATGCTTGTAAAATGAGCAAGATAGTAATCATGAAAGTAGGAAAAAAAGTTCAAATGATTTGAAGTCTACTATTACAATAGTTTAAAGTGAATCTGACTTATCATTATGAGAATAAAGAAATTTTGCTTTCTTTCAATACCTTTATTTGGTTTTGGAACCATTCTTTCCTAATTTACAACTTTGGATCAAAATCCTCCACATTTATTGTTCAATTCACCTTATTAAACCCATTGCTTATCCTAACTCCAACCCTCAAGTATCTATCTTAATGCCCATAAATCGTTTTGTAAATAATGTCAAAATTAATAAAGCACACATATATTTACCTCTACACTAATATTCACTATATATACATAAGCACACACAAGGTCTGGTTTCCGTGCGGTTACTCACCATTAGGTACGCATAAATGCAACACAAAATGTTCAGAAATACACCATTAGGTGTGATGCGGTATGGTGCATTTTTTTAGTGTGTGATGCATTTTCGAACACTGTGTGATGCTTTTTTGCATACCTAATGGTGAATTCGCATCGGTCACACAGGAAGCACTAGCCGCATTTGAACCAGTACCAACACACATACATATATGTAGGTATGTACATTAACATTGCAAGTTAGATCATTTGATGTTTCTTAGTTTAGTTGACAAAAGTTGACAAAAACTATTTTATTTTTTTAAAACAACAATACAATTAAGCAGGGATTTTAAAAAAATAAGTCACAAATACAAGGAGGTGGGGAGGAATTTCAAAGGCTCTAGACCAACCTAAGAACCAATAGCCTTTAACAAGAACATATACTACATCTCCTAACATGCTAATAAACAACATTATCAAAAGAATGAAAAATTGATGATTCTTTGTATGAGTTGATTTAGTATTAGCAAATACGGAGTAAACTTTATATATTTTAAAAGTTTTATTAAAGAAAAATAAACCAAAAAAAAATTTGACCATTTGAATAGTAAATTAAATAATGTATATAAACTTGTATAAAGTGTTATGTTAAAAGTATACACGAGAAGTATTTATAAACCTAATCCAGCTAACACAATCATATATCAACTATCAACTAACTTAATTAGCTATCAGTTTATTGCCAAACACCCCCTTACACGCATCCAACCCACCCGATCATTACACTCCAAAAATCTAATCCACTAGTATCTAAAGATAACTAAGACTAGTAAGATTGATGTAAATTACAATTCCTTCCATTTATTAAATAAACTTCTTTATGAAGAACTCAAGAGTTCTATAAGACAACTTAGGTATGTTCCCATGATATCTCAGAAACCTTACTCTAGATTTCTTCATAGAAAAATTACATATGATTACTTTTCTTGATAAACAAACCACTTTGAAGGATATATATAGAAATACAAAAGCAGAAATACCATGTAATAAACAAAAAGGGACAAGTTGGATTCATTTCCTTCATAAGTTTGATATGATCTTTGAGTTGACAGTCATGAACTTCTAGCCTATACATAATAAATTCAATTTACTTAAAGACTATAAGTGTATCCAGTTCAAAAGAGACAAATAACATTAAAGACATCACCACCAGGATCTTTTGAGATCTTATGAAGACCTAAACAATTCTAAGGATCATTTCATATATCATATTTTAAGAAATGATTAGCTAGTAGATATTGTTTAACAAGATCATAAGATTCTTTTTCATTTAGACCTATATTCCCATCTAAGTCTTAGGTAATAAAGTTCAAAACAGGGTACACAATAGGTCAAACATGTTTTTATTTTTTCCTCAAAGTTCATCTTTTTATCTTCTAGTATGACTAAAAACTTAGCCCTAGCTCATATTTGACTAATCTTAAGCCTACAGGACCCTGCCCCTAGAGTCACTGCGAAAGTAAATTACAAGTCCCACAATCAGCCCACCAGTCAGATCTAGTTTTTATGTGCGCACAAGGGATCCAATCCAGACATAACTGCCCCCTCTCGTCATGACCTTTAAATCAGGCGACAAACAAACTATCCGGGATATATTATTATATCTCTTTAACATCTATTTAACCCATGAATGAACTAACACTTTACACCCAATTTGGATGTTAGGGCAGATTTATTGAGCCCCATTTTAGACTGTTATGGAGACACAAAAAGAATTGGGATTTAAAAAAAAGGGAGGATGATTTAGGTTTAGGTTTAGGGTGTGCCATTGTTAAAGTGGAGTTTAATCCTGTAAGTAATTAACACCTGGCCAGTAGGCAGAGGCCATAGACATGCTAGGAAGAAGGGAACCAATTCAAAGAAGGAAACAAACAAAGAGACAGCCAGCCGATCCCTATTCTCAGGTATCCATAAAGGCAACAGTAGCATTTAGATTTCAGCAAATATAATATATACACCAATGGACTCCACTTTTGGTGAAACCAAGAATCAAGAACCAGTTCATGGTACTGCAACACGTAAACCCAAAAAAGCACCTTGAAATTTTAAAACATTGAAAAAAAAAAAAAAAAAAAAAAAGAGAAGCTCAAGGCGTGCAGGGAAACAGGAAAATAATGAAGATCTTACCGGGTATGAAGATGGTGGGTTGAGATGAAGTGACAGTTGAACGGAAATCAATTCTTTCCTTTTCCCTTGTGGTCGGAGGGGCGAGCGGCGGGGTGGGCGTCCCCGTAGTAGAGCTGCAAACGGGCGTCGAATCGGGGCAGAAATTGGTGGTGCTGATGGTGGTTGTCGGCATTAGGGGCGGCGGCGGTGAAGGTGAAGAAACCCGGTGACGATCCGTCTAAGGGAGGAAACCTCTGGAAATGAGGCAGGAGAGACGGGGAAGAAGAATTGGACTGAAGGGTCCCCCTATTGAAACCGGCAGGAAGGCCGGAAGATGAAGAAGACGGCGAAATGCTGAAGCTTAGGTTGTACTCATTGTTAGTGCTTTGTTGTTGGGCATTGCCATTGTTTCCGGCAGGGGCGGGTAAATGGTCTGAAACGAAGGAGAAGTGCTGAAGCTCCCCTCCACCCATATTGAACAACGGGGAAGACACCGAAGAAGCTAGAGGATTATTATTAGGATTCGTCAAATGAATAATGTTCCCGGGAAAGGCCGAGGATGAAGAGTGGTGATGATGATCCATTGGGCGGGATGATAGCAGGCCGCTAGTGAAATAATCCATGGGGGTCGGAGATTTAGCAAAGAAATTTGTGTTTGTGTCTCCCCCTCCTCCGGCTCTTTGAGCAGCAACATTACTAGGACTGGTAGTTCCGGTCAATAACTCGGTGAAGGACGAGGAAGAAATTGGGTTCAAATTGTGGTGGTGGGGCCGGGTGGAGACAACGTGGTGCTCGTGGTGGTGGTGGTGGGACGAGGTGTCATTAGTATTAGTATTCTCCTTTTCCTTCTCTTTCTCCTTTTCGGCGGTCCTCTCGCGGGCGCGCTCCCGGGCCTTGATCCGACCCTCGGACCGGGAGAGCGAGAGGCCGGCACCCGCGCCCCCGCCTCCGCCCGACCCCTTGCTGGTCTCGGAGGTGCTACTACAAGACTTGGATAAGAGCAGCATATTGTGATCCCCTTCCATTTCAATGTCGCCCTGCTCTTGCTCTTGCAGACCTGCGCTGGACCTCCGCTCGTCGCTCAGCTCGGCGAAGGGCGCGTTCAAAGAAGGCAGGTCGGCTATAGAGGGAGCCGCGGCCTTCAACAGCCACTCCACCGCCTTGCTGGGCTGATCGTACCCGAGGCGGTCCTGCAAATCGTAGAACTGTATAGCCGTGTTGACCGAGAGGCGGACCCGCCGGTCTCTCAGCCCTTTTGAAGTCAGTACTTTACTGTGCCTATCTTTCCCGCCGGAAGCCCGGGAAACCCGCACAATCCGAGAGGACGAAGGCCACCCGCAGAGGCTCCCAACGCCCACGCCATGGCTACTGCTAATATTCAATCCTCTGGCGGCGGCCCCGCCGCCGCCCCTCTTGAGCTCCCCGTCGTCTTCTTCGTCCGGGTACGGGTCGTCTCCGTTGTGGGCTATCTTCGCCCCATTCCCATTCCCATTTCCGATTCTTTGGAACTTACTACACCCCTGATGAGCTTCAATCTCCTCCATCTCCATACCACTTTCATACCTTTCCCAAAACCTCTCTCTTTAATCAGACTTCGTACACCGGGTTTCAAGAATCGAAATTAGGGCTCAGCTACACAGAGAGAGAGAGAGAGGGGGTATTATAAAGGTGGGTTTTGGGTGTCCTTTGCATTGATGATGATTACGCAGTAGTACTTTGGTTTGTGGTGTAATGTATACAGATACATATACATACAAAACCCCATACGTATACGCGAAAAGGGGTACTTTTGTGTGTTGTGGGGGATTGATTGATTGGATTGATATATCACGTTCAGGACCCGTTGAAATGTCAGAACACAAGAGAGGAGAGAAGACGAGAAAACAAAGAAAGAAAGAAAGAAAGAAAGAAAGCCAAAAGCTTTTTTCTCTTTCCTGGCGGCACTGCTTTCAAAAGCTCTCTGAAAACTCTTTTATTACAACAAGCTCTTCCTCCTCATCATCCTCATCAGCTTCTTCTGTGAACACAACCCACAATTAATTAAAGTACAAATATTTTCAGAAACCATTAAAACAAGACAGCCATCACTATCATTATGGGGGCAATTAATAACTACACATCACCTAATAAATAACCTAATTACTACTAATCATCTCATTTTTCATTTGGGGTTTTACTCAATCAGAAATTGCAGGCCACCTTTGATCTGAAGCTTTCAGATTTAATTAAGCTTGGGGTGGATGGGTGGGTGGGTGGGGTGAAGAAAGTGGCATGGCTTGATCTGAAAAAGGCAAGAAAGAAGGCTTTTTGAGTGAGGGCTATGGAGAGAGAGTTTACTTTCTTTTTTTTCTTTCTTTTTTTCTGTAATTAAAGCCTTGCTGACCCTAGAAAATGCAGACATTATTGCCCAACACAAAGATAATGACCAACCACAAAAAAAAAAAAAAAAAAAAAAAAAAAAAAAAAAAGAATAATTAAAAAAAATACAAATTGCAACTGTGTAGATATTCTGGGGTTTTAAATCTAACAATGGTAGTATTATATAAAAAAAAATTAATAATATAAATAAATAAATCCAGTTTTTTGTGTTTGTGTGTGGCTGTACCCACAAGACCGCAAGAAGGTTAACCTCGTCGTGACAAAAGTCAAATCCTTAACTGTTCGATCTGTGATTTCTCCCCTCCCATCAACTCAAACCTTGTCCGGATCAGCTCCTGCCAGACATTCAACGACACCCATTAAACACAAACAACAACAAAAACAACAACATAAATTCCTGCTAATTAAACATCATTCACTCCTTATAATGGCAACAAAAAAAAGCTTGCATTTTTACGAGTTTTTAGGAGAATGGTATCACCACGAAAAAATGGGTTTCGCAGGAAATGGAGATATATATATATATATATATAGATCGAATTGAAGGAGGAGGGTTTAGTGTGGCAAGTGGAGATGAAAGCAAGCTCGGCTCGGAGAAATTAAGAATGGGTACCCGAAATTCCGGCTTATCTTAGTATTTTGCGAACTCCGACGAGACTCTCTCAGTGATTCACTTCTACCATGTCCTCCGCTTTAATTCAAAACCCCAACCACAACAAACCAAAACAAGAATGAAAATTTTTAATGGAGGTGTAAAGCCAAGAATTGAGGTGAATTTTCTTTGAAAACTTGTTTAAAATTTAGAGAGAGAAGGGAGAGAGGGAGAGAATCAAAGCCCTAAGGTTTAGGGATAAAAGAGAAATGAAATGGGCATTGGGGCGAATCACGGGACTTATCGGGAAAGGACAGACACAGCGCCGTTCTCCCTCTCTCCTGCTTTTTCTTCCGTTTTTATTTTTTAGTAATTTCTTTTCGTTTGCCAACAACGTCAATTTTTGTCTTTCTTAAATCACACCATTCACCCTTTTTAATCAAATATATATGCTAAATCTATGCCAGGATATTATTCATGAATTATCTACTTTAATACTCTTAATCTAAATTAAATTTTATATTTGAAATGAGTAATTATTTATGGGTTAATATATTGGGTGTTTAAAATTTTATCCACACACCAACTTTGGAAAAAAATCAATGTTATAACTATAATTAGATTATATATATATGTATATATATATATATATTAAATGTATTCCGTAATAGTTATATTGGAAAATAAATAAATAAAAATAAAGTTAAATTTCAACCATTCATTTCGTCCAAATCAAGCATCCAGAATGAAGAAAAATATTTTTTAAAAATACGGGAGCATTATGGTAATTTTGGGGAAGTTAGTTCAATTTTTTTTTCTTCTTTGGGTGCACTATTTTTCTGTTTTAGGTACATATTTTTCTTTTTTCAAGTGCATAGTTTCTCTGTTAGTGTATATTTACTTTATTAGATTCTCAAGAAGATTGTGCATTATTTTCTTCTTCAAGTGCATATTCAATATTCTACATTAATACTCGTATTCTAAATTCAATTTTATATTTGAAATGAGTTTAATTATTTATGGGTTAATATATTAGGTGTTTAAAATTTTATCCACACACCAACTTTGGAAAAAAATTAATGTTATTACTATAATTAGATTATATATATATATATATATATATATATATATATATATATATATATATATATATATATATATATATATATATATATATATTAAATGTATTTCGTAATAGTTATATTCGAAAATACTTGTGTGTGTGCATATATTATAGGATCGCGTTCAAATGAGAATCATTTGTCCAAGAGAAAAATCATAACGCATGTCATCCGTCCACGTGTCCAGATCTAGCTGATCAGAAACATTGATTTAAAAAAAAAAAATGGTGCCTTTTTCTTAAATAATTGAAGATAGAAGTGCCTTTTTCTAGCTGATCGAAGTGCCTTTTTCAGAAACTATGGACTCTGTTACAATGTAGTATATGTTCATAGCTACTTTCTCAACCAAATTAAGCACAAAGAGCCAATACCGTCTTCACTGAGGCTCGAACCCACCCCCTCCCATGTGGGGGGTGCAACCGGTTGATACCACTCATTTTCTCCTTATTTTTAGCAACTCTTTATCATTGATCTATCTAAATGAATAGATCATATTAATCATCACTTTTTCACCTAGGAGTATGTTATCACATATTCATCCCCTTCTACTCACGACCTATATATTCATCCCCTTCTACTCCAACTTCAATTACACAACCTCAAATCCTCCTGCATACGTGTGCCCCACAAGATGTTGTGTTTTCCTGCCAAATATTTTATTGTGCTCCACGTCGCAGAGGACGTTAGGGGTCCCTAGTAACCACTCGAAGACTACGCATGTACCCCCACCCTGCCACCTCACTATGCGGCTCGCCTACACAGTTTGCTCGAGCGATCCATCCTAGCGGTTGCCCCCTCTATCGAACAGCCCTAGCCAGCCAAACTAAGTTGAGGCCCTCCAATAGTCTATGAATAGCCAAGGCAAGCCGGTAAGGGGCGAAAAGACCCCAAGGGCATAAACTCGGGAGTGGTTCGATGACCTGCTAACAATCGTCCGCTTTGCCCCCACAGCGCTGGAGTCGTCGGTTGGCGCCCCCCACTGCCCAGGCAAACTGCTCCTTCTTGCCATTTGTTTTCCTAAACTCTACTCCGATCCGTACTGCATTGCTAAACGCACCACTAGTCCCTTTCGTAAACTTTGCGCTATGACTCCATATACTTTATGTCTTACCACACTTTGGCTTTCAAACTCTCTCCCCTTCTCTACTTCACACCCCATCCATTCAGTCTTTGCACTCTTACACATGTACTTTATGTCTTACCATACTTTTGACCCCTAACTTTATTTTTCAACCCAATTTAAGCCCTAAAAACAGCGTCGGTAGGTTCTAATTATTTCCAGACCCAATTAACGCTCGGGCTTTCCCTCTATATATATATATATGTGTGTGTGTGTGTGTGTGTGTGTGTGTGTGTGTATACATACACACACACACATGTTCCTAGATAAAAAGTGAGGATGAATCTGATCCAATCATTTGGATAAATCAAGCGATCGGTGGTTGAGGGTTGCTGAAAATTAAGGAGAAAATGGTAGTGTCAGTTTTATACATATTACAAACTTGAAATTTTGTAATAACTATAAAATGACCACATTTTTTTTTTTTTACTAAAACCCTAAATGATTGATGAAACTTGATTGACAATTGAGATCAATTCTCACTTTTTACAGGAAGGGAGTTGTTCTGATTTGAATCCACCGCTATATATATGCGCTAATAATTTTTGTTAAATAAGTAGAAGTTTAAATGAATTAAATATGTAAATTAATCCAAACTATATGTATTCGTCCAAAATTATGCATTTTTAGACTTCTTGATTCACCGAAAAGTATTTAGGCCAAATAAATGCGTGTTGAATATAAATAATGCAGGTTTACCGTGCGTTTTTAATCTAAAAAGTGCATATAAAAATTATACACATTTTCTTTTTCAAAAATGTTGTAAAACTTCTCTAAAATGATGCATCAAAAACTTCTACATATTTACAAAAAATTGCACTACATCTTTTATTTAAACTATTACATATTTTATTAAGGTTTTCTCTAAAACGGTGCTATTTTTCACCAAAATATTGTTGTTTTTCTCTAAAATAATGTATTGAAAGTTTTACATATTTACAAAATTATCATTAATTTTTTTTATTTAAGTAAATATCTCATTAGTCTACTGCTTTAAGATGGATGGTATGTGTGTGTAAAAAAGTATTCCAATGTTTGCTTATTTCAATTCAATAAATAAACACAAAGTAAGTATTCAAAATTTAAAAATATAAATATCATTCATATTAAATGTGTCTGTAAATAATAACAACAACAATAATATTACTCCGTATAAGTAAATCAATATTGCCGCACCAACTAAGCTGTCCATGCGAGCTAATATTATTATTATTATTATTATTATTATTATTATTATTATTATTATTATTATAGCATATATATATATATATATATATATATATATATATATATATATACATCAAGAAGTGACTAATAGAAAATAGTAATGGTTGGAACATCTAGCATTATTTTTTCTGTTTATGAACATGTGTAATACACCTCCAACCTCCATTTACGATTCATTATATTGTTCTTGATTTATTTTTGTTATTTTAATTTATATCAATATAGTTCTCTACTTCTTTACTTGCAATTATTATGTATCTTTTGACCACTTATGAATGCCCTAAAGAATGTCGGACTCATCATCTTCATCATGATGGATGCTCAGTATGTAGTGGAAATAGTTTTATAGCGGCCCCGTATGAATGGACGTACTTCAAATTCAAGTAGGGATGAAAATGGGTCGGGTGGGTCGAGGAGGGCTACATCCCTCACCCGACTCACATTATATTTTCTTCACACATTACCACTCCTTACTCGTATCGTGTGAACTTTTTCAAAAACACCCTTGCCCCACTGAGTGTCATGTCCATTATGGATCCCACCACTTGTTATCTTATTAAAAAAAATTAAATAACATTTAAATTACTTACCCATTATAAAATAATAAAATTCACTAATTATATTAAAACATAAAATAATAGAAATAATCTATACTATTAATAAAAACAAAACCTTCCATTTTAACTTTACGCCCAAAACACTCATGATTTGTGTAATATTGTAAAATATGGTAATACAATTTCTATTCGTAATACAATTGTACATTAAAATATGGTAATAAAATTCCTACAATATATTATTTCCTACTTTTCTATTCTTAATACAATTTTATATTAAAATTATTTCCTACTTTTCTATTCGTAATAATACAATTTTATACCACAAATGGTCCTCTGACTATTGAGGTAGTACTCCTTTTAGTCCTTGACTTTCAATTCGACCACAAATGGTCCTCTGACTTTCATTTTTGACCACAAATAGTCCTCCATTAAAATTTCTGTTAAATAGGTGTTAAATTTAGGGGTATTATCGTCAAATTGATATATATAATGGTCATAAAATAAAAATGTTTAGAATTTTTCACCAACAAGCATAATTGAAACAATTAACAAATATAAATACTCCTAAATAAAAAATAATGCACCTTATATCTCGTAATTATGCGTACAAAATGAAGATTTAATATTAGAGCTATCTGATTTAATTTAACCAACAAATTAAAATGGATTTTTTTTTTCAAAAACCTTGCTTCCATTATTTTCATGGTTGTGCATGCATGGCCAATTAATATTTTTCACTCTTCATTAATCAATCAAACATTTTGTTTGGGACATAACTGAAGGCCGCCACCGTTGAATTAATATAATTAATCAATTACAAATTAAATTGCGGACATTAATCATGAATTTTTATTTAATTTTTTCATTTATGTAATTTGTCACGTCCATTTTGTTTTTATATTTATTAACTTAATGTTTGAAATTAATTATGTGGTCATATAATTATAAAAAAGAAGTAATCATAATAATATTAATCAATTTGACGATATTACCCCTAGATTTAACACCTATTTAACAGAAATTTTAACAGAGGACTATTTGTGGTCAAAAATAAAAGTCAGAGGACCATTTGTGGTCGAATTGAAAGTCGGGGACTAAAAGGAGTACTACCCCAATAGTCAGAGGATCATTTGTGGTATTAACTCTTAAAATTACTAATCGTAATAATACAGTACATATATACTTCACGCCTGCAACGTAATATTGTAAAATATAATATGGTAATACAATTACATCTATATTACTAATAAAAATAAAATCCTACGTTTACAACTGTCCGCCCAAACTACCACCAAGCTATTACTATATAAACTCTAATAATTATTATGGTAAATAATAGCTCAATAAATATGACAACTTTAATATATCAATATATTTTTATATACTTAGTATAACAAAATAAATTATCATTCATATTCTTCCGTGTAATTACAATGTTAATTTTTATGGTAATCTCTATATATATACTTTTATAATGAAAGTATAAAAGTATAATTGCACAATATTAGTATAATTACCTAATAATTATTATCGAAACTAAAGAATTAATTTCACAGACATTAGTATAATTGACTAATAATTATTATGTTAATAATTCATAATAATTACAATTAATTCATTCAGATGTAGAGGAGTAGGAAAAAAGTAATTAAAGGCGATATGGTGAAAAGTAATTAAGGGCGATATGGTGAAAAGTAATATACTTAAGGTATAAAAGTATAATTGCATAACTATTACTATAATTGCCTAATAATTATTATGAAAATTAAGCTAAACACGGGTCGTTGGATTTATTTTTATAATAATTAAAATTAAATTATTTTTCCTTTTTTTCCGATATTTATTTTAGTAATAATATAATTACATAAATCATATTACATATTGATTTTTTAAAGATAATTGCAGACAAACAAATCTTATATTATTCAATTAATTGAGTGATACTTTTGCACTAATCTTATAATCAAATAAATGTACACTTTCAAATATTAGAATTGTTTATAATTTCATATGTAATTTTATTTTCTAAAATAATAATAAACAATTTTATCCATGCATCGCACGGATAATTGGGCATTTATTTGCTCGAATTCAAGTAAGAATAACATCAGAAAATATAATCGATCCAACCTATTTCATCAATTGCACTATATAATATTTCTATTTATAATTTATATAATTGTATATCAATCTAAATATTATTACAATTAATTTTCCTATACGATACATATAGTCAAAAATATAGTCAATTACAAAATTGATAATTTCGTTAGATATAGTCAAGGGATCATTTCGTTAATTAATTCTTAAAAAATTAATTAATATAAATATTAAGAAACGGTACTGAAAATTTTTCTCGTTTCTACCAGATTTGAGCGAAATTACCATCCCAAATAAATGAGAGATTAAACTATATATAAGAAGTAAGAAACTATTCAAATGTTGTCACTCAATAACGTATTATAATTCGTTCCAAGAAGGTTTTTATTTAGTTAAAGATGTAATTCCTGAAAAAATATAATAATTGTGGTCATGTCGGAGTGATTATCGGGCATGACTAGAAATCATGTGGGCTTTGCCCGCATAGGTTCGAATTTTGTCGACCACGATGTATAACATTTGTGTTGCTTTGTATTTTTATTGATAAAAGAATCGAACGCCGTGTTTCAATGGGCAAAGCACAATGACTCTTTGTGCTTCAGTAGGTTGAGAAAGTATAACAGATACTACATTGTAACCGAGTCAGTAGAACTCAAAAAAAAATTGAGGTATTTTCTATGCGTGATGCATAGAAATCGATGTCCAACATTAGTATT
Source organism: Ipomoea trifida (assembly GCA_003576665.1). Taxonomy (NCBI): domain Eukaryota; kingdom Viridiplantae; phylum Streptophyta; class Magnoliopsida; order Solanales; family Convolvulaceae; genus Ipomoea; species Ipomoea trifida. The sequence continues at coordinate 4,302,363 of CP025653.1, forward strand.
TTATATTAAAATCTTAAATTTATATAGATTTTAGATATTTATATTATTGTAAATAATAATAATAATAATAATAATAATAATAATAATAATAATAATAATAATAATAATAATAATAATAATAATAATAATAATAATAATAATAATAATGTAAACCATTTTTATAGATTTGATATTTATATTTTAGGAAATAACTTATATAGTATTCTAATATATATATATATATATATATATATATATATATATATATATACACACACACACATATATAATGTCTATAAATTATTAACATTGAAGAACATAAGAAAATATATGGTAGATATGATGCATGTGTGCATGGTAGCAATAGTTGAAAAAGATAATGAAAGTTATAATGGTAGGAGTATTTTTGACCAAAACATTATATAGTACAACTCTTATACTATAATGTATAAAAAAGTAATGAAAAAAATAAACATAAATGAAGAATATAACTTCCATTCACACTTATTAGTTTTTAGATACAACCGCTTAAGTTATCTTGGAGTCTAAACCAAAACAATCGGATATATATGTTGTGATGATAAATTAAATATATCATATATCAAACATTTATTTCTCATAATAAGGGCTTTTGTTTTTGTTTTTTTTTGTTTTCAGACATATTGGTTTAAACAATTATAAATATGTAAATATAATTATGCATTTCAGATTTATTTTTTGTGTGTAGTGATAGTCCACAAACTACACATGAAATGTAAAGTGATTTGACTGAAAGAATAATGTTAGCAAGAGAATCGAACTCGTTACTATTGGTATAAAAGTTTTACTTTTAATACTCCATAATACCCAAGCCCATAAGTGTTCTAACGTTGGTTACATGATGCTACAAGTATTCCCTTGGTTACATGATGCTACAGGTATTCCCAATATTAAGTGCTAACTGAAATGCGCCAATGACAAGCCTGCATTCCTCCTTAAATTACAATAACAAATTTAAACCTTAATCAACAACACTAGATAAACAAGTATATGGATCGATAATATAGTATTTTTCTTCTTTTTCCTTATTATTATTATTATTATTGTTGTTGTTGTTGTTTTGTTTATATCAAAAGTTTCAAATAGAAAAGAAAAGAGCAACTCAATAAATGAAAATCACGTACACTAAATTAAAGTTGTACTTTTCTGGACTAAGCCCCCAATGGTATCACATTAACATTCGGGCATTCCCCCCTAACCCCCCAATTGTTATATCACATGGTTCACCTTATATTGTGAATCTTGATCCAAAATGACATTTAGATTATGTATTTGCAGTAAATAACATATTTATGACTACACGATTGAATTTCAAAAAAGGAAGGCTCCCTCAAATTCACATCTTGCTATTTGCCAAAAGAATGAATAGGGCAAGCAAACGAAATTGACGCCCTGATCTTAGATGAAATACTAGACCTATATGTTGATGCCGAATACCATGACATTAAAGGTTAGTGCACATGTTATGTTATTGTGGAACATAGACCACTCTCTTGGTCTTTGCAACGGTACCGTCTCATCGTCACAAGATTGGCAGATCACATGCATTGTCGAAGCAAGAATAGTTAATACACATGAAGGAACCAAAGTTCTTATCCCCCGAATGTCTCTCACTCCTTCTGATACGAGATTGCTCTTCAAGTTCTAGCGTAAACAATTCGCATTGATGCTAGCATATGTCATCACTATCAACAAAAGGCAAGGCCAAACACTAACTCATGTTGGGTTATTGTTGAAAAAATTGGTTTTTAATCACTGTCAATTGTACGTGCCTTTTTCCCGAGTCACCCATTTTGATGGCCTGAAGGTGTTAGCTCTAGATGAGGATGGACAAGATTCTGTTACTATTGCCAATGTCGTTTACAAATTAAAGAGGTTTTCAATAATATGTAATTTGAACTGGTGATATATATTTGTTTTTTTTTTTCAAATAACACATTTGCCCAAGTTATACAAATTCTAAACACTGATATATAAAATCCCCAAAATTTCAGCATTGGATGCTTACATCTACACATTAGCTATTAATTCAACATTTATTTGGTCAAAAATTCAAGCAAGGATAACATCACAAAACATAATCGATTCAAATCATCTTTTCAATTGCACTATATAATATTTGATGTTATAATTTATATAATTATATATCGATCTAAATATTCTTAAAATACTATAGCAAATCAATTCCGTGCATCGCACGGGTGAAAATACTAGTCAAATATAATAACTAAATTGTTAAAATTTTTTAAAAATAAACTTGTTAGTTTAAAACTAAAAATAATAAAAAGTTAGTAAAAGTTCTAGAAACATTTATAAAAAACTACACACATTTATATATATGTGGTTAATCGAGTGGGTTCTAGGCGAGTTTTGTACATAAAACCTGAATCCAACCTGATCCATTACGAGTTTAATTTTTTAACACCAACTCACGACCCACCACCAACTATCACCCAAAAATTCAATCCATGTGGAGCAGATTCGGGTAAATATCTGCGAGACGGATTGAAATTGCGATTCATAAATTCAAGTACTATATATTTTACTTAAAAAAGCTTTAAATGATGAGTAAACATACACATTTGTTACTTTATATATATTCGCAATAAATTTGAGAGTACGTATTGATGTTAAGAAATTAAATGGGCAAGGACCTATAGTTTCATGGAGGTGCACTATGTTATATATGAAAGTATACAAGCTAAGGTAATTAATTTACAACCATTAGAATTATAATATAATAATTATACAACCAAAGATTATTGCCTTTACATGCATGTCAGTACTTCACTTCAACTGATTCTCCAACCAACAAAATTTTCAACTGAAATAAATGTTAGTACTTAGTAGGTGATGCTACTAGTGTCAACTACTACTTACTTCACATCATATGTTTCTCCTGCTTGTTAGTTTATTTGTGTACACTTAGACTAAGGCTACAAGTTAGAATTTGGTGGGTCGTCAGTGATAATGTTTGAATCTTTTAGTACTCTAACCTTTTCACTAACCTTAATACACTCTTACAAAGACTTTTTCGATAAATCTTTTAGTATACTTTAACCTTTTCACTAACCTTAATACACTCTAACACAACCTTTTCCGATGATGCAAATCAATATATAAGTGAAAATGTAAGCTATTTTAGAGAGTAAGTGTACTGTAACTCTAATAATATATCTTTTATATATGACATCAACAATAGATATAATAATCATGAAAGAGATAAAGTATGCGTCTTTTTATTAGCAGCCAGAACTAAACACTTGCTTCTTGTATTAAAAAAAAAAAAACACTTGCTTTTTTTTTTTTTTCTCCATATTATCTTCTCTAATTTTTCCTAAAGAAAAGAAAAATTGAACCCAAATCATGAGAGTCCTATCTGAGCTACGTTTACCTTAAAATTTTGATGAATGAGGTAAATCACAAAATGTATCACAACAATTTACAAGTCCAAACATAACAAGGTCAATTCCATGGATCGTGACATTGTTGAAAATCCTACGATTTTTACCAATTTTTATAATCAACCAAAAAAGTTTTCTAACCACCTTTGAATTTAGAAACCTTAGAAAGAAAAGATAAAAGAACTTACTTTTTAACCATTTTTTTTTTTTAAGGTAAAAGACTTTTGGAAAAAAAAGTCATATAAATTCCTAAACATTATAGCAAAGAGCAATTAGGCCCCTGAATTTTACAAAGGGACAGTTAAGCAATTCAACTTATTAAAATTAGTCAAATAAGTACTATTTATCGGTAACCAACAAGCTACTGTTGAAATTTCGATGACGTGTACATGCAGGCTTCCTTTATTGCCTTCACTTACAAAAAAGATGACCGCCGGTCATCTTCTCCATGACTGATGATGGCCTTAACTGAATAAGGCGACCACTGGTCACTTTCTTTTACTAGAGAATGCAACTGATCTGGTCGTCTTCTCCTTCAATTCAAGAAGGCAACCAGCTGGTCACCTTCTTCGATAGAGAAAATGACCAAACGGTTGCCTTCTTGAAGGAGAAGGTGACCAGATTGGTTGCCTTCTCTACTGGAGAAGGCGCCGGTTGCCTTCTTGAATGAACGCCTTCTTCACTGACAATGGTGACAGGTGACCATTCGTCAATTGTTAAAACCTAATGTCAGAACGTTATTTTAGGTGGATAATTAGTTATTGGGTCCAAATACACTAAAATAACAAGTTTGAGGTTTATTTGTTCATTTTAAAAATTTGGAGGCCTAATTATTTTTTATATAATGTTTAGGTGTCTATTTGACAATTTTCACATTACTTTTTGATGGTTAATTCAAAATTTGAAAATTTTTTCTTCCCTCACGAAAGATAAGAAAAAAAAATAGAAGAGAAAGATCAAGACAATCAAAAGGAAGAAGGAAAATAGATTTAAAAAAAAAAAAAAGGAAATCATTTTTATTTGTATATTGTTTCTACCGTCCGGCAGAAAGTTAGAATTTTAGGTTTCTACTACCAGTAGAAACACATGCCAATGGCCATGATTACCATTTTTTTTTTTTGACAATTATGATTAAAAATTACTTTTAAAAAAATAATTTCTCACTAATAAGTGTCCACTTTATGACCACCAATAATAAAAAGATAGGAAAACATGCTCGGTGTTTAACCATATAAATTTTTAACGGCGCTCAATGTTATTAATAATCACTTTAAATTGATAGCCAAAAAAAAAAAATTATAAGATTTTTTAAATACTTAAAATGGTCAGGAAATAATAAATTAACACTAGTTAATAAATAATAACCATATTAACCTAACTGAGGGATTTTTTTAATCTTTGGAGCACATCCCCATGTGATAACTTAAATCTATTAAAACAATGTTTTAAGAGCAACTAAACACTCTTAATTACTCAACTAATTAAGGTCTACAACCTTATGTTTGAAACCAATCTTTATTGGATCGAGAACACAATTAAGCTCCTCTTATACCGCAAGAATCCCTCTTACTTATTTTCGTGTTGTGAACCACATTCATTAACTAAAAAAATATTATACATCTCATTTGAAATTGTCTCATATAAATCTACTCAAGACTTTAAGAGGTGGATACCAAAGGTGATGTGATCATAATTTATTATTATCCATTTGACACAATTATTTACAGAGGGTTTTAGAATTTTTTTTTTTAATTTTCCATCACAATATTGTTCAAAATGTAAAATTGAATGGGGCGACCCATACAAATTGATTAAGTTGTTGATTTGATAACCGTAAAATTATAAGTTTAACTTTCAGCGGAGCTATTGACTTTCTTGATTTGACTATATATATATATATTGATATCCATCGCCATTAAAGAAAAGTAAAAGTGAAGCTCTCAGTTTACACTTGTAGTTATCTCATTTTGTTCTTCTAGAAAGTCTAAACAAATAATTCAATATCATAATGCTTCCTATTTTATTAACAAATAATAATTAAATTCATATAATTATGCTACTCACTCATAATAATATACCAATTAAACTTCACTTATAATCTAAAAACATAATAAGTATCAATCAAAATTATATTCTTGATCTATGACCGTATTTTTTGCACCGACCTTTTTGTACAAGGTGTTTTTTGAGTTGTACTATTCATTTTTTTGGACAAAAATATTCCTACCATTATAACTTACGTTATCTTTTCTATTATTGTTATCATGCACATACTTTCACGTACCATATATTTTCTTATATTTTTAATAGTAATAATATAGGTAGACATTATATACTAGAGTAATAAAATAAATAAATTTGATTTCATTTAGATTTTAAAATTTTAATACTGAGTATTAATATTGAACATCTATTTTTGTGCATCACGCATGGAAGTTAAAAGACTAATATAGTGATATTGGTAATACATTTTTTTAAAGTGTCATGTAATTGAAAAAGAGTGTCTATTAGTTGCAAAATTGAAATCTACAAATAAATAAATACTTCGTGAAAAAGAAGAGAGAGAATTTAATATTCCAGTAAACGAAGTTGAGGTCTGGGGCAGATTCAATAATTTTTCTGAATGGGGGCGAAGTAATGAATGAAAGTGTAGTTGATGGGGCTTGATCCCATGACATATGGTATTAAAATTTAAGGAGCAACAAACTAAGTTACCTAAATATGTAATAAGTGGTATGTATATTTCATTTTTGTATATAAGTTACTACTATATATATGCATACATATGCCTAAGGGGGTGGGAGGGATGAGGGGGGCAATTGCCCCAGAATAATGCTGAAATATATTTCTAGTTTTAGTTTGAGAATACAAGTGGTATGTTGCATAACATATACTAAGCTTACCCCCAAGCTACTAACGATCTTACCTTATTGACGGTAATAATGTTTTACCGGGTATATTATTTGAATGTAATTGAGTATCTGAATACAATGTTGAGTATAGTATTTGAGTGCAGTGCTCAGTGTACAATTGAGTTCAGAGTGTTTTTTGTCTCGTAAGAAGTGTCGTGTCTCTACTTTGCGTTGTGAGTCCTTTTATTCCCTTCAGCTTAGTAGTGGAGCATTAATGCTGAGGAGCTGAACGTTGGTCATCAATACTGAGGAGCTGAACGTTGGTCATCAATGCTGAGGAGTTGGACCGTTGCGCATTGATGCTGAGGATTGAGGTGTCTTGGGTAGTTTGAACGGCGACTGTCTTGACAAGGTCCTGCCAATGGTTCCGGGTCGGGTACCCAATTACCCTGTCACTTATATTTTTTATTTTCAAATTGTACTAGTAAAAATGTGTAATATTTTTTATACGGTATGAATTTATCCAAAATTTAACATAATAAATATATGTATGCTGAACATGTTCAAAATGACCATCAAGTTCAAAATGATTTAAACCATCAAAATAGTGCTTTATTTAAATAATAATAAAAAAGCACATATTGGTTTGTTTTAACTTTTTCTTTTTAAAAATAATTTCAATTAAAAAGTTAGATAGTTAGATTAGTAATAAATGAACAGAAAAAGTGACTTGTCTGGGTGGTGTAGTTGGTTATCATGCTAGTCTCACACACTAGAGGTCCCCAGTTCGAACCTGGGCTCAGACATGTAATTTTGCTTTCCAGCTGCTCTTTTAACCAGGAGCTGTTTACGTAAGTATTTTCCTTTCATGTGCAAGAAGGCTGCGGCAGGTGAGAACGAACTCCAGAAAAATTCGCCATAAGACAAAAAATGTCAAACAATTATTGAAAAAAAATTTAAATTTAATATAAGATATTCAACACAATTCATAAACAATCAAACAATATTTAACTCAAATTAATAATTTGTGATCAAGATTAATTGTGAAAAAATTAAATTTAATATAAGATCTTCAAAACAAATCATAAACGACCATAAATAATAAACAAACAACAATGATATTCAACTCAAATTAGTGATTAGTGATCAAGATTAATTGATTTTTAAAAAAAAAAAAAGTTCATCACCAACGATTTAAAAAAAATGTTCTAGAATGCACAACAATGTGCACTGTAAGGCGCAACAATGTGCTCTGAAAGAAGGGATAATGCGCACTGGAACTCTGAAAAGGAAAAAATATGCACTATAAATAGAAAAATATGAAACAAATATTGAAAAGACTAAATTTAATGCATGATTTTCAACACAAATCATAAAAGATCACAATATTCAACTCAAATTAGTAATTAGTGATTCATTCATGATTAAAACTCGAACTCATTCCCTTTCATATGTGATTGTAAATTGAGTACCACTAGACTACAAGACTTTTTGCAAGGCTCGTGAACTTATTTGCACAACAATGTGACAATAGATGGACATACAAAAGGAAAGGAATAGAGAATAGAGCAAATACCAATTTTGGTCCCACGACTATTAGCAAAATGACAATTTTGGTCCACATGTTTCATTTCTACCAATTTTGGTCCCACGACTATTGTTTTAGTACCAATTTTCATCCACGACTATTGTTTTAGTGCCAAAATTTATCGCGCCGGTCACTCATCCGTTTAAAACGTGCAAAAATCTAAAATTGTTAGGCGTATTTTCATCATTTTCAACTTAATATCTTTATTTGAGTATGAATAAATGGATTTAAGTCCTAAAATCGATCAAAATTCGCAGTTTTCCTCCTCATTTTACCTTAATTTGAGGAAGAGAATTGTGAATTGTGATCGATCTTAGGGCTTAAATCTCTTTATTCATGCTCAAATTGGGATATTGAGTTGAAAAGGACAAAAATATCTTCAAAAATTTTAGATTTCGGCACGTTTTAAACGGTTGGGTGACCGGCGCGATGAATTTTGGCACTAAAACAATAGTCGTTGTACCAAAATTGGTACTAAACAATAGTCGTGGGACCAAAATTGGTAGAAATGAAACATGTGGACCAAAATTGTCATTTTGCTAATAGTCGTGGGACCAAAATTGGTATTTGCTCTAGAGAATAAATAGAATAAAAATATTATTCCATTTTTTTTTAGATTATAGAATTAGATAAGGATTTATATTCAAGTGTTCGCCAATGATCATATGGTCAAGTGGCATGTAGTGTCTCTCTCAAATGGAGGTCATGAGATCAAGTCTCAGATCAGTGGATGCGTTTATTGTGATATATCATGTATATATGTATATATTCATATCTGTAGATAATTATATAACCCAATGGAGTAGCTCAAGTGACAGCTGAGCTCCAGCCCCTCCTGGAGCGAGCGGAGATTAGTCGGGTGGATCAGACCGTTAAACGGACGAAGAACGACCCGGAACACCTCGTGGATATACCCAAAAAAAGATAATTATATGCATATGTATATATTTAAATATATAATATAGTAAATTTGACTAAAGGTATTTTTGTGGTATTTAATAAATTTAAATATTCTTAATGAGTTAGGAATGTCGTGTTGGGAATAGTTATTTCCATTGCAAGGGTAATAATTGACTCTGTGAAATTTTATTTCGTGGTTTTAGAAATTAACCAAACAGTGAAATAGGCATTTTTCATGAAGTGCTATTTTATGTCGTGTTCATTTTGAGAACCAAACACCACATAAAAACTCATAAAATATTGTATTATATTTTGATTTATTCTCCATTCTCTATTTTCAAATTGAAAAAAAAATTATAAATAAACACATTTTTTATGTTCCTTTCTCCAATTTGTTATTTCTTCACAAAATGAAAAAAAAAAAAAGAGAAAAATTCAAGTTAATAAAATGGAGAACATCTAAGCATGGATTGAGATTGTGTAATTAGTGGGGCATGAGGGGAGGGTAATGAAGTCAATTCATGCAAATGAAAGAGGCATTGGATTTTGCACCAAGAATGATGTAAAGGACTAGAGAAAGCATTGAGCTCCCTAAAGTGGTGGAAAATAAAACCTCTTTTCCACCTCCCAAATGTCAAGTTGAGAACTCCCTCACTCATTCCTATTCTCTGTTTAATCACTATCTTCAAACAATCAAGTAGTTCTGGGTCCCATTTTACACATCCAATTATATATTCAGTAAACAATATGATAACATCGAAAAGGATAGGCGAATGGGAGAAACATTATTCTAGTATCTGAATGTTGGGAGAAACATTATTCTAGTATCTGAATGTTGGGAGAAACATTATTCTAGTATCTAAATGTTATAAGTACGATTTTTATTAATGAACTATATTTGAGAACTACATTTTTTTTCATTATTTTCAGCCTTTGATCATGTTTAGATGGATGAACTATATTGTCCGCAGAAGGCGACCAACTTGATCGCCTTTTCCACTGCCGGAGAACGCGACCAAGTTGGTCGCTTTCTACACGGCCGGCGACCGTCACGATCGTCAGTTGTTGATATTTTGATTTGTTCTCTGGATTTTGGCCAGATGTTCGCTAGAGTTGGCCGGAATTATAGTTGATCTGCAATTACATGTCACAAATAGCTTAGAGTGCTTATTTACTCTAAAATAACAAGTTTGAAGGCCCATTGGAGCTTTTTGAAGTTGAAGGGCCTAATTGCACAATTGAGTATAGTTTGAGGGTCTATTTGACCCTTATCCCCTTTTTTTTTAATATATAAAAATTACATCTTATCCGTTAAATCTTTTCATATGGTCGATTGTAATTGGTTCCTAGTTCTTTCTTGTGCGTGTGTTCTCACCAAAGTACTGCTATATATCTCCATATGCACATGCGAATATTGAATTTCCCTAATTAATCTCATGGAAGGAACTGACGCTAAATGTCATTAGTTAAAATAAAATAAAATCGGCATAACATTTAGCATCGGTTCTTAGAAAGAACTGACGCTAAATTTCATTAGTGTAATAAAAAAACATATAACGTCGGTTATTTCAAATAACCGACGTTATATGTTTAACTTTAAAAAAATCAAGATATGACGTCAGTTATTTTGAATAACCGACGTCGTATCCTAGATCCACATATTTTTATATCTAGATATGCCCATTTTTCTTAATCTTCATCATCTTCTTCTTCATTTCTTCTCCTCCTCATCGCCACAATCCGCCAATTTTTCTTCTATCTTCTTTTCTTTTCTTCATCTTCATCTTCATCTTCATCTTCTTCAATTCTTGTTTCTTCTTCTTCTTCTCCTTCATCTTCATCTTCTTTTCTTCTTCTTCTTCTTCTTTTTTTTTTTTCTCACCATCGACACTCCACCACCGCCGCCCTCTTGTTCTTATAATTCTTACCACCACCGTAGCCATCCACCATGGTCACCACACCGCCACCGCGCCGTCACTAGTCTCACTACCACCGTATGTAGCCATGAACCACGGTCTTCATCTCCTCCTTATTAGTTTTTTAAATTTTGTTTGAAGTATTAATTTAATAAATGAATTTTTGTTATTTGAAAATAATAATTTTAATTTATTTCAATTTTTAAAAAATATTTTTGTGAATTCTTATATATATTTTTAAATAATTTCAAATTATTTGTTTATAATAGGTGGTAATTTTTGTATTTTTTCTAAAATTATTGAGTATTCAAAATTATTGTGTATTAGAATTATTTGTAATTTTTTTTTATTTTTTTGTGAAATTATTGTCAACTTTTATATATATATTTTTAATTTTAAAAATAGAAACAACGTTGGTTTTTACAAACACCGACGTTGTTTCTACTTAAAAAAAATGACATAAGTTATTTAAAATAACGTAGGTCGTTTCTATTTTTAAAATTAAAAATTTTAAAATATAAAAATTGACTATATTTGTCTGCAACCAGATGCTTGTCTGAATTTGGTCTGAAAAAAGTACACACACACACACATATATATATATATAGTATATATAATTGTTTTTTTATATAAAAATTAGATCTTATTCGTTAAATCTTATCATATGGTCGACTGTAATTGGTTCCTAGTTCTTTCTTGTGCGTCTGTTCGCACCAAAGTACTATTATATCTCCATATGCACATGCGAATATTGAATTTCCCTAATTATTCTCATCTATAGATCAATTTTTTTTAATGCACGATATTGGTTCTCATGTACTCATGAGAGGATGGTTCTCATAAGGATATGCACTTGAAGGCCAAAATTATGCACTGGTCCATGCACTTAAAAACACAAAATGTGCACTTGAAGGCACAAAATTGTGCACTCGAAGGCCAAATTTTATGCAATTAAAGGCACAAAGATGTGCAATCGAAACAATTTATGGTACCAAAAGTGGATGTTATTCAACTTATTAATAAAGTGTTTGGTTGGGAGAAAGGAATTAGGAAGGAAAGACATTGAAATTCGGTGGGAAAAGAATAAGATAGGAATAATGTAGGAATTCAAATTACATTGTTTGGTAGGGAAGAATAAAAGTATTAGGAATGAGAAGGAAAAAAATGATTTAAAGACTAAAATGTCATTGTGTAATAATAAAAATAATAATCACCAAGGGTACTTTCATCCCAAGAAGGCAAAAGATATAATAAACATTAGCCCGTAATTGTGCACTTGAAGGCACAAAAATGCGTACCTGAAGGCACAAAGATGTGCACTTGAAGGCACATAAATATGCACTCGAAGGTCAAAAGTGTGCATTCAGAGAAAAAAGTATGTACTGGGACAAAACATATGCATTGGAAAAGGGAAAATATGCCGTCGAAAAAGGAAAAATGTGCACTTGAAAACAAAGAACATCTAAACTTACCTACTCAAAATTATAATAATTGTGATGATTTAACCTTATTTTTTTTTACCTAAAACCTTCCTTCGCATATGATCTGAATTTTATATATAGCAGTTACATGTATAAAAAGTAAAATCGAGTTAAAATAATTAATTCTATGCAAGCAATTATGTGAATATATTCTTAATACAAATCAATTAATATTCTTAATTAAAATGATGAGTGTATGGAAGATAGCATATGATGGGCCATCTGTCAATAGCAGAAACCTTCCCACTAATTATCCTTTTGCTCCCAAATAAAACAGCATTAGACTACTTGTTTACATTTCTTTGGGCACTTTGATGAATAATTAATTATATTTTGTACATAACACCCCTCTTAATCATTATTATAAGACAGGGGCAACACACCCCATAACCCCATAATCATAATTATATTAAACAAGAAAAGGATTAGTGGCATACCCACCCCCTCTACACGTGCTGCTCTACCCTTTTGTTTTGTAGCCTCTCTCTCACACATGAAAATTCTTAGATGACAGTGCCTCTGCCCTTTAGTATCGAAATTAAAAAGGTAGTATTTTGATCATATAAATTGATTGAACTTTTTTTTTTTTAAATGATGATTTCTTTAAAAAAAAAATTAACTTTTTACACTAAAGATGTGTTTGGTTCATGAAGTTAGACACAACGAATAAGAATAAAAGTGATACATATTTTTTGGTTAATAAAGTTTTTAAAACACACGTATGTGATTTGATTACCCCTATAATAACAAAATTTATTACATAATTTAAATCAGGTATCATTCCAATAATTCAGTCTTATCCCTCCTAATTTCATTACCTCCTCACTACATCGACTTCCCCACTTTATTGCCTACTCACTTCATTGTGTAGCAGCGCATTGAACTCTATCTTGATCCATTGCTTCACGCCACTCCAAGTGACGTACCGCTTGTGAATAGCAAGATGGATCAAATGGACACACACTAGCAACCAGGGCAGCAGGAAGAGCCCGAGAACGACTTCTAGTGTCTATGGCATGAGTCCGAGTGGTCGACCGAACAGTTTTGCCACGCGGCCTAGCAACCACCATGTCATCGGCTGGAACAGGCGGAGCCACCGAATCTTCAACTGGACAAGACTGAAGAACTGATTCAGCCTAAGGCATAAGACGAGGAGATGAAGCCACCTGTACTGCAGATTGGGCAAAAGGAAACTTAGATTCATCAAAATGAACATGCTTGAACACATACACCTTATTAGTCAACAAGTCCATACACTGGTACCCCCGGAAAGAATCTGGATAACCTAAAAAACACACGGAGACGACCGGAAGGACATCTTGTGGCGATTATAAGGACGCAAGTGCGGATAACAAAGACAACCAAAAACCCGGAGGAAAGAATAAGACGGTGGACATTTATGAAGAAGAGAATAAGGACTAGAATTATTCAATGTGGGAGACGGCATGCGATTAATAAGATACACAGCAGTTTCAAAGGAATAATCCCAAAAATGAGAAGGAACAGACGCATGAGCTAAGAGAGTCGGACTAGTCTCAACAATGTGCCTATGTTTACGCTCAACACGCTCATTCTGCTCATGAGTGTAAGCACATGACTGCCTATGACGAATCCCTAACTGAGCAAGAGTGGAATGAAATTTTTTATACTCAACCCCTAAATTAGATTGAACAGACGTAATCTTACGATTAAAAGAACGCTCAACCATGACACGAAACGAATTAAAGATAAAATAAAGATCTGATTTAAGCTGAGTCATGTGATTCGTTGCACCCGTGTCTGGAATCCACAATTGAGAGTCAATAGAACCACCACCATGATAGGACAAATTTGCCCGAGGACCGATAGCATCATTAAACCAATCATAACAAGCTGCCGCAGAATGCCCCGTACGGCCACAAATCTGGCAGACAACACGCCAGCCACCGCCCGAGCCGCCGCGACCACGGAACCCACGACCGGGCTGCACTCTTCTGGACTGCCCGCGGCCACCACGCTGACTAGAACCAGTAGCACCACACTGCCCAGACCGTTGCTGTCCACCACGAGGAGGCCGACGACCACCACCTCTGCGCTGCACACTGTAGGACGTCGGCGACACACCACCACCATAGGTCTCATCAGCAATAAACTCTTGAGCTCCCAGATGGTCAGCCAGCTCCTGCAACGTCACTGGAGACCCACGAACAAAACAAAGAGAGAAGCCGTCAAGGACCCGTACTTCGGCCGCAGCCCCCGAAACACGTACATATTTTGCTCGTCGAGGGTGACTGGCCGACCAGCAAGCGTAAGCTCCTCGGCAATTACCTTCGCGCGGCCAATGTAATTAGCGACGGACAGATCGCCTTGCCGGAGCCCATGAAGCTGACCGGTCAAATTGAGGGCCCGAGCCCTCGTGGATGAAGCGAGTGCCTGAGTAACGGCCTCCCACAGAAGCCGACTTGTGTGACATCCAATAGCAAGAGGCATGACCTCATCGGAAAGAGATGACACCAACATGGAGAAAAACGCTTGATCTTGACGACGCCACGCGAGGTATGCCGAATTGGGCGTGGGCAGCGCACCCTCAGAAGCTGCCGGCAGTGTGGCAGCCGGAGCAGGAACGGTTCCATCAATGAACCCCATTAGAAACCCTCACTACTTGGGTTCGCCATAACAGAAAAATTCTGTACATGAGCTTGATGCTGATGAAGTGGTGAGCTGTAGACAACGAGTTCCGTCGTAACAGAGGAGACGGCTGCATCTGAAACCGTGCGCTTGGACAAAGCAACAGAAGGCTCAGCCATAAACCCTAACAAGAGGTAAATCTAGACTAAACTGATACCAAATGAGAAAGTGGTATAGTATTGAATAATTATCAACTATTACAGAGTCTGAGAGAGACTATATATCCACAGTAGAATTATAGATAGGGTAGGATACTGAATCACTATAATACGTAAAACATGGAGTTTTGGACAACATCTAAAAGATTCTTGGTAGAATGATGTAGAAATAATATTAGAAACGTGCAACGAACTTTGTAATGGCAAAAAGATCCATCAATGTCTAGCTACTAGCTACTATCTAGCTACGCTGCAAGTGGTGGGCAACTTGTGTAAAAATATTAAACAATAAAAGTTGTGTGTATTATATAGTATCTTTTTAATTTAATTAGACTAATTAAATGCAGCATGTTGTTGATTAATGAGCGGTTAATTACAGGCAAACGCTCATCATCATCATGCCCAATAGCCATAAATAGTACTCTCTACTTTTACATTATTGTATATGCAGATGTGACGTCCAAATAATGCACTTGAAACCTCCATCTACGTTGCTTTCCGATCCTAACAGTGATACTGATACCCCTATCAAATCACAATATTTAATTTTCCTATTATTATCACTAGTTATTTTGATTTTTAATGCAACATAAAGGAAATACTAACTATATAAACTTTATTGGTCGAGCTTTTGACCAATGGTCGAACCAATATATTTCCAATCTCTTCACTTATTATTACTTTCATATTTAAACTTTGATTTTGATGCCAAGCACTTTGTGCTCAGATGACAAAGTATTGGTTTTCTCATATGAGAGGTTATGAGTTCGAGCTTCATTGGAGGCGATACTGACTCTTTGTGCTTAAAAAAAAACATTGATTTAGACACTTTTCGTTTCAAACTCTCATGATGAAAATGAAGAAGAATATAATGGAGTACATGTTTTTTTCGCCTTAGGTGTACCCTGGCCTCCATTATTTCCAAAAATAATAATAATAATAATAATAATAATAATAATAATAATAATAATACTAGCAGTAGGAGTAGCCTCCATTATTTCCAAAAAAAAATATAGTTTTTTTTTTGAATGCTACTGACTCTATTACAGTGTAGTATCTGTTCATAAACTACATTCTCAACCTACTGAAGAACAAAGAGACAGCAACGCCTCCACTGAGACGTGGACCCACCACCTCCCTATACAGGGAAGGGTTTGATGCCACTGGACCACAAGGCCCTTGGCCAAAAATAAAAATATAGTAGTAGCAGTAACATTAGTAATAGTAGCAATACCCAATAGTAGTAGTAGCAGCAACAACAACTGTTGTTGTTGTTGTGGTTGTTATTATTATTAGTTTTTTTTTTTTGAAAAATTTTATTATTATTATTATTATTATTATTATTATTATTATTATTTCTAATCAATCAGTGGATGGTACATGGTTGGAGGGATATTTAGCAGGAGAATGATGAGATGACAGTGAATGGAACAATTATATTTTATATAAATTATAAAATGAAAAAAAATCACCTGAAAGTGGGCATAAATATATGTTGGAGAATGGAAATGGTCCAGGGGGGGAATTGAAGTGGTACTTTGATGCTATAGATTTGTTAATGAAAGATGATTAAGATTTGGACCACATTTTTTGTCGCTCTTTTTACAATACTCTATATAATGTTGGGCAGGCTACATGTACAAACATTCATTTCCTAACCCCATACTATCACACCATTCTTAATAATTCATTTTTTTTTTTTTAATCTTTTCACACTTTAATTTGTTAAGTTTGCTCCTGATGTGGACTTGTCTGTTTGCTGCCCTGGACTGATAGCAACAATCAGATCAACTGTCTAACCCCCCACTCTACTCTCTCTCTCTCTTTAAATATATATATATATATAAATTCAAGTGCATATATATGTATATCCCCATATTCAGATGAGTTCCATGAGACCCTTCGTAAATGCACAGAAGCTACTACACGAATACACAAATGGTAGATTGTGTGTATTCATGCTGGGTGAATTTCACGAGACTCATAGGAAGAGATTGTCTCATTTGTTTATATATATATATATATATATATATATATATATATATATATATATATATATATATATATATATATATATAAATTACCCAAAGATTTTAAAATAAAAACTATAACATGTAGCAATGGACAAGCCAATAATTAATTTATGGTTTAATTCATAATAAAGTTGACGGTATATGGATGGATATCTACTAAGAAAAAAAAAATTAATCAATGAAAATAAGCATACAAAAATAGTAAGTTACACTCAAACACACAAATTGTTTAATGCATTATTAGAGATCCCTTAAGTTAAGATGATCTTAAATGTATAGTGTGATGGTGTTTATAGAATTGTTTTATATCTCAATCTCATTAAAACAGTTATTTTATTATAAATATTTGTAAGATTAGGTAATTAGGTTATCTTAACTTAATAGATATCTCCTTTATTCCTTTTTGAAGAGTAAAAATGAACTAACATTAATGAGAAACCAGAGCACCGGCCACAAATGAAAGGGAGAGGAGCAATACTACATGTCGTATACCTTGCAAGAGAGTGATGAATTATCTTATTAGCTAATCTTAGATTTTCATAACATGCCCAAACCTAAAACCTAATTTAAAGATCAGTTCGACTCGACCTATTTAATTTCCATCTCTATATGTTGAACTCATTAGTCGTGTCAAATTTTCTAAGCCATCTAAATTACATTTATCTTTTCATGTAATCAATAAAAATTCAATACATTTTTATGTAGTTTTAGGTAGTAAAAAAATAATTGTAGGCAAGGGGGAATGGTGGCCTAGAAATCACAATGTGCAGTGCACCAAGCTAAGGTAAACAATACAAATTGTGTAAACACATGGAGTGGAACAACATGTGTGTGATTGTGTACTATGATTGTGATCCAAAGCTTTTTAATGTCTCCCAAAACAAAATAAATATAAAACTAAAATTAAAATAATAAAATAAAATAAAAGAGGGTTTGTTTAGCATATAGGAGCAACAGAGGTGAGGCGTGTGGGCGCAGTCCAATGCGGACTTCTTTGCCGGTTAAAAAGAGGCCAACTATAAACTATTCCACTGCCCACATTTGTTTATTTATACCCCCACTTACACTCCTATTATTATATATATTATATTATTCTAATTTTTTATTTAATAAAATATACTTCACCTTTTGCATCAATTGCCCTTTTTACAACCTTGCTAATGTGATTGAGTTTACCAAATGAGTTTATTGATATAATTATTATGACATGATATTTTTTGTCATTTGTCAATAAAATCGTTTAAATTACGTTAAATACAAAAATATTTTGATTTATTTAGTTTTAAGTGTTAAACTTTTTTTTTTTTTTGTAAATGACTATTAGCTGATAGATGTTTCGTATAATTTATTTTCGAAAAAAGTTAATTGAAAAAGTTGCTTTGAACAACTTTTTGAATTTTAGCATTTTGAAGTTTTAATTACCAAACACTTATATTGAATTTTTAACTAAGTCAAACAGCTAATAGTGATCATATAAGCCAAAAATTGACTAATAAACTAAGGGTGCGTTTGGTTTGCACATGGAATTGGAATCGAAATGGGTATCAAATACTTGGTAATAGTAATGCGTTTTGGTGAAAGTATTTAGCATGTTTGGTAGTTGGGTGGAATGTGAATGATTATTCATAGTTTTTTTTTTTTTTTTGAAAACGATTATTCATAGTTGAGGAAGGGGAATGAAACCCTTATTTAATAAGGGTATGAGTTTTCTCATTAATGGGATATTCCAAACTCATAGTAGCATTCTCAAAAGCTACCAACCATACACTAACAATTACTTTTATACTCATTCGTTATGCCTAAACCCACCAATCAAACACACCTTAACTATTTTACCAAATAAGATGGTTATTTATGAATAGGTCGACTCATAACGAGTTGATAAACTAATTACTTTTGGTACTTGCACAACAATTAAATTTTAATATAATAAGAAATGATCCACACCCAAATCAAACATAAGAGTGAGTTCACGAAATAATTAATAATAGTACATTAACCTTATTATTTTTACCTTATTAAAAAAAATTGTAAAGGGCAAAAGTAGTGGGTGGATGCTTCACGAAGACCGCGACACGTGCTCCGTCTGGTCTTCGAGAAGTCAGGCCCTTCCTTTTTTACCAGACCAGGACACGTGCCCTTGCCCCTCTCCCAACATCACTGCATCCAAATTGGGCTTGGCCCAACCAAACTTATTTCTATATTTTACACAAAATATATATAATTATACAACCACATAAATTTTTTAATTCAATTAAAAATATCTCTTTTTTTTTTACTAGTTATAAATTTATAATTATTCTATTTAAATGTATTTTTTTGGTGATAAACGCGGCCCAATATGCTTAATGGATGGGGTGATTCATGGGCCACTAAGGGATTAGGCGGCCCAAACCCAACAAAATGAGCTCTACGCAGTCTAGAGGGCAAATTCTTACGTGGACCACGATCCAAAATGATGTTGTTTTTATGTTAAAAAATTATTGCTCTGCACGGGTGTTAGAATAATGAATATTCTAGGTAAGATAATGTATTTTACGAGTTAGAATAATGTAGTATATATGTGCTGGAATAATAAAATTTATAGGATAAAATTATATATTTTATGAGTTAGAATAATGTACTCTCTGTGTTAAGAATAACGTATTTTATGAGTTAGAATAATGTAAAATGTACTTTATGTGTTAGAATAATAAAATTTATGGTGTAAGATAATGTATTTTATGAGTTGAAATACTGTATTTTTTGTAGTTTACGCAATAATGATTTAATCTAGAGTTACTTGACCTAACCAACACCGCAAAATCTATAATGAACCAAGGTCCACATTGCATTATGGACCTTGGTCCAAAACAATTCAAATTATGTAAATGCAAGTAACTTATTATATACTTCTAGTTTTTTGAGTTCTACTAACTCGGTTACAATGTAGTAAGTCAGCAGATGCCTCCACTGAGGCTCGAACCCACTCTCTTCCACATGGGAGTGTACACCGGGTGCCGCTTGACCACAAGGTCTTTAGATATTATATACTTTTAGTTAACATATTATGTATCTGTAAATAATCTGAAGGTATATAATATGTTAATGGTAATAGGTACATAATTTATTTGCTGAATGTGCACAATATTTTTACTGTATGAGCATAATACACTAATTGTAAATGGTATATATAATTTATTAACTTATGATACATAATATGTTAATTGTAATATATACATAATGTATTTACTCAAAGTACATAATAGGTTAACTGCAAATACATAATTTGAATAGGACTTCAACCCTAGTCCACGATATAATATTTTAACGAACGCTAGTGATTTTCCAAAAAAAAAAAAAAAAAAAAACCAAAGCTATTGATTAGTCAAGAATCATGAGAGCAAGTGATGAATGTGAAGAGATCGTTCAAATATGCCATTGGATGAAAGCATCTTAGACTAAACGTCTAAACCTATCCCTAAAAAAGGAATGTGCTTTCAATCTAGCGTCGTAGTAGCCATGCAAGATTTTGTGGCAAATTATAATGTAAGGCACTGAATAAATGTTCATTTTTAACATATTAAATGGTTATTATTTATGTATTGAACATTAAATTTATTAAAAATAAATTTTTAATATATTAAAAACGTATTTTATAGCAGTGGTCCACCTTAAAAGGTATATCATAGTCCATTGTATAACGATTGAGATTTTGTCTAATTTTTTTTCTACTTACATGCAAGCCTTTCATGTTTTGAAAGACTTGGAAATTAAAAAATTGGCAGTGATTATTATTATTATTATTATTATTATTATTATTATTATTATTATTATTATTATTATTATTATTATTATTATTATTATTATATTTTAAAGATGAGGTTAAATTTTAATGATGTAATGGAAAATATGTTGAATTGTATATGTTATGATAGTTACGGTAATAAGATCCACTTTTGAGAGAAGGGGAAAATTAGAACAATCAAAATAGTCCTACCAAGCGAAGTGTACATGGAATTCAAATGTCTTAACATGTAATGTATTACAAAATACAAATATATGAATATATCATTAATAGATTTACCATAACCTGATTTTTTGTCTCCAAAGTGGGACCCACCTAAAAAACAAAATTACCCTTTGTCGCGTGAAAAGCACCATATAATGCGCCCAACCAGGAGCGTTATCTGCAACTATTATTATTATTATTTTTTTCAGATTTTGTTTTACCTTTTTTGTCCTTTTTTCTTTTATCTTTAAAAACTTTTCAAAATCTATGTCTATTGGGATACTCTAATAACATACAAGATTTGCAACGAATATAAGTTTGAGTCAACAAAGCAGTGGTGTACTTGAGAGTCATAGAAAGAGCCATCATTACCAAAAGCATATTTTTCACAAAAGTCAAACGTTTTATTAAGGTTGTACTCTCAATTTTTTTTATTTTTTTTATTTTTTGAAAATAGGTTGTACTCTCTATTAAGACACAAATTGTCCCAAAAGATTCCAAGCAAGCGGATAAGTTCTAGGAAGGATATGTCAGCCTTGTCATGTGATCATTTGAAGGATATCCGCTACAGCAAAGGGGATGTATCTGCACTTGAGAATAATAACAATAATAATTGGTACATGGAATTCAATGCTTTAATTTGGAGATAAATTAATGTGCAAAATATTAGTTATTAGCGGATATGAATTTTTTGGGTGCAAAAAGTAAAATTTCTTATCTCCAAGGTTTCTATATTCCGACTTTATAGGGATGTAGATGAGTTAAATTACACCAACTTAACAATTTTTTAGGTGAGTAGACACTTCATTTTATTAAGTGGTGATATTCTTATTTTTTTGTTTACAATCTGTCATCCAGGAACCGAACAAACTGAATCACTCGTCACTGTTTTTTTTTTTTTTTTTTTTTTTTTTTTTTTTTTTTTTATTACTACTGACTCTATTACAGTGTAGTATCTGTTCAACTACTTCTTCAACCTACTGAAGCATAAAGAATCAATAGTCGCCACTGTTAGCAATATTATTATTCGTATGTTTTGTCCTACCTAAAATATTTTTATTTTTTTTGAAAACTACCTAAAATATTGTAAAGTTATGCTTAAGTGGTTGTAACTTAGTCAGTAACTATTACCTATAGACTAGGACAGGTCTAGGTAGTCTATCATAAAAGCTATCTCTCTCTCTCTGTAATTAGTTACGTTTTTAAATACACAAACTCATTGCCACCACTGAGACTTGTTACTGGTGTTATTATTATTTCGGTTGTAAGTAAATTCTTTCTTTTATGATTATAGCCTAATAAGTTGAATTTATTGACAAGTAGTTTTGTTGGGCAAATGTGTGTGTGAGATAGTGGAGTTCTAACTCATGAATCACATTAATAGTCTCATTCAATATGCAATCCACGCCACATATGTAATCACAATGATTCACCGACCATTCTAAGAAAAAAAAATTAAACTTTTTTTTTTTTTTATTTTATAAATTCATAGAAAAGTATTATAGTATATTTTAACAAAAAATTATACGTAGTAATATGTTTCATGTGAAACGGTCTCACAAAACATATATTCATAAAGGAAAAAATTGAATTATTTGCATTAGTGGCTACTATCCCACAATTTGAAAATGAGGTTAGAATAAGGGTGAGTTGTTATACAGTGGACCATGGTTCACATAGAATAAGCGTTTTATGGATCATGGTGGTAACATAAAATTGTAATAGAATTAAAATGATACTTTAGTGTTGTTATAATGAAACTAGTACATATAGAAAATAAAATTAGAAAATAGAGCTCATTTAATTTATTGTCAAATGAAACTGTAGTATAGTTTAAATGATATTTTAGTGCTGCTGCTATAATGAAATTAGTGTGTGTGGAAAATGAAACGAAAATTCAAAGCCCATAGAATAAAATATATTGTCAAATGAACCTGAAGTGTAATTAAAATAATATTTCAATATTACTCTAATTAAATTAGCGTGTGTGAAAAATGAAACTAACAAATTTAGCTAATGCAATAATATATATTGTTAAATAAAACTGGAGTATAATTAAAATATTGATACTTTAGTATTGCTATAATGAAATAAAAGTGTTTAAAAATTAATTAAAAAACAGAATAATATTGTAATTAGAATGATATTGATTCTAATTACAATGGCCCATACTTTGATTCTAAAAACAGAATAATATTGTTAATAAAAAGTATTTACTGCATTATCCATCTAATGGCCCATACTTTGATGGGTCATTTTTCACACTTCAGTCTATCCAATGATTCTTGGGCCAGGTTGAATTCATTGCAATAAAAAACTCAAAAATTCATATCTTATTATGATACAAGATTTAATAAAACTAACGTTTTCCTTTTTATCAGCTGAAACTAGTTATAATATCTGTATTGTGTGACTAAACTAATACCAAATATGAAAATCAAAATAAGTAATAATTAACATAATTTTTAAATATGTACTAAAAAAACATAATTTTTAAATATAAAATTTAATTAATATAAATATAACTTGTTATTTTTAATATAATTAAAATTAGTATTTTCAACTTGTAATAAAAATAATAGTAAAGATAAGTATTCTTGTAGATAGTTTTGAAAATAAAAATCATGTCTCAATAATTATCATATTAAAGAAAAAGAAAAATTGCATATTTGGTCCCTGAGTAATAGTGATAGTGACGACTCAGTCCCTGAGTTATGGCCGTATCCGAGTTTAGTCACTCAGTTATTTTACGAAGTGGCGAGTTTAGTCCCTAGCCGTTAAATTTGACGAAAAAATTAAAAAAATATTTAAAATTTGAGGGGTAAAGTAGGAAATTCACATTTTATTCTCTTTATTATATCAAAACCACTTTCACAACATTATTTTTCAATTCTTAGCATCTTATTTCATGATTCTTCAATTCTAAAAGCATTTCAATAGTTTAAGTATGACCTGTTAGAACCTGGTTCTCGTATAACAAACTTAAAACTTAGCACAAACAAGGAAACACTTGATCATTGTCTTCAGGCGTGTAAAACATACTATCCTAAAAGTTTATGATTTCTCTTACTAAACATTAAGGGTAATCAAACTAAGGGGGTAAATTGAGATTTTTAGTACGTAAAATTCTTTCGTAAGATCTGCAATAACTTAATCAAGAATCGTATATCATGATAATATATGAAAATTATATTATATATATCCATCACCTCTGCTGTCTTTTTAAAAACCAGAGTAATGAATGAGGAACCGTAGACTCAGTTATGAAAATTCAAAAAACGACAATTGACTAAACTACTGCATACAAAATAATTATTTTTTAAATACTAAAAATCTCAAGTTATTTCGTTTGTGAATTTCTCATAAAAGCAACCTGAACTTGACATCATTTCGTATCTCAAAAGTTCTGGTTTGATTACATTTGTTGCTCAATAAAGAAAATAAAAAATTGTTAGGATACTGTGTTTCACATGTCTGAAGACAATTATCAAATGTTTCTTTGTTTGTTCTAAGTGTTAAGTTTGTTATACGAGTGCCAGATTCCTAACAAGTCATACTAAAGTTATTGAAATGCTTTTAGAATTGAAAAATCTTGAAATAAGAGGCTAAGAAGTGAAAAATAATGTTGTGAAAGTGATTTTGATATAATAAAGAGAATAAAATGTGAATTTCCTACTTTACCGCTCTATTTTTAATTTTTCCGTCAAATTTAACGATCAGGGACTAAACTCACCACTTCGCCAATAACTAAGGGACTAAACTCATATACGGTCATAACTCAAGGACTGAGTCGGAACTTAGGTATAGCTTAGGGACCAAAGATGCAATTTTTCCCTGATAAAATTAAGTCTTCTTAATGTGATTTTGATGAGTTAATAAAATTAACTTCTCTATTTTTTGTTTGTTTTTTTAAAGTTACATGTTTATAATGGATTTAGTAATATTGTTGAAAAGTAAATAAAGAGTTATACAATTAAGCTATAGTGTATAAATTTATAGTTTTTTTTTTGTTTTGTTTTTTTTGTTTTGTTTTGTTTTGTTTTGTTTTTTTTTTTTTTTTTTTTTTGTGAGCGTGAATCTCAATTGTAGTTATATCATACAGTTTTACCCCATGTTGTATAAATATATGTATAGATAGTTAACTAATGTGAAAGCAGTACTGGGAGTTCTTGAATTAATCTTGTTATTCTCTTCCTTCATTCTTTGAATGGTCCTTGAGGATTATTCTATAGGCATGGTTATTATACAAGGATTCCATGCACCATAATCTATAACACGTTATCAGCAAGAGTGCTTTCGATCGCACTCCTTGTTGATATTGGTGAAAACTCCGGTGGCGTAGTGCTGGAACTTGTCTGCACTGATGGGCGTGACCGGCTGTGTTCATGGGACAACTCTGGCTGCTGTAGTTTTTAGACCAAGGCAGCAACTTCCAATGCATAATACTTCGGCTACAGGGGTATGACATGCATAACTTTTGAGGATGGATATGATCAAAATAGCCATTTAGAAAACACACATTGTTACCTTAAAAGATATTTAAAAGAATACACTTTTAAGACTCTGTTTGGTAGAGCTTATTTAGGAGCTTATTACTTATTTTAAGCTACTAATAAGCTATAAGCTCTGTTTGGTAATGTTCCTAAAATAAGCTAGTAACTTAAAATAAGAGTTTATTTTTTAATGCTACCTTTTCAAAATAAGCTATTAGCTTTCTAACTTTTTTTTTTCCATCTTTAACCTTATTATTTTATAGAAATGACATCATTTGCACTTCCCAATTAAAACTTTTTTGGCTAAACCTTTTTGACTTTTTTTCTTTAATATGTTTAGTTGTAATTTCAATTTGACATTTTTGTTTGAACATTGATTTTTGTATGAATTAATCTTATGAATTATAAACATTTTGTTTTACTTTATATGTTTTCAAATATTTGCTCTTACTTTATATTTTATTAAAATATATTGATTTCACTATTTTATTTTTAAATATATAAACAAACCTATTTAAATTGTATGTAGATGTACTTTTTAGTCTTTTTACATTTATCAGCTTATTAAAAAGCTAATTTTACCAAACACTTTTAAGCATAACAGCTAGCTTAACAGCTCTTCAGATTTCAGCTTCGAGCTTATAGTTTTTCAATTTTGAGCTATTTTTCAGCTAGGTTTGCCAAACATAGCCTAAGAGTTCAAATTACATTACCTTACTTTCTAAAAAGCTAAGGTTCTTTGTAGTCCAGTGACATCAAACCCTTCCCTTTATATGGGAGGTGGTGGGTTCGAGCTTCAGTGGAGGCAATGTTGACTCTTGTGCTTCAATAGGTTGAGAAAGTAGTTATGAACAGACACTGCATTGTAATAGAGTTAGTAGTATTATAATTATACGTTATCCTATATGCAAAATAAGACAAACTACCTACAATTTTATGTTAAAACTAGTTTTTTCACGCGCGTTGCGCGAATAGGATAATGTCCAATATTTATTTTTAAATAAGTACTTCAAAGTATATCAATACAAGATTATATAGGAGATGCTCATGCATATGTAATTGACTGTTGAATTTGTTTATTTAAATTGGTAATTCAAAGTATATGAATGCAAGATAATTTATGAGAGATTGATTATAATTGTCACTAAAATAAATGTTTACAATTTTGTAAAAATGATAGTCAAAATACTTAGTCTAAAAACGATAGTATAAATAAATACTACGTACTTTTGGTAATAAAGATTTATACATTTTAAATCATATTAATAAAGAAATACGATTTACCTTTGAAGTTAACAACTGTAATGTAGTCCAAAAATATTACGGGGTAGTTTCTCGCTTCAATTTATTGGGTTATTTGAATGTCTTCTTTGTCAACAAATCCTCCCTAAGTAGTTAATATGATTGGTTTCAAAATTTTTTTTTTTAAAAAAAAATTCTATGTTATTAATAGAATACTTGGTAAATAAATATATAACATTATTTTGTATTATAACATTGATACAAAATATTTAATTACAAGATAGTGTAA
This sequence comes from Ipomoea trifida, assembly GCA_003576665.1. Taxonomy (NCBI): domain Eukaryota; kingdom Viridiplantae; phylum Streptophyta; class Magnoliopsida; order Solanales; family Convolvulaceae; genus Ipomoea; species Ipomoea trifida. Next base: position 4,329,395 of record CP025653.1, read on the forward strand.
AACGAAAACAATGAATAATGCAGTGAATATAATTAATTAATGAATTTGAAGGTAATGAATTTTTGCATTGTAGAAAATAAAGACAATATAAGTAATGAAATTATATATCTTTTTAAATTTTTTTGATAATGAATAATTTTTATTGTAGAAAATAAAGAATATATAACTAATGAAATTATATCACTTTTTTATTTTTTTTATAATGAATAATTTTTGTTGTAAAAAATAAAGACAATATAACTAATTAAATTATATCTCTCTTCTTCTTCTTTTTTTTTTTTTTTAATTTTTTTGATAATGAATATTTTTTTTTAATAAAGGCATTGTAAACATCTAAATTAAAGAAATGCATAATTTATTTAATTTAATAAGATTATAAGAGTAATAGAATGAGTACTTATTTTCAAAAATATACTCTAACATATTCTTAGTATATGTTTAACAATTATACCAACTCTTATTAGGATGAGATTCGAACCTAAGACCTTTCTTATAAAAATCAATGAGTAAGTTAAAAGTTAACGGAATGTGCGGTTATTTAAGGGAAGAAAATAATATAATAGAGGTTAAAGAAGGAAAATCATAAAAGATTACTAAAATCAAAATAATATGAGCCATTCGTTTAAGTAAATAATTACACCAACATTTTTTTTCTTCCCGTTAGAACCCTAACATTATTGGCTCTTATTAAGATTGTATATGTATATATATATAGATGTAGATTATACCAACTCTGATTAGGATGAGATTCGAACCTAAGACCTTTCTGATAAAAATTAATGGGTAAGTTAAAAGTTAATGGAATATTCCGTTAGTAAAGTTAAAAGTTAAGTGGGGTTATTTAAGGGAAGAAAATAATATAATAGAGGGTAAAAAAAAAATCATAAAAGATTACTAAAATCAAAATAATATGAACCATTCATTTAAGTAAATAATTACTCCAACATTTTTTTTCTTTCCGTTAGGGTAAAAAAGAAAATTATAAAAGATTACTAAAATCAAAATAATATGAACCATTCATTTAAGTAAATAATTATACCAACATTTTTTTCTTTCCCTTAGAGTCCTAACATTATTGGCTCTTATTAAAATGGTAGGAATAATAATGTGATTAAATTAATTTTCTAATAATATTCCACATTGAAAGTATTAAATTTATAAATTAATGGCTTGCTTTTGTAGCTCAGTTGGTTAGAGCACCCGTTTAGTAAGCGGGAGGCCTTGAGTTCAACTCTCAACAAGAGCAAATTTTAATATTATTCGATAAAATTTTTTATATGGTGGAAACTTTTTTAAACGAGAATATGTGTAATCTTTTTTTCGTTTCAAAATGTTTACAAATAATTAAATCATTATAATAGAGGAAGATAATATAAAAAATTAAAATATTTATTAGTTTGGATATATTGTATGATTAGTTTGTAGATTAAAATGTAACCATTCCATTTATTTTATAAAAATTTTGTAGAACACAAATCAATAGATTGAAGACACTTGATAAAATTGAAGGAAAATGATGTACTCATCAAAATATTTGTAATTGTCATAATATTACAAATATTTTGTAATAATATAAAAATTTAAATTTCAAAAATATTTCATAAAGTTTTAAAAATTTAAATTTAAAAATTTAGGTATTCTTCGTTTACCAACATTATTTATCTCGCTTGCTTTGCTATACTCATAAAAATTAATTTTAGCTTAGCTTGAACTTTGTTTTAATTTGGTATTTTTTTTAATACTTACTCCCTCCGTTCCATTTTACCTGTCTTACTTTCCTTTTTAGTTTGTCCCAAAATAGTGTCCTCTTTCTAAAATTGAACTACACAAATTAATGCAATTTCATCCAAAATGACCTGTTTTACCTGATGTGCTGGTTACCTATTTTAAAAATGATATTTTAAAATAATTTTAAATAAAATAATTAATTAAAATTAAATTTAAAATTTAAAAAAATAATTAAAAAAATAAAAAATAAAACTGCCGGCCGGAGACGCGAGCGTCTCCGGCCGGCCTCGTCTCCATGGCTGGAGACGAAGACCTTCGTCTCCAGCCATGGAGACGAGGTCCTTCGTCTCCATAGCCAGGAGACGAAGGTTCCTTCGTCTCCTGGCCATGGAGACGAATCGTCTCTTCGTCTCCTTGGCCGGAGACGAAGCGGACCTTCGTCTCCTTGGCCGGAGACGAAGCCGACCTTCGTCTCCTTGGCCGGAGACGAAGCCGACCTTCGTCTCCATGGCCAGGAGAACCTTCGTCTCCATGGCCGGAGCCGGAGACGAAGCTCCGGCCATGGAGACGAGGCCGGCCGGAGACGAATCGTCTCCGGCCGGTAGTTTTTTCAATTTTAATTATTTATTTTATTTAAAATATTATTTTTAAAATAGGTAACCAGCATATCAGGTAAAACAGGTCATTTTGGATGAAATTGCATTAATTTGTGTAGTTCAAGGACCCAATTGCATTGTTTTTTAGTTCGATGGCCTAATTGCATTTTTGTGTGTAGTTCAGTGGCCTATTTGACCCTTATTCCATTTTTATATTTCAGGAATTGTATTTCAACTAAATATATTTAAAATTAAGTGTTCATATTTTACATTGTTTTTTAACCCAACATATTTGCTTTAGCATTGCACCCATGAGATCGAGTTCAAAATAATAAGAAAACACCCAAGTATTTTGTAGTTTGATGACATCACTGTTATTGTTTTAGACCAAGTGTTACAAGTTTAATCCAATCAATGATGTTGAAAATGTCAAAATCTAGCTGACATAAAACTTATTTGCATATTTGGAAGAATATGTGTAACTTTTATTAGATTAAATATTATTTAATTAAAAAATATAATAAGTCTCAATTCAGGTTATATCAATTATATATGTCCATTTTTTCTATACATTGTTGTTATACATTAGAGTTAATTCCAAAAATAGTCTTTCGACTATTGACTTTTACTAATTTTTGTCCTCGACTTTTAATTTTACCAAAGTTGGTCCCTTAACTATTGATTCTGTACCAATTTTAGCCCTTCTGTTAAATCTATGTTAAATATGTGTTAAAATTGAGGGCAAAAATGTAAAACCAAATATTTTAACCTTTCTTCTTCAAAATGTAAAAACTAAATACATTTACTCACATTGTTCCCTATATAATCTTGTGATGGAGGAGGAGAAATAAAGTGGGGAAGAAAGATTAAAATATTTGGCTTTACATTTTTGCCCTCAATTTTAACACCTATTTAACATATATTTAACAGAAGGACCAAAATTGGTACAAAATCAATAGTTAAGGGACTAACTTTGGTAAAATTAAAAGTCGAGGACAAAAATTGGTAAAAGTCAATAGTCGAAGGACTATTTTTGGAATTAACTCTTATATATTATGCTATATAAGAGTTTTACTTTACAAATTTTTCATTATTATTACCATGCACATCCATACACAATATCTTTTTTTTTTTTCTTTAATATGGTAATAATGTATGTTGACATTATATATTGGAGTAATATAAGAAATTAATAAGCTTAATTTAATTTAGATTTTATTTAAGTGTTACCATAATTGATTTTTTTTTTGAATGGTACTGACTCTATTATATTGTAGTATTTGTCTCATGACCTCCCATATGAGAGAGTCACCACATGCCATCTGAGCACAAGGTGCTTGGCACCATAATTGAATTTAGTAATATATCATATCTAAAATTCGATAACATTAATCATATAATAATTATTACTCAAATTATCAACTATACTTCAAATATAATATGAATTTTACAAATATCAATTAAAAAATTATATACTATTATTTTAATATTAAGGATTAATATTGGCCATATATTTTGCGGATCTCGCATATAAAATACTAGTATTTATATAAGTTTCCATTATTTTAGTTTTAACTTTCTTGATTGGATACAGACTTATATGTGAACTTTAATTTTCTTGTTGCAAACTCTCATTGATATTTTAAAAGGCTAATTTTTATCCTTATAAGATTGATGATTAGATAATTAGGGGGTGTATTCAATCAAAACTTTTAAAGACTTTTAAAGTGATAGAATTTTAATTGGCTTTTGTAGAGTTTTGATAGATTTTCTTAAAATCTTTTAAACTATCATCAACTTTGTAAGAATTTATAAATATCGTAGGACAAACATTTATAAATTTTTTAAAAAATTTCATATTAAAAAGTCAACAAAAGTCATTAAAACTCTAAATTGAATACACCCTTACAAACCTTTCATAACTTCTATTAATTTATTATTATTTATAATTTTCTTACAAAAATATATTTTATAAATCATAAATAAATTAAAGCATTGTAAAACAAAATAAAAAAATAAATATTAAATCTCTAAAAAAATTCAACTTAACACAAATATATATGTGTCACGCTTGTGTGAGACCGTCTCACGGATCCTTATTCGTGAGACGGGTCGGGTCAGGTCGAAGCACCATGCAAATGTCGTACTTATATGTTCAAATATAATACTAATCAAGAATACAATTTTTATTATTTATAAGAGAAAAAGTATTACATTTTTCATAATAAGTAATGTTGACAAGTTTTGATTACTTATAAGGGAAAATATAATACTTTTAAATCGAAATGTAAAAGTATTGTATTTTCCCTTAAAAGTATTACATTTACCCTTATAAGTAACAAAATTTTGATTCTTGATTAGTATTACATTTGAACATATAAGTATGATATTTGTGCGTATAAGTGTTACATCTACATCTTGACCCGACCCGATCAGTCTCACGGTGAGACGGTCTCACACAAGTTTTTGTCTATATATATATATATATATTAATAATTAATAAACATATAATTATATAAAATTATATTATTTTTAAAAATATATAAAATTATATTATATAAATAAAAATGCTGTCTCCCCTTTCTCTCTAAAACCAAACGCCTTTCTCTGCTGCTCAACTTCGGCTTCCACCGCCGGCCTCCGGCCGGAGCTCTAATGGAGCTTTGAACCGGCGGTTTTGGTCACCTTCTACGTTTGCTCTTGCTCTTCTTTCGCCCCAACCATCGTCGCATCTCCGTCCGCCTCCAACTACCGCCACAGATCTTCTTCTTCAGTTTTCTTTCCCTTTGAATAAAATAATAGTAGGTAGGTATTGGGGTTTGTGTTGGTAGTCTTGAACTCCAACCCTACTTTGACTTTATCCACTTTTTATTTTCTCTATTATTGTGTTTTCCTCTCGTTACTTTCACGAGCATTTTTCATCTTTTTCCTCTGGTTACTTTCACGAGTTTTTCATTTTCATTAGCATAAATCATTTAGTTTGGTTTCGGCAAGTGTTTATCTTATCCTGGGCGAGCAAAAAAGAATGATGACGAAGACCCAGATCTTTTATGAAGCTTTAAGTTTCCTGAAGGAACATAGCTTCCTAGTTATGAAACAGTATCTGCGATTCAAGTTTTCTATCGCATAGTTATAAAAGTTTTTTCTATGTCTGACTGTAAGGAATGGTTTACCATTTCATTGATCATTGATGTAAACGTTTTATATTATGAATTAATGGAATAGCTACGTTTACCTTAAAAAAAATATTAATTAAATAAAAAAATTTGAAAAGAATTAAATAAAAATTTTTAATTTATTAATTCTGCTGCAACAAGCAGCAACTTGAATTGATGCTGGTTGCAGCAGAAGACCTCTGCTGCGAACAGAGCAGATTTTTTCTGGTCGACGCAACAATTTTTTTTTCTGCTATTAGTAGCAAGAAATTCTTGCTGTTGTTCCCAGCAAAAAAATTTTATTCTAAACATGAGTAAATAATACTTTTTCATAGCAATATACAGTAAAATTGATGAAAAATTTGTGATAGGAAAAAAAAAATTGTAGAGAATGTTGAAAAGTTTGGAGTAGGAAGTTGGATTTCATCCATTTATATCAATGAAGAAAAAGTATACAGAAATCTTCTGATAGAGTTTATGAAAGTTTGGGTTTAGTAAATCCATACATACATGTTGAGCTATTTGTCAACAATATTTCATTGCTCAAACTAACATTTTGGGAACCCAAAACAAGAAACACTACAACTTTACAAGTCAAATTGATATCTTCTCTTTCACAGTTTCCCATCATACATTTGCTCCATCCTTAGCAACTTTCTCCTTCTTGTTCCAGAATTTTAGCTGCAGAGCTCTCCCCTCCAGCATCTTCTCAATTTCTTCAATGGGGAGCCCTTTGGTTTCCGGCACACAGATCAAAACAAAGGCCAGCGCGACCACAGAGATCACCCCGAATACGAGGAAGGTCCATGATGTTCCAATGGCATGAGTTAGGGACAAGAAGGACTGCGCCACTATGAGGTTGGATATCCAGTTGGCTGTTGCGGCAATCCCTCCGCATATTCCTCGGAATCTGAGAGGATATATCTCGGAGTTGACGATCCAGGGCACGGTTCCCATCCCCGGCGAGAAGAAGATGATGTAGAGGGCGAGGCCTATGAGAGCCAGCCACCCGAAGCTGCTGGGGCATCCCCTTGTGTACCACAATCTGTGTTCTTCGTGACAGGCATCTTTCATATTGTCATCTGAGATCAAACATGCACCCGGAAGTAGCTGCAAAAGTGAAAATGTATAATGTTACACCTATGTTTTATGTGGTGTATGTATTGGTGGAGGCTAGGAAAGTACCAATTTCATCAATTAGTGGTTAGAAAATTGTTGGGGAAGGACGGTAAATGGTCAAGTCCAACACCTTAAAATGTGGTGACTGAATATAATATAAGGAAATAAAGGTGAGCTTTTCTCAAAATTAGAGCTAGGTCAAGGGTTTGAAATCCAACAAGAGTAAAACTGTGCAATTAAGACGGATATGTGCTGAGAGGAGAAATTGTTAGGTAGAGCCCACAAGGCCAGTAAAGGGACAAGTCCATCAACTGGTGACTAGGGGGCTGTTAAAAGGACCAAGTCTAGGGCTGGTGGCTACGCCTTCGTTACTAGTTATAACTTTAGGCGTTATGGTCACATTAGCCCACAGGATTTGCTCTTAGAACCACTGAAGAGGTAAATCACGCAATCAGGGTCACATTAGCCCACAGGATTTGCTCTTAGAACCACTGAAGAGGTAAATCACGCAATCAGCCTACTGCTAGACCCTAGTCTTAATGCACGCATAAGGAATCCAACCCACACTTTCCATCCTCTGTTTTCAGCGGGATTTGAACCCCACCGGTAGCCCTTCTGCCATTGTTATTGTTTATAATTTTGGCTAATTTCAACACATACTTTCTTGACATAATGTCTTAAATTTTTACCTTATTTTGATGTGAAGCACAGAATCCGCAGGAAGCTTTGAGGCAGCTGGTGCAATCCCATAGCCGAGGAGAGGCGGCGCCGCGATAATCAGGGCAGGTCGACGACGCATTGAAATGCGCCGTCTCGGCGCTGCTAACAGCAGGGGAATGCGAAGTGGCCTCGTGAAACACCGCGGACAGGAATCCGAGCGAAAGCACGACGCCAATCAAGCTGAACACCAGGAGCTTCTTCCTCCCCGTCCTATCAATGAAGTAAATACTCACGACCGAGCCGACGGCATTCAACCCGGCGGTGACGAGCGAGAGGAGGAGCGCCGTCTGGTTGGAGGCGATGCCGGCCAGCTGAACGATGGTGGGGCTGTAGTACATCACGGTGTTGATGCCCACGAATTGCTGGAAGATCTGGAGCCCCACGCCGGCTATTAGCCCTCTCCTCACCGTCGTGGATTGCAGCAATGTGAGGAGGGTCACCTTCTCCGATGACTGCTTGTCTTGGATTTCTTTCTCCACTGATTCTTTTAGCGCTTCAATCTCGGCGCCCACTTGCTCTGGTGAATAGATCTTCCGCAGTATTTCTTCGGCTTCCGTTTCTCTCCCCTTGCGGTAGAGCCAACGGGGTGATTCCGGGAGGAGAAGCATCAGGATGAACTGAACCACAGCTGGGACACCTGCAACTCCAAGCATCCATCTCCATGTCCCAGGTGCCTAATCGGGACAAGATTTACAATTTTAATATAACTCAGGATGAAAAGTGAGTACAAAAAAATGAAAAGTACAACGACGTTAATTTAGGAACGAAAAGTGAGAATGATTAATATTCATGATGAATTTTAACTTAAGGACGAAAAATGTAATTTTCTCAATTTCACAAAATATTTTTAATATGAGTTCTGATCTAGTACATGTACTCCTAATTTTTGTTGCCTCACTTTTACTCATGTGTCGAGGGTTGATAAGTTATTTTTTTCTTCATATGGGCCTCGATAAAAGTGTGAATTTTGAGTATGGAGTAAAATTTGAGAGCAAAAAATAAAGATATCAGTATTTTTCTATTTTTATATGGTTGGTAAGAACCAGGATATGATTCCAAACAGTTGTTAAAAAGCATAGTCCATAATTAGAATTCCAGAGCATACACCATTTGAAGTTACTTTAGAAAAGCCATCACATGATATGTTACACCAAAAAGCTAAATGCCTTATAATAATTGATGACTTCTAATAGTTTTTTTTTCTTCACTTTTGGTCCAGGACTATTGGACTATTTCTATATTTAGTTTTTGGATATTAATTTTTTCACATTTAGTTTCACAACTTTTAAATTCTTTTTAGATTTGGTTCTCCAACCTAATTTTCAATCGCTGACCAAATTTTTTTAGTTGAAAAATGTTATAAAAAATGACAACTTTGTCCTTCAAGATAAATCATGGACCATTATGCACAATAACATATATAGAGATACAATATTGGTCATCGTTGACCGAAAATTATGCCAGATGACTAAATATGATATGGAGTAATATTTTAAAAGTTGTACGATCAAATGCGAAAAATTAATAATTGAATATCAAATATGAAAATGGTCTAATAGTCCTAAGATTATAAGTGAAAAAAACTCCATCCAATATAAAGTTTAAGACTTATTCCAATAAATTATAAAGTTAAATTTCAATTAAAATATACAATTTAAAGTACCTTTATTAAAAAAAAAAAAAAAAAAAAAGTCACAACATGATGTTAGTATACAAAAAAATGGAGGTTTCATATTGATAAGATTGTATACCAAGATAAATACTATTTTGAGTAAGAGAAGCGAAAATGGGAAAACCACATACTTACCTTGGTAAAAGCAAGGTTGATGAGATAGGACAGAAACTGGCCGCCGGTGATGAGAAAACCATTGGTGCTCACAAGGGCACCTCTAACCTTCGCCGGAGATGCCTCGGAAATGTATAACGGAGAAGTCATGGACGCCATTCCCACGCCAAGACCCACGAAAATTCTGCCCACAATCAGAAGGGCCGGGCTTGGGGCAGTAGCCATGATAATGGCTCCTACAAGAAACAGCAAGTCGGCGCATAGTATGGCAGTTCTTCTCCCATATTTGTCATTTAACCATCCACCAATCGCCGCCCCTACGATTGCTCCGGCCACCGCCGTACTCACTATAGCTTCCTATAACATTCACAACGTACAAATACTGCGTTATAATTACTTAATATTAATTAAAACCATGGAATTGTAACCTTGGGCGGATCTTGTCTATTTTTTTTTTGAGTGGGGTGAAGTTTAAATTAATTAAAAAAAAAGTCCATGACAAAATATCAAATACTGATAATATCCTTCAAATACAAAATACGCAATTGTTTAACATAGTGTTTGACTGTTTGCAGGCGGAGCTAGAGAGAAAAAAAAAAATTAATAGTCAATAATCATATAAAGTGGATTCAACCTCTTAACATCTATTACAGTATATAAACATACTTAACCATCTAAACTATTTTATGTTTGAGTATTTTATATCTTTATTAATTACTTATATGTAAACATGAAACATTTACTATACACGGGCCCCTATATATAAAGGGTGTGATGAGGTAAGGTGGGGTGAGGTGGTGGAGTGAGGGGGAGGGCACTGCCCCCACTACTCCTATACTAAATCCGACGCTGATTGTAACATATGTTATTATGTAATAGTGTGTTGTTTATATGTATGAGATTGTCGTTATAGTATATACATTGGAGTCCACAATTGACTAAATTATATGAAAACAACATTTATATACCAACTACATGAATGTAATGTCATTTCGATTACCATTTTAAATAGAGTTATCATAATTTCGGACCTTGAAAAAGTATAAATAAACACTACTTTGTAAAGAATTATGAGTATTTAAAAAAATATACTTTAATTTTATTACGTTTTCAGTATACTATCATTTTATTAGTATTTTTAATCTATTAATACAAGTCGTGTGGAAAGATTATATGCTTTTGAAAAAATAAACATAATTTTTATAAAGAAATTACGAATCGTATATGACAAATAAATACGTGGAAAAAGTTGACTATTGTCCACTGATGACCATAAATCCTAGAAAAGAGTATAGTAGGGACACCTGGCACTTAAACCATAGTCCAAAAACAGGCACAATTAAAATACACTCCGTAAAAAAATTAATCGAATAATAAGATTATATATTAGCCATCTTCATTAAAAGCAGAATAATAAAAAGTAGAATAATAAAAATTTAAATTAAGAATTAATTGTTTTAAGTAGTTAAAAGTCTCTTAGACCTTGTGGTCTAGTGGTACCAAATTGCACTACTTCAATAGATTGAGAAAATAATTATGAATAAATATTGCAATATACTGAGAAAATAGTTATGAATAAATATTACATTTTAACAGAGTCAATAGTACTAAAAAAAGTAATTAAAAGTAAAAAATGTGATGTGATAATATTAAATGAGTACAATTAAAAGCGATAATGTTGAATAAAAGTGAAATCTAGTTTAAAATTAATGTAATTGTGTGGTATTATATGTTTGAAACATTAAACCCACTAGGATACACCTAATAATTACTGTCTCCCACGGTCCTCACATCCAAACTCAACTCTGTCAACGTATGATTCATGGGCTATAAATGTGAGCGGTTAATTAATAATAGGACAAAAAAGTATAGGGATAATGCTTTCCAAGAAATTAATGAAAGTAAATTATGCATTTATTAAAAGATGTCGGCAAATTATGGTCTACACAGTTCTCTGTGGACCATAACAAAAAGTACATTTTTAATATATTAATAATAAATTATTTGTGTACTAAATATAAATTATACAATATAATGTATTTTCATTATTCAAATAACGTACTTTTTCTGAACATAATATATATTTTTAATATACTAAAAGTATATTATTTATGTGCTGAATGTACATTATTTCATAGTATGGTCCACATAACTATATGGATCATGATACAAACAATAATAATTGAAAGGTATTTTCTATAATTAGGATATGCTCAAAACATTTTGTGATTAGAAAAAAGAAGTAACCTTAAGATAATCCATTTTTTTTTTATTATTTTGGATTCAGTAGGAAAATAGAAAGAAAAGAAAAGAAAAAAACTATTCAATTTAAGTGGCTACTCTAATGTAGACCAAGTTTGTTATTATTATTATTTTTTAATACTTTAGATGGTCCCAAGTTTGCTAGACCAATTCTAAACTCACAAGATCCTGCTCTAAGAATATAAGTTACTCAATCACGCAATTAACTTACTAATCAGACCATATGTGCACAAAGGATGCAATTCAAACCTTCCATTATCATGGCCTTTTACCATTCCATGTTTCTAGCACTTTCGGTAGTGACATCAACTCAGGCTATAATCAACAAAGTTTTCATCTCTTCTCATCTTTCATCCAGTTTAACTAATTGGTTAGGAAAAACCTCTAAGATCAGATATATCATTAAAACAAAAAAAAAAACAAACAAACAAAAATGATAAGGCCGGTTATGGGCTTGTGGCCGGAACAGGAAGGCAGATATCAGCCATCATATCTCATATCATTCCAGCGTTATTGGAGCTAGATTTAACCTCAAAACCTAAGATAATTTCTGTGCATTTTATCTCAGTACATTATGCCAAAAAAAAAAAAAAACCTTTTTTTTTTTTTTTTTTTTTTTTTTTTTTTTTTTCTCTTTTTAGTAGCTGAATATGACTCGAATAATTTTACACTTTCAATTTTGACATCAGAGAACTTCATTTGAGATTTTTTTAATTTTATTTATTTATTTGCAAAAAGGAGAAGATGATATGAGATAGAAGAGGAGAGATCTGGTTGGAGTTATGGCGATGGCAGAAAGAAAGAAGTAATTAGTTACCTGCAAGACAGTTCGTCTGTCAACAGACTTGAAGTCATCTCTGATGTAAAGAAGAGCCCCAGATATCACTCCTGTATATATGTAACTCCAAATTAATCTTATCTTATCAGCTAAATTTAGAAAAAATAAAATAAAATACCCAAAATATGAAATAAAAATTAAGGAGAGAAAGAGAGAGACCAGTATCATAGCCAAAGAGAAGACCACCAATTCCAGCGGAGAAAGCAAGGCGAAGAACATAAGGGTTCTTCCAAGACAGAGCCAAACACTCCCTGAAAGCACTTGCATCTGTGCCAGGATGCACCCCTCCTTCCATTTTCTTTATTTTTATTAGATTAACACATACAAAAGAGTATTAAAATAGTTCTTTCACAATCTGCAGAAACCAAACAAGGAAATTTATGAGAGCTGCAGAAGAGATGGAAAAATGGAGGACAAGAAAAGAAAGGACAGAATGGGAAGAAGAGTCTAGGAGAGAGCGACTGTGTAGTGTGTATGTGTACATTTATTTATAGAAGGCAGGACATATTTTGACTAATGGTATGTTTGTTTTGCTGGAAAGTATTTAAAGGTAAATGGAATTAAAATATCATAAAAATTAAATTTCAAAAAAATGAATTTCATTATTTGATTGATGGAAAAGAAATTATTGAAAATATGAATTTCATTTTTTGGTTAGATTGGAATGGTAAAAAATTATGAATATAAAGACAATTATACAGTTTATAATGATCATAATAATAATAATAATGATAATTAAGAAAAAGTTAGTGAGGGCATAATCGTCCTATTTATTTTTCATGGAAAATAAAATAACAAGGAGGGGAGGAAAATATTTTCCGAAGAATCAAACATGCCATAAATTACTGATTTTATTTTTCCAATAATGCTACCTAAATCAAAATTATGAGATTCGAACCCCACACTGCCCGCCTTCAATCATGGCATTTAAGTCAATCGACGAACTAACTACAATAAATAACGGGGCTTATATATTGTTTTTTCTTATGTTATGTGGAGTAATTTTATTTTTGATAAACTTAATTGTATTTCATATATATTATTTAATATAAGAATTTTATTTAATTAAGTAACATTTAGAAAATAAAAATAAAAAAGGTTTTATGGATATAGTAGCTAGAGAGAGAAAGGAAGCAGAGTGGAGGCACAGAAAATATTGCCCTCAAATTTTGGACATTTTGTCATCTTTTCACACTATATAACTTTAGAGAGTAATTAATTTAATAATAAATACACTATTGAAGTGTCATCTTCGAAACATATATAACCTATGAATTTAAATTAAACAATAATTTTAAAAATTGTAACATCAAAATTAGAATATCATAGTATCAAAATAACCTAACACATAGGAGACAAATTGTATTAGAAAGATCTGAATCGAACTCGTGACTTTTAAATACGAGACTTATGTTTTATCTATTTAATTATTTTTTTTGAAGTTAAAACTTTAATATATGATGGTTAAATTTCTATCATAAATTTATGTAACTGAAACCATATCATAAGTGTGCATATTAAATACGGAGTACAAATTATGTAAAGTCAAGAGAATTTGGACAAAATCCTTTTTATTATAGTCCATCAATTAATGTAACTATATCATTAATTTTTTAAAATATTGAATATTCACTCGTAATATTAGATTTATTACTCCTTTTTTCTCTCTACACAGAGGGCATGAAATTTGAAATTTAGGTATAGGTAATCACATTGGAACTATAATTTGTACCATAAACAAAATAATTTTAAAATAAAATAAAATGTCAAACTTCACTTACAAATTAACACCTGTAAACAATATAATAAATACTGACATTAAGTAAATGATTAAGACAAAACCTAGGTAATTAAGATCCATTTAACAATATATGTGGGGTGTTCTTTGTCGGAAAGGATGAATGACAAAAATCTTAATGTCGTTTTATCTTAAATATTTTATTTGCAAACACATGAAAGCTTTATGTAAGAAAAATAAATGAAAATTATATTTATTGCGTTCATATAAATCCCAAAACGTACTGAAAAAATATAAATCCCAAAACGCATGGGAAAATAGTTATTTATGAAGGGAATCTTGACCCTTGCGACTAAGTTGTCTAAGTGATCAACGATCCAACATTATTTTATTCGACATGGTGTTTCTTGGGGGCTGGGGCCATTTCTCTGTTTTTTTTTTTTTTTTTTTTTTTTTTTTTTTTTTTTTTTTAAATTTTGTATTTTACTAATTTTACACGCTATTGTGCGACATATTTAATGCCCAACATTTGTATTTAAGTAAGTAATTCAAAGTAAATCAATGTAAAATATACAAAGTATATGATAAGTTTATTATAGACTTATAGTTGACATTAAAATTAATATTTAATTTGCATTTTTCTAAAAAAAATTATTTAAATACTTATTGTAGTATGTAGCGAATTGACTGAATGGCTACACAATTTTCTTTAGGATATTCCTAGTTGGTAAAAACTTGTACCTCCAATTTGTGTGCTGATATGGTTTAATTCAACCATGTATATAATGGGTATGAAAGTGGTATGAACAATGAAGAAAAGATCCATCAAGTAGCTCCCAATTCATCATCTCTTATTCATTAATCTAGAACAATTTAGAGAGAGGAGAGAGCAGAGTTTCTTGAGTGTCTCTAGAGAGAGAGGGGGTCCAAAAGTCCATTCATTGAAGGGTTATGGCCCTATATATAGGCCGAATACCCGTACAGCACCCCGAACATACGTATAGAGTATTAAGGGCCGTATACCCGGGGTATATTCCCTATCATGTGCATTGCGATAATCATGCTATAATTGAAAGGCTACAAAGTAACATATATAATGGTAAGTCTGATCTATATATATATGTCATAAGCATAATATCATTAAACAACTTCTTACTACGATGGTTATCTCTGTTGAATACGTGAGGTCGAAGGATAATATATCAGATCCGCTAACCAAAGGGTTAAGCAAAGCGTTGGTAAAGAAGTTGATATGAGGAATGGGGCTAAAGCCATTGGATAAAAGTTATATAGTGGATATATACCCAACCTAGCTGGCACCCATGCTCAATGGGAAAACTAAATTATGAAATGAAGCGTGTCACTGTGGGGTCTCAAACTCCCAACCACTCCTCGTTGAATAGTGAATCTTGCACGAGGCTAGCATGCTTAATGCTTTAACAATTCAAAGTGTCGATTGACATTAGTGGAGTATGCAGGATAGTCAAAAAAGAGCCCTATGTGATAGAGAAGTGGGACCACTTAAAACTATTATTGATTGGGCTCAAATCTTTAAAAACTCTTAACCAGAAATGGTATTCCATGGGCAAAACATCCATACCCATGAGATCTGAACAAATGTTTAGAGGTTCATTTGCAAGATATATAATTGTTTAAACATATATCAATACTATTTGAAGACATTGCAATCTATCGGAAAGCCAACAAAGTAAATACTACCTCCGTCCCAAAATGGTTGCCTGGTTCGTTTAACGAGGCTTGACTGAAGTAATTTTTAATTCAATTTTTCATAATATTAAGTTTAGCATTAATATTTAAAATTTATATATTTAGAAACTACATTAAAAGTACTATTAAACACAAAAAAATTAAATTTAAAAATAATAAAAAATTATTAAAGAAAATAAGCAAAAAAGAAAAATTGATTTGACTAATGAATAGTAAATAGGACAGGTAAAATGGGACAGAGGGAGTATATCGTTATAAGGGAAGGTTCAAGGGGTAACACTATCTACCTTATGCAGGAATTGTTTGTTAAGCACTATTGTGTCATTTTCCAGTCCCCCAAAATCAATTTTCATTCATGTGGGAATTTTAATTTTTTTGGCTTGAAATAACATTTAAAAAGACAATTTTATGGTATAGTGGGGTTCACTTTCAATTATGAGTCGGACCAAAGTGGATTATAGTTCTTGATTGTAGCATATTTTGTAACAAATTAAACAAATATCCAGAGTATCGGGTTATCGATCCACAGGGAAGTTGGCACTAGTTACTAATAAATTCTTTTGAAGCTAATCCTAACGAAAAAGGAGATTGATTGATTGCAAATATAGTAATTAAAGAAAATAAAGAAAGCAAGTTGATGAAAACAATAGAGTAAGAGTGGGATTTCCGGGTTCAAGGGTTTAATCACCTAGTGCCAACCTGAAGTGAAATATTTAATTTGACTTCAAACAAGTGTGGATGATTGCATTCAATAAGGAAAGTATTACTCCCATAATTCAAACCCATAATAAGAAACCAATCAAGAACAAGCAATCCAAATGAAATCCCTTAACAAATATGCCATCTCTCCAAGGTGCAAAAGTAAAGTGCAAATGTGGGTGCTCTAATATATACCCTAACTTCCATCAAGACACAATTATAGCAAGACACAAGTAACTTAGGCCTTTAATTACAAGCATCAACAATATAAATCACATTTGCAACTCAAGTCATAAAACCCAAATATGAACATACCATTTAATCATGAAGAACTAGGCACAATAGGTTCGTAAACACTTTTCACCCAAAAATCCCAAGTAGTTTAGCCAATCATGGCTAGCATTGCATTCATTACACTAATGTTAAAGAGTTTATAAGAAACAAAGAAAGTAAAAAAAAAAAAAGAAAAAAAGGGAAGAGATTCTCCTGAATGTAGTCTTCTTAGCTTTTTCTTCTTCCTCTAAAGCCTTTGTGGCTCTTTGATGGTGACTATCTTCTCCCAAAAGTTGGTGGATCCCTCCTTAAACTTCTTGAAGAGACAACACACTTTTACTCTCACTCTTTTGTCTCCAAAATCGCAGCTTAGGTCCTAGGGTTAAAGGAAGATGAGCCTTTTATAGTGGGAGCAAAATAGGGGTAGAATGGGAAATTCTCATAGCTGAAATCTCACATAACAGAACTTCTCGACACGTCGAGCCTTGAATTTCTCCCAAATGATCACATATTGGAAACTCTCGACGCATCGAGGCTTGAACATGGCTTAGGCATTGCGTACTGGACAGTCTCGACGCGTCGAGATAAATGCTTGATGTGTCGAGTCTTCACTATCAGCATATCCCTTCTTTTTAGGCTTGATGTGAAAACGCTAACAAAAACCATAAAAACACTCAAATCAAGCATTAAACCATATATGTATGAGAAAGCAAGGAAATATGCATTGTTAATGACAATTTAATGAACTAAAGCCCAAAATTAGATCTAAATCAAGTGAAAAAATATGCACAGTACAGATGAGTTCATTTTAGCATTTCCATGTAATGCTATGTATGCACAAAGCATACATATTGAATCTTTCCATACACCAAACATTATAAAATAATTTGCATGTATCATGATCCAATATCCCAAAGGAACAATTCAACTTTCATAAAAATATATTACAAGGATACTATAGCAAATTTATTCAAAAATAAATAAATAAATAGGATAGTACATTGTAAATAGATTTCCTTAATCATTCAAAAATAGTCCTTCAAATTCATGTGCCGTATTCCATTGTTCAACCATCCACTCCCGCACGGTGATTTCCTCTTCGCACATCGAGTACACCCGTTAAATAAATCAGGTTGTGACCTCACTCGTCCAACCATCTGCATTCTTTAACCATAGCGAAATTATTATCAACCTTTTCATCAGGATGATGGTTTGCTCCATAGTGGCTTCTCGTCTTCTTCACATAATCTTTTTGAGAACTAAGCTTTTGCTTGCCCTTCCCTTGATTATGATTGAAGTAGTTGAACAGTTTTAGATATAAATATATAAAAACATATATAAATAAATAATTGATTTGTTAGTTGAGTTGGTTGGGTAGTGTTTTTACTTAAAGGAATGGCAAGGGTTTGAATCCTGAAGGTTGTAGTTCGTCATATATGTATATATATAAAAAATTAATAATGAGATGGTAATTTATAATGTGTTTTCTATTTGAATTATTTTATCGAATTAATTATGTTTCATATATTGTTATTAGTATTTGTATAAAATTTGATGTGTTTTATTTTTCGTCTATATCCAACAATATGTATGACTATATTCCTTTTAAATATTTCATTTTTTTAATACTACCAATTATATTACAATGCAATATATGTTCATTACTACTTTCTCAACCTATAGAAGCACAAATAGTCAATATCCCTGAGGCTCGAACCAATCTCACAATCTCAAAGAGCAACTTGGTGCTACCTCTTTTATGTTTCGCCCCCACTAAGACATTTTTCTGGATCCGCCACGGCATATATTGCCCCTCTCGTACTGTACAAGAGGGCCAATATAGTACCGTTTTGAAAATTGAGAGGCAACATTTACACCACTAATAATTTAGAGGTGACATTGATAATTCATATTATGAAGTGTGATAAATTACAATTTTTCCAATAATATTTGAATGTTACAAAAATAATATAATATTATGAAAATGAATTAATATGTGGTCATGAATGTCTTGTAATATTATTAATTTGAGTGATTGTTCGACTTGACCGTAATACTATTATTTGTCTAAGATGTGACGCAATAATAATAATAATAATAATAATAATAATAATAATAATAATAATAATAATAATAATATTGTTGATGAAAGTTGGATTCTTCTTCTTTTTATTTATTTATTTATTTATTTTTGTGAAAACAAAAGTTGGATTCTTATTCCAAGCAATGAATTTCTATTTATATTATAATAATTCTTGTAAAACATAAAACACTGACAAATAAGTTATTATGGGCCAATAGAAAATCATAATCTACTGCACCCGGTTGTAGTGGCACCTTGTGGTCTAGTAGCGCCCGATTGCACCCTTACATGGGGGTGGGTTTGAGCCTCAATGGAGGCGTTACGTTGGTTGAAAAAATAGCTATGAACAGATACTACATTGTATGTAATAGAGTCAATAGTACTCAAAAATAAGTTATTATAGGCTAATAAAGTAGTTATAAACAGATACTACATTCTAACAGAGTCAATAGCACTCAAAAAGAGTCAATCAGTGCCTAGTCGATTATTTAGTGCTCTAGAATGTTATCTAATTCTTACTTGATAATTGTTTACACAAATAAAACACTGGTTCGGGATCACCTAAGCCGATGGCTTGGGGGATTCAAGGTTAAAATTGGGCACACGAACACTTCTTAACTGAGCTTTGGTGGCTGCGGCTGCGAGAGGGCTTGAAATTCATCATGGACAATGGATGGGATTCTGTCATAGTTGAGCTCGCGCGATTCAACTACAATGGTATAGGCCATTTTTTGAAGGAACTTGATTTGGATCAGGTTGGATAACGAGTCTTGACTTTAATTTAAGAAAGGTTTCAGGTTTGATTCTTAATGCTTTCTTTGGATTTTTACACTTTTTTAACCTTTTACTCATGGAGCCTGAGGTACCGTGTACCTCTTGGATCTCCTTCGAGCTGATAGTGTGGGGGTTGCTAGGCAAAGGGTGACTTGGTTCCCTCCTTGCGTTTGTTTATTTCAGCAGCACAAAAACAATACAATTAAATAATTATAAATTAAAAAATTAATTTTAGAAATATCATGATAGTTCACAAATTAAAATTGACCATAAATTTTGTTGTGAAGTCAAACTTGACCACCTTATCCTTGAAGGCAAAATTAAGAACTGCTAAAGTGACCACATGTACATGTGTCAAATTTTGGAGCTAGGTAGCAACATATCAACATTTTCTTGATGTAATTATTTGGAATTTTGGCACCCCATCTTTTTCATCATATGATCCTTTGATTATTCAACATCACTTCGTCCATTTGGTTACGGTTTGAACCTAATGGTTCACACTTACGAACTATTATTATTATTATTAAAAAGGTAGCACTATGAGTTAACAATTCACTTTAGTATTTCAAAACTACACTTATGGAAGAGTATTCAATGATAACTTCTGTAAATTTTCAATTTTTTTTTTTTGAATACTATTGACCCTGCTACATTGTATTTGTCCATATATTTTCTCAACCTACTGAAGCCCAACAAAGTCAATATTGCCCCCCACTGAGGCTCAAACCCATGACCTCCAACTTGGGAGAATCACTACTTCATGCTGCTTGACCACAAGGCCTTTGGCAAATTTTAAAAATTTTTAAAAAGAGAGATTTTAATAAACTTATAATGACTTTCTAAACTTTTGTGAACTTTTTAAGAGTCTATACAAATCTACTTAAAAACAGTAATAGACTTTTATTAATTTTTATGATTTTTTTTATTTAAAAAAATCTACAAAAGTCATTAAAATTCTAAATCAAGTATATCACCACAAAATTTCAATTAATTTGATTCTTATTATATATATATATATATATATATATATATATATATATATATATATATATATATATATATATATATATATATCGTTAATCGACTTATTCACAACCTATCGGGAGAATTAGAATAATGAGATTTTTAATTATTACAAAAATAATCCCAACAACAACCTGGTACGAAACAAGGTAATCAAATTTATTTATACAAAATATAATAAAAAATGAGAGAGAATTTTCAAATATGAGATTATAATTAACCCAACGACATAAAGAACAAGGAAAGACCCATGTCGTGAGTAGCACACACTCGTAGCGTAAAGTTTGAACTCTCAAACTAAGCTCGGCGAACAAAAACAACAGGCAAGCACTTCGTTCCTTTTTGAAAATGTTGGCAGAGTTTTTTCGTAAGATAAAGGTTGAGAGAAGAAGAGAGAAAACAAAAATATTTTTCAAGTGAAAACTAGCAGCATAAAAAATTTGCCCAACACCAAAGCTTTTATAGGAGAAGAATAATTTAATAGCATTAAACCATGACATTAACAACTGAAATAAATTCAGCTTTGTAACCTTCGTAACTGACAACTTCATTTGGAGTTTAACACATTTGTTATAATCGTTAATTTTTAAAATATAAATTAGAATTAATTCGAAATTAAATCTCATGAATCAGAATTAACATTGTCCATAATGATTTTCTGAAGAATAGATCGAGCAGTACTCACAAATAGTAGTTCGAGCAGTACCCGCGAAGAGTTGTTGAAATGTTACGTATAGTATGAAGAGTAAAACTTTACTACTCAGACACATTCTAATGGTAAACACAATTTACTCATATAGGATAGTTGGCTTTGAGTTGGAAAAAGTTATACGAAATATTGACATAACTTAACCCGCAAGGCCAGCCAATTTTTGGATGACTTCGTGCCTGCAGGTGCTAGAGTACACGAGTTAAGCCTTTTCAAGCTCATTTTCGGATTTGATTTGTACCCGCTTGCGCACGAGAGAGTTACTATGCTATACAATTCAACCTCCTTCTAAAATGCTCTTATATATATAGTAGTGCAAACCCATTTCCAAACTAATGTGGGACAAGTACTTTTTCAAAGCATTTCCTTCCTTTTCTAACTCAAATGGGTTTACTTTTAGAAGCAATTTCTCATTCACCCATTATCCATTTTGAGCGTACAATATATTAATCTCTTCGTCTCACTACAAAGAACCCGAATCCACTTTGACCTGATCCAAATCAGAAGTGAGCCCTACATATATTTGTACCACAAAATAGCCACTTAAATGCCATTTTATACTAAAAATTCCAACAATCCCCACATGAATGAAAATTGATTTTCGGGACGTGGAAAAAACGACACGAATGTGCTCAACGGTCAATATGCACAGCATATGTAGGTGTCACCCTTTGAACCTTGCCTTGTGAAGATATGTTTACGCAACTGGCTGTCTGGTAGAACTTGATGTCTTTGAACCCTACTGATGACTCCATTTCTAAATACCCTTTTGCCCCCTCTTTCATCTATTTTTGTAGTTAAGTGTTTATTCTTGAGTGGGATTTATTACTTGGTTGTGTGTTTTTGTGGTTATAGGTGAAATTCTTCACAACAAGTGGTAAAGGAAGCATTTTGGAAAGCTTTGGATCAATTTTGGTAGCTTAGGATCTCACTCAAGGAGGAAGAAAAGCAGCGGAGCGCAAAATGGAGCAGGAAAAATTACTGAAAAATGAAATGGGTAGTGACACGGCCGTCTCCCTACCCGTTTTGGTCTGCCCTAAAACTGATCACCAAAATGGGTACTGACATGGCCGTGTCCCTGCCCATTTTGGTCTGGGCTGTTCTGTTTAAGCGCGTTTTTGCTGCATTTTTGGGCATTATGAACCCTAGCTAGTGTAGAACTTCTCTCTCTTATTTTCCATAGCAAATATTAGCTTAGAATAGCTTAGATCTACTTTAGAGAACACATTGCAAGCTTTATTTTGTGGATTTGGAAGGGATTCCACCAACTTTCTTCAACACTTAATAGTAAAGTTCTCATTTCCTCTTCTTCATCTCTTCTTTACATTTATTGTGCTTTTATGATTTCTTTGCTTAATCTTGCTATGTTTACCTTAAATATGAGTGAGTAGTCTTTTATATGGGTTAGATTTGGTGTTTATTGCTCTTATTGATGCTAGTTAGATGATTATTGCATAAAAGGGATGAACACCCATTTAGGGTTCTTGAGTTTGAGTTGGATGTTGTTTTATCTTTCAATAGTTATTGCGCAATGATTGTTGTTTGTCTTTGGAAAGTCTTCCATCACAATGGGAATTGGATGGGAGACTTGAGCCAACCCAATCTCAAACCCATTTTCTCTTCTATGGAAATAGGGGTAGATTTGGGGCTTAAATAGCTTTTGTTCTTCAAGAACTTAGGTTGATACACCATGGAAATGGGGCAACCTTTGTTCTAATCCTTGTGGGAACTTGGATTCTTTAGTGCTAGCTTCAAGAACCTAAGGGTTAATGTTCATCCCTCAATTCTAAGTTTGAATGCATCAATAGAGTAATACACCTAGTCTAACCCATTCTTCCCAATAGATTTTTATTCTAGTTTAGTCTTGTTTTTACTTTATATCCATATTTCCAAAATCATTTCTTAGTTGTTATGTTTTAATCCTCAAAATGGTTGCTTGGATCCTTATGGGTTTCAAGACCTTAGTGACTAGAGTCTAGGTGATTAATCCTTACGTGCCATAAACTCCAATCCTCGTGGTCCGACTTTACACCCATTTTTACACTCCCGCTCACACAGGAACCTTACAACTAACCTTTGTTTTGTTTCTCATGGGTTTGCCTGTTTTGGTCATGGGTCAACGTTCCTAGTTCTGCAAGAGTTTCTAAAGAATTGAGCCCAATCAATTCTTCATTTGAAGAGACCCACTTCTCTCTCACATAGGTGATTCTTTTTCAAGTATCTCGCATACTCACACATGTCAACCGACATTTGAAAGCATCCACGTGCTAACCTCGTGTAGGAGTCACTATTCTAGCGAGGAAGGGTAGGGAGCCTGAGACCAACACAATGACATGCTTTGTTTCATAATTTAATTGTCTCATTCAACGTAGGTGCCAACTAGGTTGGGTGTCTACTATAGACCTTTTATTCCAAGGGCTTTAGACCCATTCCTCGTGCCAACTTCTCAACAACCTCTTTGCTCAACCCCTTGGTTAGAGGATCTGCTATATTATCCTTTGACCTTACGTAGTCAATATAGATAACACCCGTTACAATTATACGTATTACCATTTTATGTATTACACTATACCCTTACAATTGCTCCTTGACTATCACAATACATACAAATTGGAGGTACATGTTTTTCTCAATTAGGAATATCTTCAACAAATCGACGTAGCCATTCATTGTCTTCAGAATATTTGTCTAAGGCTATCAGCTCAGATTTCAACGTAGATCTGGCTATCACAATTTTTTTTTGAGTATTTCTATGAATTGGCTACACTGGCTAGTGTGAACACGTAGTCACTCGTGGACTTAGAGTCCTTAATATATGATATCTAGTCCGCGTTGCTATACCCTTCAAGTATAGTAGGATATTTTGTATAGTGTAATCCTAAGTCACGAGTATACCTCAAGTATCTCATAACTCTCACTATTGCCTTCCTATGCGTATCACTGGGGTTACTCGTATATCTACTAAGTTTGCTAACTGCTAAGGCAATAATTGGCCTGGTATAACTCATTACATACATCAAACTTCTAATGATATTACCATATTCTACTTGAGAAATACACTCTCCGCGATTCACTACTACAGAAATCACATACAACGTCGGCTAATTAACGTCGGCTAAATATTTAGCCGACGTTGTATGTTATAAAATCCTACAACGTCGGCTATTTACTAATAGCCGACGTTAAAGGGTGTACTTTATAAGACGGTGCGATACGACGTCGGCTAAGTTATTAGCCGACATCGTATCATACATATTAGCCATCGACATACGATACGACGTCGGCTAACCTATCTAGCCGACGTCGTATCATTCAATTCGGGCTATGATACGACGTCGGCTAGGAGGTTAGCCGACGTCGTATCCAATTACGGCGGATACGACGTCGGCTAACTTCCTAGCCGACGTCGTATCATAGCCCGGATTGAATTCGGGCGTCGATACGACGTCGGCTAGGTAGTTAGCCGACGTCGTATCATTAAGGCTCGGCGCTATACGACGTCGGCTATCACTCCTAGCCGACGTCGTATTGCGCCGATTTATAATATTGTAACTTACAACGTCGGTTATTATAATAACCGACGTTGTAGGGTTTTAATATACTCCAAATCCCTTCAATTTTAGATCTTACTTGTGGCTCAAATTAGGATTCAATTTTAATATACTCCAAATATACTCCAACGTAGTCCATCCGTCCAATTTGAAACCCTTAACTCTCAAGTCTAGTCTGCTACTTCTCACTTCCTCCATTGACGACGCTGACAAATCCGAAGGACGACGAACCTGCTGGCGACGAGGGCTCTACCTCCCCTGCGATAGCCGACGAGGAAGGCTCTGCCTCCCCTGCGATAGCCGCCGACCATTTCGCCCACCGCCGGTAAGTGTTTCTTATTATCTTATTTTCTATTTTTTTGGCTGTGTCTATCTGCTAATGAATCCGACGGGCGACGAAGTTGCTGCTGCGGGTTTAGCCTTCTGTCATTGACATCTAGTTGGATTTCTTCTAAGCTAATGGATTTGGGCTTGAGATAACCTAACCCGTATCTTGGCGGGGCAACAGTCCTGGCTCCGTGAATCTCACGTGCATTTGATGTTCGCAGCCATGGCGGACTCGCATTTTCTCTTTGCCCGATCGTAACTTGATGGTCTGAGCCTCCATTCTGCGAACCAATCGTGCGGTTTAGTTACAGAGTATTATTTATTTATTTATTTATTACAGTTGCAGTTTCTCAAGCTCTATATTTGGATTGGTTTGGTAATTTCTATGCTGAGGGTTTATGTGAACTCTTGAAAGAGGTAATGAGTTTTGCGAACCAATCGTACGGTTTAGTTACAGAGTATTATTTATTTATTTATTACAGTTACAGTTTCTCAAGCTCTATATATATTTGGATTGGTTTGGTAATTTCTATGTTGAGGGATTGTGTGAACTCTTGAAAGAGGTAATGAGTTTCTAAGGATGGTTGCTCCCTCTCTCTGTTGTTCAATTAAGCCAATGATTTCTCCAATTTTCCCTAAAAAGTATGGGAAATGATATACTCAACAACCCTTGTTGGTTGTTTTCAAAAAAAAAAAAACAACATTTGTTGGTTAAAGATGATCATGAAGGATGGATGGATAGATGATACTATTGATTCAACCTTCTGATCTTCAGTGTGTTGCAGACATGAAGTGTAATATGTAAAATAGGAGGGATGGAATTCATATTGAAATTCTATATTGAAATTCTGGCATGATTAGTGAACCTGCCCTTAAACCCTATATATAAGGCTGTGATGATTAGTGAACTTGCCCTTAAACCCTATATATGAGGCTGTGATGATTATCTTTGTTGTGAGTGAAAAATATGTAGGAACTAGGAAGAATATCATTGTTCCTGCTTTGCATTATTTGTGTGTGTACTTCTAACCATAATATCTGTGAACTGGTGGGACATTATGTCAGAGATAATAGCTGGAAAAGTAAACAACTAAATATCTTTTCAGCATCGGTTTATATTTCATCGTTCTGATTTTTAAAAAAAATACTTTAACAAGTTTATTATCTTGAAATCTGATATCTTCTAAAAAAAACAACTTTATTTCTTAAAGTATTGACTTGAGGTCTTAGATTTCATGACGATCTTTGTTGGAAGTATTAATTTTCAATAGTTGGTATGATTGTTTTTTTCTTTCATAAGTCTATATATATTTATAAAGCCATGGACCTTGAGTGGCTAAACAGGAATGCTTTGACTATTTTAAGTGCAACACAACTGTAAAGCAGTAAAGCATCCTCCTTTTCTTATTTGTTTTTTTTTTCTGAATATTTGTAACCAGGGGATGAAATGACCCGAGTGATTTGGCAATCAATCAAGGATAAGGTAACAAGTTTTCCTGCTTAATAAGCATATTGCATATTCTAATAATTATAAAGTTGCTTATCAATGGATTTTCTTTTGCATGCTTTAGCTCATTCTGCCTTTTCTGGAGTTGGATATAAAGTACTTTGACCTTGGCCTCCCTCACCGTGATAAGGTTACAGTTGAAAGTGTAGAGGCTACCTTGAAGTATGTCTGAACCTTTTCTGTCCTGTAATTTATTGGAGATATGCTTAGTCTGATTGCAAATCATGATATTGTATATGACATTAAATGACAATATTTTCTTTCTGTTGATGTTTAATTATTTTGTAATTGTAGGTATAATGTAGCAATTAAGTGTGCAACAATAACTCCAGGTTTGTATATCTGCTTATCGTTGGAATATGCACTTCATTTTACTTAAAAAAATCCTTTGGTTTTACTTTTTGGTCTTTGGTATTTTTTTTTGAAAATTTAATATGGTGATGAATTGATGATACAATGTGATTCTTGTTTGCAGATGAAGCTCGTGTGAAGGAGTTTGACCTGAAGCATATGTGGAAGAGTCCAAATGGGACAATTAGGAACATTTTGAATGGTGATTGTGTATTCCTGTTTGACATTTGTTGCTTAAAAAGTTTTTCACTGTTAGTTAATGGTGGAATATGGGTTTTTCATACAGGCACGGTATTCAGAGAGCCAATTCTTTGCAAGAACATTCCCCGCCTTGTCCCAAGTACTGTTTTTAAGATTCTTGAAAGTTAATCTTTTGTTCCTGCCAATGCTGTAAATGTGCAAGTTACATTCTTTTTTCATTCATCAGGTTGGAACAGACCAATATGCATTGGAAGACATGCATTTGGTGATCAGTACCGAGCAACTGATACAGTTATTCAAGGAGCTGGAAAACTCAAACTGGTTTTTGGTAAAAGCCTTTCTTAGACTTTTAAAAATTTATTGGTTCCATCTATCTGTAATGTTGTGAATCTGCTTTGCTTTCTTGTTCTTTTCCTACTGATTCTATGTCTTAATATTATACTAAAACATTTTGGGGTTTTATTGGCAGTAAACAGACAGGAGCTTGTGATTCTGAAGCTGGAAGTGATATGATGAGCAGGGTTTGAGATGTATATATTGCTTTTATTGTTTGAGATGTATATATTGCTTTTATTGCTTTTGGTACAAAGTTTGGGAGAAGATTATGGCTTGTATTAATTAATATAGATAATTTTCGATGAACTTGTATTATTAATTATTATCAATTGTGAAATTTATTGCTTTTATTAATTTATATATTATAAATATAAATTGTACAGGTTTTGAATGTGATTGTGATAGCTATATATATTTGAGCAGGTTTTGGGTGTAAATAGAAAAATAAAATGAATATTTAAAAAAAAAATTACCCTACAACATCGGCTAGTCTTGTTAGCCGACGTTGTAGGGTAATTTTTTTGTTTTCAAATTACCTACAACGTCGGCTATTTGTAAAGAGCCGACGTTGTAGGGTACCTACGACGTCGGCTATTTGTAATTAGCCGACGTTGTAGGGTACCTACGACGTCGGCTATTTGTAATTAGCCGACGTTGTAGGGTATTTTAGTAGCTTTCAAATTACCTACCATGTCGTCTATTTTTAATTAGCCGACGTTGTAGGGTACCTACGACGTCGGATATTTGTAATTAGCCGACGTTGTAGGGTATTTTAGTAGCTTTCAAATTACCTACAACGTCGGCTATTTGTAATTAGCCGACGTTGTAGGGTATTTTAGTAGCTTTCAAATTACCTACAACGTCGGCTATTTGTAAATAGCCGACGTTGTAAGGGACACATACAACGTCGGCTAAAAGTTAGCCGACGTTGTAAAGTACACATACAACGTCGGCTAACTTTTAGCCGACGTTGTATGTGTACACTTACAACGTCGGCCAGATCAACGTCGGCTTTTAGCCGACGTTAAAGGGCCTACTTAGCCGACGTTAAAAGCCGTCTGTGTAGTAGTGATTTTTGGACAGATAACATTTGTATCTAAAGGTTTCCTAGCCCCTTGATATTCATCCTTGTTAAATCTTGCAAGAATTTATCAATATAATGAGATTGGCTTAATACAAGTCCATCATGTCTTCTCATGATTTTAATCCCGAGGATTAAATTTGCCAAACCCATATCTTTAATGTCAAATCTCGAATTTAACATTTTGTTGGTAGATTTGATCATTTGATCATTACTACCCACGATGAATATATCATCCACATATAACCAAAGAATGACATAACGGTTTATCATTTCCTTAACATAAATACACTTGTCACATTCGTTTATATTAAACCCATTGTTTAAAATCGCATGGTCAAACTTCTCATGCCAGTGCTTAGGCGCTTGTTTCAAACCACATAGCGATTTAACCAATTTACAGACTTTCTTCTATTGGCCCAGAACCACAAAATCCTCATTTTGTTCCATATAGATTTCTTCATCTAACTCGCCATTCAAGAAAATTATTTTCACATCCATTTGATAAACTTCCAAGTTTAACAATGCGGCAAATGGCAAGTATCATCCTTATGGGAATTACTCTTGTCACAAGAGAATACGCATTGAAGTAATCATGGCCCTCCCGTTACCTATAACCTTTTATTACAAGACTGTCCTTGTACTTCTCAATGGAACTATCAGGTTTCATCTTCCTTCTAAAGACTCATTTGGATCTAAGGGCTTACTACCCAGAGGAAGATCAACCAATTCCCAAGTATAATTCTGTAAGATAGAATCTACTTCACTTTTTATAGCATTTTTATACATTGGTCCTTCCATAGAAGTCACGGATTCTACATACGTTCAGGGCTCATTTTCTAACAAACATGTTTGAAAATCTGGTTCATTTTCTAATAGACATGTAAGAATATTCGAATCATACTCTAACATATATGTTAGAAAATCTAGACCAAAGGATTTTTTTATCCTAGCTCGTTTGCTACGTCTAGCTTTGAGCTTAGGTTCATTTCCAGACCCTCCACTTTCATGATTCAAAGCCTCATCGAATGTTTGTTTTGATGTACTAGGTCCCTCACTGAACATGGGTGATAAGGCTTGGTTTTGGCTGAGAACATGCGAAACGACAATTTTTGCGATTCCGAAAAATGACTTACGGAAAAAAATTCCGTAAGTCATTTTCCAGAAAAAATGAACTGATTTCCTTGGTCAATAGAAAACATTTTCCGTTGACCACATTTTCCGGACGCTGCCAAACACTGAAAACTCGGAAAACATTTTCCGGAAGCTATTTTACAGGTTACCAAACCCTAAGGGTGCGTTTGGAAAGCAGGAAAATGACTTATGGAAAATAAGTCATTTTCCGGAAAATAGTTTCATTTTCAGTGTTTGGATGTATTCTGGATAACTGTCTTTGTGTGTTTGGTTCATTTTCTGAAAAATGGTAGAATTGTATAATTAAACATTGTAATTATTTTATTTAAAATATAAAAAATTATAATAATATTAAAATAATGTTATTTATTAAAAAATAGAGTTTATAACCCAAAAAAAAAAAAGCGTAGAACCCACAGTTTCCGGCGGTTTTCCCACTTCCTTGGTCTACGCCCATGGGTAATATGGCTTGATTTTGACCAAGAACATGCAAAACGGTCATTTTAGCGATTCTGAAAAATGACTTACGGAAAAAATTCTATAAGTCATTTTCCGGAAAAATGAACTGATTTTCCTTGGTCAACGGAAAATATTTTCCGTTGACCGCATTCTCCGGACGTTGTCAAACACCGAAAATTCGAAAAATATTTTCCGGATATCATTTTACGGGCTACCAAACACACCCTAATATAGAGTCACTTTATTCCTAACAACGCAGACAGCGCAGAGAGATGCCGTTTCTTTTTATTAAAAGAAACGGTATCATTTTAGACCTTGGTCAACAATGTTTTGTGGGCAATGATCCACAGCATAATTTGCGTTAAACTATATGCTGATGGGCAAACTAAAAATATAGATGATGGACGACTACGGACTACAAGCCTTTAATGCTGATCCACATTTAGGCTCATTTAGTACTCTGGAGTGACAAATGGACCTACTCGTTGGCCCATTATCTATAAATGGCCTGTATAGGCACTTACTCAGTGAATACATCACCCAAAATAAAATAAAATAAAAATAAAAACAAAAACAAAAACAAAAAAAATGCAAATCCTATAAGCTTTTACCCCGTTGTTAT
Source organism: Ipomoea trifida (assembly GCA_003576665.1). Classification (NCBI taxonomy): domain Eukaryota; kingdom Viridiplantae; phylum Streptophyta; class Magnoliopsida; order Solanales; family Convolvulaceae; genus Ipomoea; species Ipomoea trifida. The sequence goes on from CP025653.1 coordinate 4,360,198, forward strand.
TTAGTGGACACAGATCGTAAATAAAATTGTAGTAGAATTAAAATGATAATTTTGTGTGTTATAATGAAACTAGTGTGTGTAAAAAATGAAATTGAGAAAAGAACAATATTGTCAAATGAAATTGTGAAATTGTTGTGTAATTAGAATGATACTTACTTCATGGTACACATTGCTACTTGGAACATGGTCCACAGTAAAATTTGTTCTTTCACCCCATTATTTAACCCTCTTTAAGAGCTTATCTATGTTGATTAATTTCATAAATATTATAAATTTTGATAAATTTAAAATATTTATGAAACCAACATAACATTTATTTTATTTTTAATCATTCATCAATCTAGATAGACAAATGAGATTAATACTCATGTTTTATAAGAAGTAGTATTCTCTCTCTCTCTTTCTCCATATATATATATATATATATGATTAGGATCACATGAGAACACACTTCCATGAGAAAAGTAAGAATCATTCTCAGACTTACAGTAGTAAATATTAGATGGATTAGATCAAATTAAAAAAATGTAGGGGCATTATTAATGATAACATTACCTTGCAACTTGTAATATTATATTGTGCACTTACGTGTTTATAAACATTTCATTTTTAACAAAAATAAGTTAACATTTACATATTTACCAATGATCATCAAAAACATATTAAGAAGACTTTATTAACTTTAAAAATGAAATTATTATGACATAATCATATTTAATGATGGCATTGGTTGGTTGGTTGACAGCCTGACAGGGTATCTCATTGCTTAAGTTGTTGGCATTTGTGGCTCTCTTCGGTAAAAATATAGGGATCTATACGGGAGGAGTTGACTAGCAACTTAAGGGTGAGGGCATGGGGAGTTTGGTCATAGGCATTGGTCCAACTCTTTGTGTAGGGCGTGGATCATCTTTGTGCATAATAATTTTGTGTGTGCTTGAATGGACTTTGTGAAGGGGTGGGAGAGGAGTGTACCTGTTGCTGTTAGATTGTATGGAAATGGAGCTTGAGAAGGCTATGGCCCCGTTTGGTAAATGGTGGTTGGCTGATTGAGTTGGCTGTTTGGGTTAGAATGTATGATTTGTTAATAACATTAGCTGATTGTAATAAAAAGTTGTTTGATAGATTAATTAGCTGTTAGCTAATAGCTGTTTGGTATAATTTTTTTCTCAAAAAAGCTAATTGAAAAGGTTGCTTTGAGTAGCCTTTTGAATTTTAGTATTTTAGAGTTACAAAAAGCTTATTAACCAAACAACTAATAGTGATCAAATAAGCCCAAATTAGTTGATAGGCTGATTATTTACCAAACAGGGCCTATAAGGAGCTCTTACTTGGCATATTAGATAGGGTGGTCTTTGATGTTAGATAGAATTGAGTATATTCATGTAAACCCAGCTCCGGATCCAGTTTATTAGCTAGGCCACGTTTAGGTCCCGATGTACAAACTATTGTTTTGGGTGAAATAAAATAGGCAGTTCTTTAAAAGAAAATTCTAACTATCTAAAATATTACTCTACTTTATTATTACTTTTTATCGTGCTGCGTAGTATAACTATTCCTCCATATTATGTTACATTTTCGTTTGTAATGTATAGCATATTATTTTTTTGGACAAGTTCATCTAGCAAGACACATAGATGTCCATGATATAATTTGCTCAATTACTATCCTCTTAATTTTTAGATTGTCAATGTTTCTAGCAAGTGCCATAACCTTGGGAATACCTGCAAGAATTGAAGGTATATCTAAGTATTTTTTTTTTTTTGTCAATATATGAACATATATGTTTAATTATGATAATAGGAAGGCCGGCGCGCTTCATCATTTACAATATTCTTTCAAGATTATATTAATTAAACTCATCTTCAAGGATGAAACATTTTGCTGAATCAATTCAAATTGTTTATAACATTAATGATTAGTCAAAGTTGGGTCACATATTCGAATGACTTTCACCTAAACACTGCAATTATATATATTGATGGTAATAAAATTAAAGTCACCCTCTACCAGTACTTACCCCCTCTTCTTTGGTTACACTTACTTCTACTTAATTACTGTTACTACTACTTACCACCCTCTGTCGTCCCTGAACTAACACCGTTGTCCCCTTCCCTGGGGGAGTGTTGTGTTGGGTGGCGGAATTTTTAATCCCTTACTTAATATGGTTTGATAATATGCCAACCCAATGCTAGCACCTATATCCAAGTACAAATTAAAATTATTACGGGGTACAGTGTATAAAATATAAACATCAATTTGAAGCTAAGGTATAGTCGTCAGTAGTCAGTAGTCACTCTGTTGCTGGGTTGTCATTCAACATACACAAAATGTTAGTTTTTTTGAAATTTTGCTGAAAATTTATTTGGGTTCAGACAACTTTTCTCATCACTTTTGAGATTCACAAAATTGCTTTTCGGTAATTTCAATCACCAGTCAAAATTATTAAGGGGTGTATAAAATATAAACATCAATTTGAAGCTAAGGTATACTCGTTAGTAGTCAGTAGTCACTCTGTTGCTGAGCTGCCATTCAATATACACAAAATGTTAGTTTTTTTTGAAACATTGCTGAAAATTTATTTGGTTTCAGACAACTTTTCTCATCACTTTTGAGATCCACAAAATTATTTTTCAGTAATTTCAATTATACCAGTCAAAATTATTATGGGGTGTATAAAATATAAACATCAATTTGAAGCTAAGGTATACTCGTTAGTAGTCAGTAGTCACTCTGTTGCTGGGCTGTCATTCAATATACACAAAATGTTAGCTTTTTTAGCTTTTTTTGAAACATTGCTGAAAATTTATTTGGGTTCAGACAACTTTTCTCATCACTTTTGAGATCCACAAAATTGCTTTTCAGTAATTCCAATCACCAGTCAAAATTATTAAGGAGTGTATAAAATATAAACATCAATTTGAAGCTAAGGTAGTCACCATGTTGATGGGTTGTCGTCCAATAATATGCACAAAATGTTAGCTTTTTTGTAAACGTTGTTGAAATTTTATTTGGGCTCTGACAACTTTTCTCGTCACTTTTGATATCCACAAAATTGCTTTTCAGTAATTCCAATAACGAGTAAAAATTATTACGAGGTGTATAAAATATAAACATTAATTTGAACCTAAGGTATAGTAGTCACCATGTTGATGGGTTGTCCAATATGCACAAAATGTTAGCTTTTAGCTTTTTTTTTTTCTTTTTTTTTTTCTTTTTTTTTTTTTTTTAAAAATTGCTGAAAATTTATTAGGGTTATGAAACATCACTTTTGAGATTCACGAAATTGCTTTTTAGTAATTCCGATCACCAGTCAAAATGGTGAAAATTTTAAACTAGTTTTTTGGTGGTTGGATGTACTGTTTGGTCTCATAAGACATGCACCAACATGAACCCTATTTTTTCAATGGTTGGAAAGTGGTCAAAATTTTTCACCATCAATAGTCGAAAATAAATTTTTAAAAGAAGTTTTGATAGCTGGAAAATAAATTTCACAACCATCGCAAAAGAGACGGCAAACAAAACAAAACAAAAAGGAACAATTATTTTTTTTTCTCTCAATTTGTGTACAATGTTGTAATTAATTAATAAAATTTAGCATCATGGTTGAGTTTACTGCCCCATCCAATAAAATTTATGAAATTGCAAATTAATTTAACCTATTGATGTTGGTCAAATTGTTGACCTAAACCTCTTGGCTCTTGTGTATAGAAACAGTAAAGTGAAACAACAACAATAATAGTGAATCATTTCATTACACGAATTCCGGTTGCAATTCAAATAAAATGAAATAAAATAAAATTTAATGAGTATAATCCTTGATAATATTAATTAGAGTATGTAATGTTTTATATAATTTAGTGACACATATAAAATTTTGGGTGTGTTTGGTTGACAGGTTTAGCTATCAGGAATGAGTATGAAAGTCATTGTTATTGTTTGGTTGATAGGTTTTTAGAATACGATTATGGATTTTGATGACTACCCCTTAATTGCAAAACTTATTCCCTAATAAAATAAGGATTTCATCTTTCCTCAATCGCTTCCCCAACTATTAATAACCAATCTCATTCCATTATATATACTACCAAACATGCAAAATACTTTCATCAAAACTCATTACCCAATATTTGATACCTATTCCAATTCTGATTTCCATGTGCGAACCAAACACACCCTTTATATAAATTATTATTATTATTATTATATTATTTGTTGTTTTTGTTGTTGTTGTAGTTACTCTTTCGAATTTACATAAAAAAGTGTATAGAAAGCAACATGACACTCCACTACTCTTTAGAATTTACATAACAAATTTAATAGAAAGCAACATGACACTTCACTAATGATGACAAAATTCAATCCCACCTTACATGCATGCAACATCGACATATGCTCTCTTTTAGACCAAACCTTATCCACTTGGTGTCTTTAGTTTATGTTTCTTGCATGGGATACTTTCTATTGGAAAATTCTAGGTTGCGTTCGGTTAAAACATCGGAATCATAATCAAATATTTAATAATAGTACTCCGAGTGTCCTATTTTGTCGGTCTTGTTTACTTTTCATTGCTCAAATTAACTTTTTTTCATTGCTTATTCTCTTTAGTAATTTTAATTACTTTTAAATTTAATTTTTGTGTTTAATACTAATTTTAATGTAGTTTATATTATGAAAAATTGAATTAAAAATAACTCTAATCAAGCCTCATTAATCGAACCAAACAAACAAAATGAGACGAAGGGAGTAATGAGTTTAAGTAGAAAGGTTTTTTTTTTTTTTTTTTTTTTTTAAATATTCATGATTATTTATAAGGGAGTATATATATGTTCTATACTTTCTCAAAAGTTTGAGCCCAAAGAGTCTAAGCGTTCGAACCTATGACCAACCATTTAGAATAGTAACCAGAATACCATTACACTATAACGGTGGTTGGCGTTTTTTTTTAGTAGTAAACATGAATTAGAATCTAAATAAATAAATAATTAATTAATTAAATAAGATAAAAATAAATAAACACATAAAAATATATAATATTATTCTAAATATATATACACATATATGTATATATATATATATATATATATATATTAAAATATTATATTTAATGCATAGACAGTGACCTTTTTTATTTTTTATTTTTACATTTTTTATTCTATTGTTCAAAAGTAAGGGAACTGAGAAGAAAGATAACGAGTTTTATAATTATCAAAGAATTTGAATTTAATAGTAGAATAACAAAAATAAGAAAACAAACATGATAATGAGTATCAAATTTCACACTAGAGTACAAAAATCCTCAACCAAACACTATGTCACGTACAGGTAGATATTATGGTTTTGGATTATTTATATACTTCCATCAAACGTATACATTTTATAGTTTTTCGAATATTTATACTTTTATTAAAAAGTATTATCCTTATTAAGAAATACTTTGTTTTCAAAAAAAAAAAATACTTTAACTATTGTTCATCTACTAAATATACAGTCTCTCTCCCTCTTTTTCTTTTAATCTACACATATACGGTTGGTTTGGTAACATGCCACTAGATTATAAGTTCGACCTCCCGTGAAAATGCTTTATTGATTTTTTTTTACTTGAGTCGATTAGCTAAGACAATTTAGGCTAAGTTATCTACTTAGCAAACACATTTTTTTTAGTGTACTCAAAGTTTCTATTGTCTTTTAGGTGTACTCCATCGCTGAACGGTAGGCACCTCTAAAGTCAAGGATCGAACCAGTGACATTTAGTTAAGAATGGAGGAATATATTTCACTCAATCTTAAGTAAAGTTTACCGAGCATATTTTTAAACAGGGATTTGAATTTGGAAAAATGAAAGAAAATTACAAAAAGGAAAAAAGTGAAGACACTTTTCACAAAAAAAAAAAAAAAAAAAAAAAAAAAGTGAAGAGAGAGAGAGAGAGAGAGAGAGAGAGAGAGAAAAGGCATGCAAACATAAAGTTGCATGACTTGAAAAAGAAGTCGTACTACACCTGCGAGGTGTGTGTAAAAGAGGGGAGATCTCAGCCGTCAGAATCTGCAGGGTACAGCTACTATCTCATCTACTCTCTCCTTCTCTCCCGACCACTACACCACCCCCCACCCCCCAATCTCCCTCTTTAAATCACTCTTCTTCCTCTCTTTCTTTCAGTACCCCGGATTGGTTTCACACCACAAACAAAAAAAAATCTTGAAAGTTGAAACTCAGAACACAAAATGCAGGTGGTTAAAGAGTCATCAACGTCCCGGATTAGAATGGACGGCGCCGGCGCCGGCGCCGGAGACGGGCTATCCGCGGCGATGAGCATGCAGTCGATCTACGAGCGGGTCCGCTTCCTGGCCTCCGGCAACGCGGTGGTGATCTTCACCCTCAGCGGCTGCTGCATGTGCCACGTGGTGAAACAGCTCCTCTTCGGCCTCGGGGTCGGCCCCACCATCGTGGAGCTCGACCGCGACGCCGACGGCCGCCAAATCTACGCCCTCCTCCTCAAGCTCGCGGGGTCCACCCCCGGCAGCCAGCCCGTCCCCGCCGTCTTCGTGGGCGGCAAATTCTTGGGCGGGATCGAGACCGTCATGGCTTGTCATATCAACGGCACTCTCGTCCCGCTCCTTAAAGACGCCGGAGCTCTCTGGCTCTGATCTGATCTGATCCTAACCCATACTCTGACCAGCTTTTGTAGTAACATAGAATATATTATTATTATTATGCATGCCGGCCGGGAGGGAGGGAGAATCATATCGTGGTGTTTGAGGGGACAAACACAAACATTAAAAAGATCAGAGCTCAGAAGATGTCTACCATGCATGTTCACACCCTCTGATCTTTTACTGTTAGTATAGTACCTATGTAGGAGAATTACTTTTCATTTCTAGCACTATAATATAGGGCTTTTAATTATATTCACATGTAATTCTCCCTCTCATGTTAATCAAAATTTCCTCTTTTTTTTTTTTTTTTTTTTTTTTCAATTTTTAATTCCTACTGCAATTTTACTAGACATTCTCCGATTCATAATGAATATATGTCTTTTCTAAATCAATACAAATCACTTAACCAGAGTACTTATATCATGTGTGAGAATTATTCTCAAAGCGGGCAGATCACGCGCATCAGGCAATTGATTGAGTCACTGAGTCATCATGATTTTATGGCAAGACGCAATAAAATTCTTGTAGAATGCTTGGGACTCCGGTTGAATTCACTCTCAAGGATTTCGATTAAGTTCACTTATGTCCAGCATGAGTTAACATTAAGTTCATACGGTTAAGTCGTCTCTCGGTGAGATATTCAACTTTTTGGGAGAAAAGGGTTATATCATAAATAGTACTTTCTTTAATTTAATAGATGAACTACTTTATGCATGGAAAAGGATGATTTGTATTTTTATGGAATCATGTAGAAATGATTGTGTGGTACATAAGATTTTAGCTGTTTTGTTTTTTCCAAAAAAAAAAAAAAAAAGGAATTTGTTCATTCTCAACTGTGAGGACTGAGGTATAGGTAATTTGGTTTTCATTTGATGGGGTTACTACATAACAAGAGCATTCTTTTTCCCAACTGATAAACAGACAAGAAAGCAAAACAAGCAGACGATTGCTTGGAGTTGAAGTCAAACTTTTGAGATTTGTGGACCTCTGAACTAACTTTTACTATGTTTAATGTGTCTGTCTCCCCCCGTCTCTCTCTCTCTGTTGTGTGTGTATATATATAATATTAAAATAATATATGTAATTTTTAAAATATTTAATTATTTAAATTTAGATATTTTTATGGATTAGATTTTGAAAATAATGAATAATGTCATGCCCCTTGCATGTAAAAAGGTGTATTTATTGAAGGCACGCTTAATTTATGAACATGTATTCCTTTTAATAATACTTGTCCCATCTTGATCTGTGCATATAATACGAAGTACTATATATATTATAACTAAAACCAGTTCAAATATTTCTTCCCAAAGGTTAAATTTTTAATCCTAAAGGTCCCTCACGCTCCGACCAACCGAACATTATGGTAACTTAGCTAAATACAAAGGCTAGACCTTTGTTTACTGTCCACTACCCACCGCCGCGGGTGGGATTCAATCCTGATCTTTCTTCTCAAATTTCACCTATGTGACTAACTTAGCTGTCCATGCGAATAAATTTAAATAAAGATTTCAAATCTTATAGATGAAATAAAAAAGTATTAAGAGAAATTTTTTCATATTGGATCTTGGCAACAACTCTATACGAAATCAGTAGGAGCTTCAAGTGATTAATTATTAATTAATTCGATAAGCTCACAAGATGTATGTAATACGGAGTAATATTTAGGACGGTTGTAAGTCGTTACCGTTATATTTATTTATTTTTTTTTAAATTCCAATTTGCATGGCCATTGTGGTATTGTCACAATTAATTTGGTTCGCTAACATACAACCCTACCTAGGATATAGTCTTGTGAATTCTTAAGTCTGGATTATTTAAAAAGAAAAAAGATTTTCAAAACAAAAAAAAAAGAGAAGGAGAAGAAGAAGAAATTAGTTGTGTTTTTGTTTTATTTAGGGGAGAGAATATAATGGGGTCGGTCAAGAGGTGACGCAGAAGCAGGACGAGCATGAAGCAGCAAAGCAATTCTGATTTTCTGAATGCTGATGCCATGCTAACAGACCATGCTTATACTCACTTTTCACCTTTTTGGACTAATCCCACACATATATCTGTATTTGACTCCCATCTATTTATTAACTTGCCCCACTTTTAAGACTAATAATTTCACTTATTCAATTGTTTTTTTTTTTTTTTTTTTATCAATCAATTATATACATAATAAACTAGAACATATCTCTCCCTCCATGTGTGACTACTGTGGGTCTATATATATTCATATGTGTGTACATACACCCATATATGTTTGTAACATTTCTATATTGATCCAACCCGTCTTACGAATATAAATTCGTGTAACAGTCTCATAGAGTCATAGGAGAGCCACTCTCTAACTTAATTCTAATCATTATTATTTGTGAAATAATCATATATAATAATTACACCGTAATTAATTAAAATTATATATATATATACATATGATTTCTGATTTTTTTTGGTTGGGTTGTCGTTTTCTATATGATTCAAACGATGTCTAAGTGATGAGGGTACAATTATACAAGGTACCAGACAAGAATCCATAAATGAGAGCACAACAACTGCATGTATTATGTTTGTTTAATATGGAAACCAGCAATGACATATGCATGCATACCCACAGAGGAATAACGGTCAAATAAAAAAAAAAATTCTAAAACCATAATAAGTCTCACAAGTTAATTCCAGAAATGGTCATTCGACTATTGACTTTTACCAATTTTTATCTTCGATTTTTAATTTGACCAAAGTTGGTCCATTAACTATTGATTCTGTACCAATTTTGGTCCTTCTGTTAAACCTATGTTAAATAGGTGTTAAAATTGAGGGCAAAAATGTAAAACCAAATGTTTTAACCTTTCTTCTTCACTTTTTTTTTTAACTATTGATTTTGTATCATTTTTGCTATCGAATAAAGCAAACAAAAAAAAAACATCTAATACAACAATAAAATATACAATAACACTCCACATCCAGTTAAATAATTTACAAAAAAAAAAAATATTACGGAGTATATATTACATTGCAGTAAACAAAAAAAAAAAATCAAAAAAAAATACTAGAAAAAAAATTTGATTACATGAAACAATTTAACATAAAATGTAAAAAAATAAATATATTGACTCACATTGTTCCCTATATAATCTTGCGATGGAGGAGGGGAAAACAAAGTAAAGAAGAAGAGTTAAAATATGTTTTCAAAGAAAAAAAGAAGTGTTAAAATATTTGGTTTTACATTTTTGCCCCTTAATTTTAACACTCATTTAACATAGATTTAACAGAATGACCAAAATTGGTACAAAATCAATAGTCAAGTGACCAACTTTGGTCAAATTAAAAGTTGAGGACAAAAATTGATAAAAGTCAATAGTCGAAGGACCATTTCTGGAATTAACTCTAAGTCTCACCCAAAGTTATATCCCTAATTTCTGTTCATGTTTTTAGTGCTAACCACTTCGTACATTATATTTTTAGAGTTGCATTATACAATTTTTTAGACAAAAATACCCGTCTCTGGGAGAAAGTCCTGGTACTCATTCCTTGAAATGAGGGAGAAGGTGCGTAGCCGCTGTTATGTTAGGAAAAAGACGCTGTTATATATATAATGAATCTAAAATCTCATTAAGTCACTACTGTAAAGTCTATTAAGTCCATATTTTAGGTATATCAAGTTACTACTGCATACCATCAACACATTATTATAGTTCCATCAACTAATTAATTACCAATATATAGTTATATAATGGATCGAGGTGCATGAATACCAATAGTTTTTTTTTTTTTTTTTTTCTTTTTTCAGTCTGCGACCATTTTAGTTAGAAATGGTCGTGGATTGTTATACAAAATATTTACAATTATGTCATTGCGAGTTTTTTTTTTTTTTTTTTTGGAAGAATACACCATCTTTTTTTTTTTTTTTAAAGAATACTCGGTCATCTTTGTTCAATTTTGTATTAGTTATATATATATATATATATATATATATATATATATATATTGTATAAATAAAATTAATGTATAAAATATATCATTTAAAAACTCTAACTGAGATGTTTTAAATGACACACACATTGATTTTTTAATATAATTTTTAAATAAATGTATATGTACATATAGTCATTACTTTAGGTACATAAATCACTACATTACTATTGGTTCATAAAGTTACAATTGTAGTGTTGTGCCGGCAAGCTTGTAGACCCGAATTCAGCATCTTGTCATCAAAACATGATGTTGATTGCTACACAAGTACGAGAAAGTAAAGTAGCGCATTCAATACTAGCTAGCTATAACTTTTGACGTAGTGGTAATCATTTGATTCTGCCAATTTGAAAAACCATTACTGCAAGTCTATCACAAATTATTAAATAATACATTGACAAAAAATATCAATATAGGTGTCATCTACAATATCTTAATGATATATTTTTAATAAAAAAAATTTATATATTAATTTTATTTATATAAAAAGAAATAAAGAATAATATATTTAAATGATAATTCAATTGGTTTATTATTTTTTTTTACCGGACCTTCATCCGTATTGCAACATCGACTCAAGAATCCAATGTATGCATGTACTAGAATTGTTAGTTACGTTGTATAATAGTACAAACACTAAGAAAAATTCTTTAACAATTAATGATGAATTACTGCCTTAAAAAACCTGACAAGTAAGGCAGTAATATAATTCATCATTAATTACTTGTCAGGTTTTTTAAGGCAGTAATTCATCATTAATTGTTAAAGAATTTTTCTTTTCACTTTCTTTTGCTGGATCAATTAGAGAAGGATCAAATTACATGTACAAAAAAAAAAATTCACTAAAATTGGTAGAATCAAGCAATTCATGATAATTACTAATGAGTAAAAGAAATTACTGTGCTAAATATTGATGGAAATTTTTATTTTATGTAACTTTTTAGTTTTTTTTCAGATCACGAAGTGTCCTGGATAAGTCTTAACTATAAGAAACACCTTTAAACCTATTTCATATCGATCCAAAATGTTGGCTATATAACTCCTGACCTTTTTGAAAATACGGGAATGCATAGCCACACTAACCAAGTTGGTTTTGTTAATGTAACTTTATCCATTAAAGAAATATGATTATATATATATATATATATATATATATATATATATTTTGTCGTGGCATCTAATAGTTAGTTGTTGACCATGATGTTAGCTTCTGGCTTCCCTGAATTCCGACGGCAAAGAGGCCCCACTCCAATGTTCAAGTAGATCACTTACTAGATGAGCGCTGAATTGAGGTAGTTGTTCTGAATTATACTTCAATTTACGCATTACATATATACTTTATAAGGCGGTTCTGAATTATAATTGTCGTCTAAGGTGTACTTTATACGGCAGTTCTGAATAATAACCGTTGTCTATAACAAATTTGCGCATTACATATATACTTAATAAGGCAGTTCTGAATAATAACCGCCATCTAAAATATTTATTAAAAATAAAAATACATGTATATACGGCATTTACGAGATGGAACCTTCGTATATACATGTATATTTATTTTTTAAAAATACTTTTTACGGCGGTTCTACGTGCAAACTGCCGTATAATGTATTTTTAAAATTTTCATTTTTTTTAATTTTACAATTTGTAAATCTCTAATACAAAATACAATAATAAGCTATTCAATTGCATATATAAAAATGCATACAATAATTCAACATTCAGACTAATACTCTCAAACATATACTATATACAATAATAAGTATAACGAATACAAAAAAGATATAATCAATCCCAACTATCAAATACAATATATCACAAATACTAATAACTAAATATCAATTTACTGTCATATGTAGATGTAATACAAAAATCAAACAAAACTTTTGCAGCATAAAAGTTCAAGTGAACCTGCATTCCACCATTTTCAAATTTCTCTTGATTTGTACGTTTGCGAGCCATGTCAATAACATAAGTAAGTTCGCTATTAAATTCCATACCAAGAGTTGTTAAAGCAGTGGCAAGAGTACCCATTTGTAGTAGTGATTTTTAAGAATATTGATTTTATTGTTTCGTTGATGGAAAAGAAATTACAATAATATTAATTTCATGGTTTGATTAGTGTTTGGAATAGTAAGGAATAATAAGTATAAAGATTAATATGGCACTACACAATAATAGTGATAATAAAATTAATAGTGACTTTTAAATTAAAGAGTCACACTTATGTGAGACAATCTCATAGGTCATTGTCCGTGAGACGATCGGGTCGGGTCAATATAAAATTATAATATTTATATTGAAAAATGCAATACTAATTACGAATAAAATATTGTTGCTTATAAAGGACAGTGTAATATATATACTTTTGAGGACAATGTAATATTTTTACATTTTTATAACAAACTATTACATTTTGAATCAAAAGCATTACATTTTCCTTATAAGTAATGTTGAGAAAAAATGTAATACTTTTAAATCAAAATATAAAAAGTATTAATTTTTATCTTCAAAATATTACATTTTCCTTTATAAATAATAAATATTTTATTCCTTATTAATATTACATTTTCCAGTATAAGTATTATATTTGATTTTGACCCGACCTGTCTCACAAACAAGAATCTATGATAGTTTCACACAAGTTTTTGCTTAAATTAAAATATTATAATTTATAAATTACAATATCATAAATTTAAATATTATAATTATATATTTTACTATAATAATATACGTAGTAATAAAAATTATTATACATATTTGGTCCAAGGGTAATTAAGAAAGTTCTTTGAGAGAAAAATTGTAATATCAAGAGATAAATTGTTCCTAATGTCAATGGAAAATAAAATACTAATGTTGAGCAGATAAAACTTTTTCCTCATATTTGAGGAAAAGCAAATGGCGAAAACTTCAAAATTTCTCAAATTTTAGAAAAATTTGTTCATTGAAAAAAAAATCTATCCAACCAAACACCCCAAAATCAATATTCCGTCATTGTTTCTTGGAAAACTTGCACTCTTTTCAGCTGCAAATAATAAACAAAAACTAGGTTGGTTAATGTGAGCGGCCATGCACTCTTATTCCTTAAGAGAGGTTGGGAGTTCGAAATTCTCTCTCGTATGAAAAAATCGATATGGCTAGCACTTTGTCCCTTAATTGGGTCGGTCCGAAGCAAACAAAGTAGTAGTAGCAGTAGCAATAGCAGGAGGAGCAGCAGTAGCAGCAGTAGTAGTAGCAGGAGCAGGAGCAGGAGTGAAGGGTTGTAGTTTTCGCGGTGGATGGAAAGTAATAGATGTTAAAACGGGAAGAAGTTCCCGAGTATCGTTCTCAAAGGATGGCAAGGAGGGAATTCAAGCGGTAAGGGGATTAAGCACAAGAGTGTTTAGTGTTTGAAAGCTAACCCAAACATAGGTAAGAAAGGTGCATGAGATATCATGAAAATAAGGAACAAACAAAGGAAACAATTAATTGGAAAGGAGGATTTGGACCTTGCAACTCATATAGGTATCCTTGATTTCCTAAGATATTAGGCTAGCAACACTTAGAGAATGAAAATGAGGCAAGACAACTATGCCAATGCCACTCTCGTGGTCATTGGCCTATCATCTAGTCCATAGTCCCATTCTCATGGCAACTAGGCTAGGTGAGGCAAATTATCGAACACATGGTGTGCTATTTGCCTTCCAATCCCCCTTTTCTCAAAGGTGGGAAGGAAAAGTGCTAGGCTAGGCTAAGGAGTAACTCTACTCTCATAGATGAGACTCCTTCTCCAAACATCTCTCATATAGGTTGATCATTCCCACACAAGAGTCAAACAAGATCACCATTCACACAACCAAACTCATAATCAAAGCAATTGCAAAACCTAATTAATCAATTCAAAGCTCAAGAATATCCATACAACATTGCTCAATCCAAATCCACAAAGGTCTATCTAATCATACTTGGAATTGAAATAGCAAAATGCAAAAGTAATGACAAGAAATTAAAAGGAAGACTTAGCTAGGAATTGAACTTTGAATTTGATCTTGAACTTGAAATTGAACTTGAATTTGAATCTTGAATGTTGATTACAATCTTGCACAATGGAATTCTTCTCTAAATCTAATCTAAACCTAAGAATTGCAATGTGGAATGAATTGGGAATGTGGAGTGAATTGGGGGAGATCTCTCTAGGCTAATCCTAGAGAGAGAAATATTCTAAAGTGATCTAAAACTGAAGTGTGAAGGATCCCCTGAAAAATGGCTCAATTCCCCTTTTAAATCTCGCAAAAACCGCCAAGTTCCGCGATGGACGCCAGGGTGGACGCGCGTCCACGGGCGCGTCCACTGCAATAAATGCTTCCAGACTTCAACTTCAGAGAGGGTTCTGATGGACGCCCGGGTGGACGCGCGCGTCCACTGCGCGTCCACAGCAGACTGCTACACAGACTTCAAACTTCAGAGAGCGAAAAATTGGACGCAGGGGTGGACGCCTGGTGGACGCGCGTTGGACGCGCGTCCACTGGGGCGTCCACTGGGCGTCCACCTGGTGTCCATGGTATATTTCGCGCTCCAACTTCGACTCATGAATCCTTCTTCGAAATCTAGCCATTTTCTGCCTTTTTGCCCATCTTTTTACCTACAAAATGATTAACCAAGTGTGGAACGGGGTCCAATGGCAATATGAAGCATTCTAACGCAATAAATGGGCAAATCAAACACAAAAGCTACGAATTGTACACTAGACGATCCGATAATAACCTTATAAAGATGACATCTTTTGCACTTATCAGCAGGAGTAGTAGCAGAAGCAGAAGCAGGAGCAGGAGCAGGAGCAGGAGCAGGAGGAGGAGGAGGAGGAGGAGCAGCAGCAGCAGTACTTCTTTAATGATTAAAGAAATAATTTTTTATAAGGTGATATGATAGTGAGACATTTTTGAAAGAGGAGAGAAATTATATGGATGGAGAGTAAATATCGAATAATTGTAAATTTAGTGATGTGATATTTGGAAAGTGAGAGAAGATTGCATGTAGTAGTAGTAGTAGTACTTCTTTAATGATTAAAGAAATAATTTTTTATAAGGTGATATGATAGTGAGACATTTTTGAAAGAGGAGAGAAATTATATGGATGGAGAGTAAATATCGAATAATTGTAAATTTAGTGATGTGATATTTGGGAAGTGAGAGAAGATTGCGTGGATAAAGATAGCCTTATGGTGAAGTTTTGGTTCAAATTTCAATAATTAGAGGATCAAGTTTGAATTGTTTCTTCCTCCAATTCACCATAAGAGCATCCACATTGTTTAGAAGTTTTTTCTTGATTTTTTTTATGTGTTGAAGAGTTGAAGGTGAGAGATGATGCATGATTTGGAGGACAGAGGAGGGATAATAAATTATATTTGTTGGAGGAGTGGTTTTGTAGGACCTAGGAGGAGGGCGAAAAGAGAAAAAGTTGTGTTTCTGCCATGAGTTGAGTGCACTAGATGTGCCTAGAGGGCGTGTGTACTGCACGCTACTTTTGGGTGCGTAAATACCTTTTTTAATTTTTTTTTTCTTGACAATCATGGTTTCCTCTTTTTTTTTTTTTTTTTCTTCTTCTTCTTCTTCCTTCTCTCGTTCTCATCTCCTCTTATCCTAATCACACATACAAAATCTTTTCAAAAACTACAGCTATTGTAAATGCTGTAAACCAAATTTCTATTTTTCACATGCTCCAAATTTAACTTTCCAAGACTCCAAATTTTCTAACTCCAATTGAACTTCTCAGTTTAACATTCTAAATTTTAAGCTAAAAAAAATACGGAGTAATAATTTTATGCTTGTATTTAATTTTACTAAGACTAAACAACCTACAAATAATCTTATTGTGCATGGCATCAGCCTTCAGCCCTTACCACGGAAAAAAAATTTCATGAGTATTACACTTGCTTTTTCCACATAAATAACTCTTCAACCCCTAATATTACATTTTGATTTAAAACAATTACATTTTTCATCAAAAGAATCACATTTTTCTCATATAAGTATTACATTTTTTCTCATAAATAATAATCAATCAATTTATCCCTTGTTAATATTACATTTTTTTCTCATAAATAACTGTTCGACTCCTAAATATTAAATTTTGATTTAAAGGTCTGTTTGAAAACCTAGAAAATGACTTCCGAAAGTCATTTTCTAGATTTCCTGTGTATTTGTATTCAAGGAAAATAAAGTCAAAGGAAAATATTAAATCAGATTAAAGGAAAGAAATGTCCAATTTGACAAAAAATGTCTTAAATTTTTAGTTGGAAGACATTACTGATACTTTATGTATATCTCTTGTGGACTAGTTTTATTATATTTACTAATAAATTTGACGAATAATTTTCCATTTGACCAAGAAGGATCAAAAGAGTTATAAAGTTTAACGCTTTACTTTTCTAATTGACTAAAAGATATTTTATGTATATCATTTGTGGACTAGTTTTTATTATATTTACTAATATAATAAACCATTGATTATTTTTACCATATTGAATCTATAAGTAATTTAAATATCAAAATTGAGTTATTGTTTATCATTATGAAATAATGATAACGAAAGTACTCTCAATTTTCTATAGCCTACATGTTTACTCGTGTTTTCGGGTCATCTATTACTAGTGAGAACAAACTTTTACGGCAATGTATAAATGTATTATTATTATTATTAAATACCTATACTTTGTAGAAATTTGACTTTACCTTCTTTTTTTTTTTTCTTTTTTCTTTTTTTGTGATATGACAAAGGTAAGTAATTTAAACTTTTATTCTTTTTTTTTTTCCTTCTCCCCCAGGTTGCAAAACACACACACACACACACACACACACACACCCCCAAAAAAAAAAAAACTCATACTCATTGTAATTTTTTTTTCTCTTTCTTTCCTTATCTTGAAAATACTCTATTAGGTACTCTGTCTCATTTTGTGTGGTCCAGACTAATTATGATGCAATTGTCCATTTAGCCTAGTGATAACATGTGTCATTTTTAGTGAGAACCGGGACAAAATTTTACAGCAATGTATAACTGTATTATTATTATTATTATTATTATTATTATTATTATTATTATTATTATTATTATTATTATTATTATTATTATTATTATTATTATTATTAGTTACCTATATTTTGTCAAAAACTTAGTTTAACTTTTTCTTTTTGTTATGTGATGTAACAAAGGTAAGTAATTTAATTTAATTTTTAAAAATTGTAACCAAAACAAACTATTGTAACGAATCAACAGTTTCTTAATGATTTTTATTTACAATAGTATTACTTGGGGTCAAGCTATATATGATAATACTCGTGTAAATAAAACCACTAAGAAATTGTTCATTCTTTACCATAGTTCATTTTCCTTTTTATTTTTTGATTACAATTTTTTTTTTTAAAAAAAAAGAAGAATAAAAGCTTAAATTACTTACCTTTGTCATATCACAGAACAAAAAGATAAAGTAAAGCCAAGTTTCTCAGAAAATATAGGTATTTAATAATAATAATAATAATAATAATAATAATAATAATAATAATAATAATAATAATAAAAGTTATACATTGCTGTAAAATTTTGTCCTCACTAATAAGGACACATGTCATCACTAGACTAAATGGGCAATTGCTCAATATATAATTAGCTTGGACTACACAAAATGAGAGTTCCAGAGAAGGTTTTTTTTTTTTTTTTTTTTTTCATGGTTAAATGAGAAAGGTAATGAGTTGGAGCATAGAGGGAGAAAGAGAGAAAAAAAAAATTTACAATGAGTTTGGGCTTCTTCTTCTACCTTTTTTTTCTTTTTTCTTTTTTTTTTTTCTTTTCTTTTGTGTGTGTGTGTGTGCGCGCGCGCGCGTAGAACTCAGGAGAAGAAGAAGAAAAAACTAATGTTTGATGCTTGTGCAAATCACCAGGGGCGGAGGGTGCATTAATAGTACAATTTTTTCCCCACTATCTTTTTATCTTTTTTTTATTTCCCTTTTCTTTTCATATTTTTCTCTTCCCTCACCATTCTATGTGGCTTGCAAAAAAATCTCGCACTTGAAGATGCTCTTAGCACATGGAATCGGGAGGTTCCACACATCATAATTTGTGTACATGGCTAACATTAAAAACAAATACTCCGTAATATGTATGAGTGTCATATAATGCAACATTATAACATAACTTATATATCAACTATACAAAACTCATTTAGATTACAGAACCAAATAAGCTTCGACAAATTAATGTATAAGAACAATATGAACTTTGAAGTGTAAAGGGATCGAAGTTTTGACAACATCTTGAAGAAGAAGATACAAATTTTATTCATAGTTTGGAAATCACAAATAACTTCCAGTGTTTGAGCCGAATAACTATAGGAAACTTAGACTAGTTTACCTTCTTAGGGAGTTGTGGTTATTTGTAGTTATGGTCACAAGGCAGGCTTCATCACGATGCACCTTGGCTGATGACTTTCTTATAAAAGAGAAGAAAAATGTCTAAATCTTGAAAACAAAAACACCGGCGGAGGGCATGCTTAGTAAAGCATCTAAGTCAGGAATTTATAATTTCATTTTTACTTTTTTTTTTATTGGAATATCAAAAGTAAAGCATCTAAGAGGGGAAAGATTTTGTAAATCTTAAATAGGGACTCTTGTGTTTTCAGGTTATCTAGGGTGTCCACTATCATATACACCTTGACCCCAAGTAATACTATTGTAAATAAAACTACTAAGAAACTGCATGTTCATTCATTACAATAATTCATTTTCCTTTTTTTTTTGGTTACCATTTTCAGAAAAAAAAAAAAAAAAGAATAAAAGTTTAAATTACTTACATTTGTCATATAAGTGAACAAAAAGAAAAAAGTAAAGCCAAGTTTTTGACAAAATATAGGTATTTAATAATAACAATAATAATAAAGTTATATATTATTGCTGTAAAATTTTATCCTCATTAAAAATGACCCATGTCATCACTTGGCTAAATATGAAATTTCACCATAATTAGACTGGACCACACAAAATGAGATAGGGTACCTAATATTTGAGTATTTTCAAGAGAAATTTTCTCTTGATTTTTTGTGTGGTTAGATGAGAGACGTAATGAGTTGGAGCACAGAGGAGGAAAGAAAGAGAAAAAAAATACAATGAGTATTGAGTTTTTTTTTGCTTTGTTTTATTTTTATTTTTGTTTTGTTTTTTTTTCTTCTTTTGTTTTTATTTTTCTTTTTGTTTTTTGTTTTTTTTTGTTTTTTTGTTTTTGTTTTTGTTTTTGTTTTTGTTTTGTTTTGTTTTGTTTTGTTTTGTTTTGTTTTTTTGGAAGCTTAAGAGGAGAAGAAAAGAAGAAGAAGAATATAATATTTTTTTGAGAGAGGTAATGTTTGATGCTCATGGAATACACCAGGAGCGGAGGGCGCGTTACTAGTACAATATTTTTCTGACTGTCTTTTTTTTTTTTTTTTTTTCTTTTAATGTTTTTCTCTCCCTCGTCATTCCATATAGTCTACAAAAGTTGAGCAAAAAAATCTCTCACTTGAAGATGCTCTTAATTTTACTTTCTCTCTCTCTATCTGTGTAGAACTCAGGAGAAGAAGGAAAAAAAAGTAATGTTTGATGCTTGTACAAATCACCCGGGGCGGAAGGTGCATTCATAGTACAATTTTTCCCCACTATCTTTTTCTCTTTTTTTTTCCCCTTTTCTTTTCATATTTTTCTCTTCCCTCACAATTCTATGTGGCTTGCAAAAAAATCTCGCACTTGAAAATGCTCTTAGCACATGGAGTCGGGAGGTTCCACACATCATAATTTGTGTACATGGCTAATATTAAAAACAAATACACCGTAATATGTATGAGTGTCATATAATGTAACATTATAACATAACTTATATATCAACTATACAAAACTCATTTAGATTACAGAACCAGATAAGCTTCAACAAATTAATGTATAAGAACAATATGAACTTTGAAGTGTAAAGGGATCGAAGTTTTGACAACATCTTGAAGAAGAAGATACAAATTTTCACATTGAGTTTATTCATAGTTTGGAAATCACAATTTACTTCCAGTGTTTGAGCCGAATAACTATAGGAAACCTAGACTAGTTTACCTTCTTAGGGACTTGTGGTTATTTGTAGTTATGGTCACAAGGCAAGCTTCATCACGATGCACCTTGGCTGATGACTTTCTTATAAAAGAGAAGAAAAGTGTCTAAATCTTGAAAACAAAAACACCGACGGAGGGCATGCTTAGTAAAGCATCTAAGTCAGGAATTTATAATTTTCATTTTTACTTTTTTTTATTGGAATATCAAAAGTAAAGCATCTAAGAGGGGAAAGATTTTGTTAATCTTAAATAGGGTTTACTCTTGTGTTTTCAGGTTATCTAGGGTGTCCACTATCATATATACACCTTGCCCCCAAATAATACTATTGTAAATAAAACTACTAAGAAACTACATGTTCATTCATTACAATTGTTCATTTTCCTTTTTTTTTTTTTTTTGTTTACAATTTTCAGGAAAAAAAAAAAGAATAAAAGTTTAAATTACTTACATTTGTCATATAACTGAACAAAAAGAAAAAGTAAAGCCAAGTTTTTGACAAAATATAGGTATTTAATAATAAAAATAATAATAAAGTTATACATTATTGCTGTAAAATTTTATCCTCACTAAAAATGACACATGTCATCACTTGGCTAAATATGAAATTTCACCATAATTAGCCTGGACCACACAAAATGAGACATGGTACCTAATATTGGAGTATTTCAAGAGAAATTTTCTTTTGATTTTTTGCATGGTTAGATGAGAGAGGTAATGAATTGGAGCATAGAGGAGGAAAGAAAGAGAAAACAATACAATGAGTATTGAGTTTTTTTGCTTTGTTTTATTTTTATTTTTGTTTTGTTTTTTTTTCTTCTTTTGTTTTTATTTTTCTTTTTGTTTTTTTTTTTGTTTTTTTGTTTTTTTTTTATTTTGTTTTGTTTTGTTTTTTTGGAAGCTTAAGAGGAGAAGAAAAGAAGAAGAAGAATATAATATTTTTTGTAGAGAGGTAATGTTTGATGCTCATGGAATACACCAGGAGCGGAGGGCGCGTTACTAGTACAATATTTCTTCTGACTGCCTTTTCTTTATTCTGTTTTTCTTTTAATGTTTTTCTCTCCCTCTTCATTCCATATAGCCTGCAAAAGTTGAGCAAAAAATTCTATCACTTGAAGATGCTCTTAGTTTTACTTTTTCTTTTTGTTATGTGATATGACAAAGGTAAGTAATTTAATTTAATTTTTGGAAATTATACCAAAAAAAAAAAAAAACCAAAACAAACTATTGTAATGAATCAACAGTTTCTTATCGGTTTTTATTTACAATAGTATTACTTGGGGGCAAGCTGTATATGATCATACTAGTGTAAATAAAACAACTAAGAAATTGTTCATTCTTTACCATAGTTCATTTTCCTTTTTATTTTTTGGTTACAATTTTCAAAATAAAAAAAAAAGAATAAAAGTTTAAATTACTTTTTTTTTTTTTTGAATACAACTGACCCTATTACATTGTAGTATCTGTTCATCTATACTTTAAATTACTTACCTTTGTCATATCACAGAACAAAAAGAAAAAGTAAAGCCATGTTTCTGACAAAATATAGGTATTTAATAATAACAATAATAATAAAGTTATACATTATTATTGCTGTAAAATTTTATCCTCACTAATAAGGACACATGTCATCACTAGACTAAATGGGCAATTGCACAATATATAATTAGCTTGGACCACACAAAATGTGGCTTCAAGAGAAGATTATTATTTTTTTTTCATGGTTAACTGGGAAAGGTAATGAGTTGGAGCATAGAGGAGGAAAGTGAGAAAAAAAATTACAATGAGTTTGGGCTTCTTTTTTTTTTTTTTTTCTCTGTGTGTGTGTGTGTGTGTAGAACTCAAAAGAAGAAGAAGAAGAAAAAAAAAAAAAGTAATGTTTGATGCTTGTGCAAATCACCAGGGGCGGAGGATGCATTAATAGTACAATTTTTTCCCCACTATCTTTTTCTCTTTTTTTTTTCCCTTTTCTTTTCATATATTTCTCTTCCCTCACCATTCTATGTGGCTTGCAAAAAAATCTCGCACTTGAAGATGCTCTTAGTTTTACTTTTTCTTTTTGTTATGTGATATGACAAAGGTAAGTAATTTAATTTAATTTTTTGAAATTGTAACCAAAAAAAAAAAAAAACAAAACAAACTATTGTAACAAATAAAAGTTATACATTGTTGTAAAATTTTGTCCTCACTAATAAGGACACATGTCATCACTAGACTAAATGGGCAATTGCACAATATAGTATTAGCTTCGACCACACATAATGAGACTTCAAGAGAAGTTTGTTTTTTTTTTTTTTTTTTTTTTCTCATGGTTAAATGAGAAAGATAATGAGTTGGAGCATAGAGGAGGAAAGAGAGAAAAAAAATTACAATGAGTTTGGGCTTCTTCTTTTTTTTTTTTTTCTACTTTTTTTTTCTCTCTCTCTCTCTCTGTGTGTAGAACTCAGGAGAAGAAGGAAAAAAAAAGTAATGGTTGATGCTTGTACAAATCACCAGGGGCGGAAGGTGCATTCATAGTACAATTTTTCCCCACTATCTTTTTCTCTCTTTTTTTTTTCCCCTTTTCTTTTCATATTTTTCTCTTCCCTCACCATTCTATGTGGCTTGCAAAAAAATCTCGCACTTGAAAATGCTCTTAGCACATGGAGTCGGGAGGTTCCACACATCATAATTTGTGTACATGGCTAATATTAAAAACAAATACACCGTAATATGTATGAGTGTCATATAATGTAACATTATAACATAACTTATATATCAACTATACAAAACTCATTTAGATTACAGAACCAGATAAGCTTCAACAAATTAATGTATAAGAACAATATGAACTTTGAAGTGTAAAGGGATCGAAGTTTTGACAACATCTAGAAGAAGAAGATACAAATTTTCACATTGAGTTTATTCATAGTTTGGAAATCACAATTTACTTCCAGTGTTTGAGCCGAATAACTATAGGAAACCTAGACTAGTTTACCTTCTTAGGGACTTGTGGTTATTTGTAGTTATGGTCACAAGGCAAGCTTCATCACGATGCACCTTGGCTGATGACTTTCTTATAAAAGAGAAGAAAAGTGTCTAAATCTTGAAAACAAAAACACCGGCGGAGGGCATGCTTAGTAAAGCATCTAAGTCGGGAATTTATAATTTTCATTTTTACTTTTTTTTTTAATTGGAATATCAAAAGTAAAGCATCTAAGAGGGGAAAGATTTTGTTAATCTTAAATAGTGTTTACTCTTGTGTTTTCAGGCTATCTGGGGTGTCTACTATCATATACACCTTGACCCCAAGTAATACTATTGTAAATAAAAGTACTAAGAAACTGCATGTTCATTCATTACAATAGTTCATTTTCCTTTTTTTTTTTGTTTACAATTTTCAGGAAAAAAAAAAGAATAAAAGTTTAAATTACTTACATTTGTCATATAACTTAACAAAAAGAAAAAGTAAAGCCAAGTTTTTGACAAAATATAGGTATTTAATAATAATAATAATAATAATAATAATAATAATAATAATAATAATAATAATAAATAAAAATTTATACATTGCTGTAAAATTTTATCCTCAGTAAAAATGACACATGTCATCACTTGGCTAAATGGGCAATTTAACCATAATTAGCCTGGACCACACAAAATGAGACAGGTTACCTAATATTTGTGTATTTTCAAGAGAAATTTTCTCTTGATTTTTTGCATATTTAGATGAGAGAGGTAATGAGTTGGAGCATAGAGGAGGAAAGAAAGAGAAAAAAAAAAATACAATGAGTATTGAGTTTTTTTTGCATTGTTTTGTTTTTATTTGTGTCTTGTTTTTTTTTTCTTCTTTTGTTTTTGTTTTTGTTTTTTTTTTTGTTTTTTTATTTTGTTTTGTTTTGTTTTGTTTGTTTGTTTTTTTT
>CP025653.1:4384871-4477371 GCA_003576665.1 Ipomoea trifida
AGAGGTAATGTTTGATGCTCATGGAATGCACCAGGAGCGGATGGCGCGTTACTACTACAATATTTTTTCTGACCGTCTTTTTTTTTTTTCTTTTCATGTTTTTCTCTCCCTCATCATTCCGTATAGCCTGCAAAAGTTGAGCAAAAAAATCTCACACTTGAAGATGCTCTTAGTTTTACTTTTTCTTTTTGTTATGTGATATGACAAAGGTAGGTAATTTAATTTAATTTTTGGAAATTGTAACAAAAAAAAAAAAACAAAACAAACTATTGTAACGAATCAACAGTTTCTTATTATTGGTTTTTATTTACAATAGTATTACTTGGGGGCAAGTTGTATATGATAGTACTTGTGTAAATAAAACAACTAAGAAATTGATCATTCTTTACCATAGTTCATTTTCCTTTTTATTTTTTGGTTACAATTTTCAAAAAAAAAAAAAAAGAATAAAAGTTTAAATTACTTACCTTAGTCATATCACAGAACAAAAAGAAAAAGTAAAGCAAGTTTCTGACAAAATATAGGTATTTAATAATAATAATAATAATAATAATAATAATAATAATAATAATAATAATAATAATAATAATAATAAAAATTATACATTGCAGTAAAATTTTGTCCTCACTAATAAGGACACATGTCATCACTAGACTAAATGGGCAATTGCACAATATATAATTAGCTTGGACCACACAAAATGAGACTTCAAGAGAAGTTTTCTTGATTTTTTTTTTTGCATAGTTAAATGAGAGAGGTAATGAGTTGGAGCATAGAGGAGGAAAGAGAGAAAAAAAAATTACAATGAGTTTGGGCTTTTTTTTTTCTTTTTTTCTTTTTTTGCTTTTTTCTTTTTTTCTGTGTGAGTGTGTGTAGAACTGAGGAGAAGATGAAGAAAAAAAGTAATGTTTGATGCTTGTGCAAATCACCAGGGGCGGAGGTGCATTAATAGTACAATTTTTTTCTAACTATCTTTTTCTCTTTTTTTTTTTCCCCCTTTTCTTTTCATATTTTTCTCTTCCCTTACCAATCTTTGTGGCTTCAAAACAATATCGCACTTGAAGATGCTCTTAGCACGTCGAGTCGGGAGGTTCCACACATCATAATTTGTGTATATGGCTAACATTAAAAACAAATACTCCGTAATATGTTTGATTGTCATATAATGCAACATTATAACATAACTTATATATCAACTATATAAAACTCATTTTGATTACAGAACCAGATAAGCGTCAACAAATTAATGTGTAAGAACAATAAGAACTTTGAAGTGTAAAGGAATCGGAGTTTTGATAACATCTTGAAGAAGAAGATACAAATTTTCACATTGAGTTTATTCACAGTTTGGAAATCACAATTAACTTCCCGTGTTTGAGCCGAATAACTATAGGAAACCTAGACTAGTTTACCTTCTTATACATTATTGCTGTAAAATTTTATCCTCATTAAAAATGGCACATGTCATCACTTGGCTAAATGGACAATTTCACCATAATTACCTTGACCACACAAAATGAGACAGGGTACCTTATATTAGAATATTTTCAACAGAAATTTTCTCTTGATTTTTTGCATGGTTAGATGAGAGAGGTAATGAGTTGGAGCATAGAGGAAAGAAAGAGAAAAAAATACAATGAGTATTGAGTTTTTTTTTGCTTTGTTTTGTTTTTATTTTTTTTTTGTTTTTTTTTCTTCTTTTATTTTTGTTTTTGTTTTTGTTTTTTGTTTTTTTTTTTTGTTTTTTTTTTTTGTTTTGTTTTGTTTTTGTTTTTTTTTTTTTTTGTGAAGCTTAAGAGGAGAAGAAAAGAAGAAGAAGAATATAATAATTTTTTGAGAGAGGTAATGTTTGATGCTCATGGAATGCACCAGGAGCGAAGGGCGCGTTACTAGTACAATATTTTTTCTGGCTGTCTTTTCTTTTTTCGTTTTTTCTTTTCATGTTTTTCTCTCCCTCATCATTCCATATAACCTGCAAAAGTTTGAGCAAAAAACTCATTTTGATTATAGAACCAGATAACATTTTGACAAGATTTTGAAGAAGAGGATATGAACTCCCACATTGAATTTATTCATAGTTTGAAAATCACAATAATTAACTTCCAATGTTTGAGCCGGTTAACAATAGGAAACCTAGACTAGTTTATCTTCTTGTGGAGTTGTGGTTATTTGTAGTTATGGTCACAAGGCAGGCTTCATCACGATGCACCTTCAGATAGTGGCTGATGACTTTCTTATAAAAAAGAAGTAAAGTGTCTAAATCTTGAAAAACAAAAACATCGGCCGAGGGCATGCTTAGTAAAGCATCTAAGTCACGAATTTATAATTTTCATTTTTACTTTTTTTTTATTGGAATATCAAAGGTAAAACATCTAAGAGGTGAAAGATTTTGTTAAACTTAAATAGGGTTTATTCTTGTGTTTTCAGGTTAACTAGGGTGTCCATTATCATATACACCTTGCCCCCAAGTAATACTATTGTAAATAAAACTACTAAGAAACTACATGTTCATTCATTACAATAGTTCATTTTCGTTTTTTTTTTGTTACAATTTTCAGAAAAAATAAATAAATAAAAGTTTAAATTACTTACATTTGTCATATAACAGAACAAAAAGAAAATGTAAAAGCCAAATTTTTGACAAAGTATGGGTATTTAATAATAAAAATAATAATAAAGTTATACATTGCTGTAAAATTTTATCCTCACTAAAAATGACACATGTCATCACTTGGCTAAATGGGCAATTTCACCATAACTAGCCTGGACCACAAAAAATGAGATAGGGTACCTAATATTAGAGTATTTTCATGAGAAATTTTCTCTTATTTTTTGCATGGTTAGATCAGAGAGGTAATGAGGAAAGAAAGAGAAAAAAAATGAAATGAGTATTGAGTTTTTTTGCTTTCTTTTGTTTTTTTTTTCCTTTTGTTTTTGTTTTTCATTTTGTTTTTTTTTTTTGTTTTTCTATTTTGTTTTATTTTATTTTTGTTTTATTTTATTTTTGTTTTTTTTATAGTTTTTTTTTAGCTTAAGAGGAGAAGAAAAGAAGAAGAAGAATATAATATTTTTTTCAGAGAGGTAATGTTTGATACTCATAGAACGCACAAGAAGCGGAGGGCGCGTTAATACTACAACATTTTTTCTGACTGTCTTTTCTCTTATCTTTTTTTCTTTTCATGTTTTTCTCTCCCTCATCATTCCATATAGCCTGCAAAAGTTGACCAAAAACATCACACACTTGAAGATGCTCTTAGCACATGGAGTCTGGAGATTACACACATATCATAATTTGTGTACATGGCTAACATTAAAAACAAATAATATGTATGAGTATCATATAATGCATATGTTATAACACAGCTACCTTATGATTAATGTACTATACAAAACTCATTTTGATTATAGAACCAGATAAGCTTCAACAATTTAATGAATAAGAATGATATGAACTTTGAAGTGTAAAGGGAGTTTTGACAACATTTTGAAGAAGAGGATATGAACTCCCACATTGAGTTTATTCATAGTTTGGAAATCACAATAATTAACTTCCAGTGTTTGAGCCGGTTAACTATAGGAAACCTAGACTAGTTTACCTTCTTGTGGAGTTGTGGTTATTTGTAGTTATGGTCACAAGGCTGGCTTCATCACGATGCACCTTTAGATAGTGGTTGATGATTTCTTATAAAAAAGAAGTAAAGTGTCTAAATCTTGAAAACAAAAACACCTGCCGAGGGCATGCTTAGTAAAGCATCTAAGTCAGGAATTTATAATTTTCATTTTTACTTTTTTTTTATTGGAATATCAAAAGTAAAGCATCTAAGAGGAGAAAGATTTTGTTAATCTTAAATAGGGTTTACTCTTGTGTTTTCAGGTTAGCTAGCGTGTCCACTATCATATACACCTTGCCCCCAAGTAATGCTATTGTAAATAAAACTACTAAGAAACTTCATGTTCATTCATTACAATAGTTCATTTTCCTTTTTTTTTTTGGTTACAATTTTCAAAAAAAAAAAAAAATAGAATAAAAGTTTAAATTACTTACATTTGTCATATAACAAAACAAAAAGAAAAAGTAAAGCCAAATTTTTGACAAAATATTGGTATTTAATAATAATAATAATAATAATAATAATAATAATAATAATAATAATAATAATAATAATAATAATAATAATAATAAAGTTATACATTGCTGTAAAATTTTATCCTCACTAAAAATGACACATGTCATCACTTGGCTAAATGGGCAATTTCACCATAATTAGCTTGGACCACAAAAATGAGACAGGGTACCTAATATTAGAGTATTTTGAAGAGAAATTTTCTCTTGATTTATTGCATGGTTAGATGAGAGAGGTAATGAGTTGGAGCATAGAGGAGGAAAGAAAGAGAAAAAAAATACAATGAGTATTGAGTTTTTTTGCCTCGTTTTGTATTTTTTTTCTTTTGTTTTTGTTTTTCCTTTTTTTTTTTTTGTGTTTTTTTGTTTTTTTTTTTTTTTTTTTTTTTTTTTTTTTTTTTTTTTTTTTTTTTTTTTTTTTTTTTTTGGAGCTTAAGAGGAGAAGAAAAGAAGAAGAAGAATATAATTTTTTTTTGAGAGAGGTAATCTTTGATGCTCATGGAACGCACCAGGAGCGGAGGGCGCCTTAATAGTACAATATTTTTTCTGACTGTCTTTTCTTTTTTCTTTTGTTTTTTGATTTCATGTTTTTCTCTGCTCATCATTCCATATAGCCTACAAAAGTTGAGCGAAAAAATCGCACACTTGAAGATGCTCTTAGTACATGGAGTCTGGAGATTACACACATATCATAATTTGTGTACATCGCTAACATTAAAAACAAATAATATGTATGAGTTTTTTTTTTTTTTTTGAAACCATGTATGAGTTTCTTATAATGCATATGTTATAACACAGCTAGCTTATGTATCAATGTACTATACAAAACTTATTTTGATTATAGAACCAGATAAGCTTCAAAAATTTAATGAATAAGAATGATATGAACTTAGAAGTGTAAATGGAGTTTTGACAACATTTTGAAGAAGAGGATATGATTGAGTTTATTCAAAGTTTGGAAATCACAATAATTAACTTCCAGTGTTTGAGCCGGTTAACTATAGGAAACCTAGACTAGTTTACCTTCTTATGGAGTTGTGGTTATTTGTAGTTATGGTCGCAAGGCAGGCTTCATCACGATGCACCTTCAGATAGTGGCTGATGACTTTCTTATAAAAAAGAAGTAAAGTGTCTAAATCTTGAAAACAAAAACACCGGCCGAGGGCATGCTTAGTAAAGCATCTAAGTCAGGAATTTATAATTTTCATTTTTACTTTTGTTTTATTGGAATTTAAAAAGTAAAGCATCTAAGAGGGGAAAGATTTTGTTAATCTTAAATAGGGTTTACTCTTGTGTTTTCAGGTTATCTAGTATACTATCATATACACCTTGCCCCCAAGTAATACTATTGTAAATAAAACTACTAAGAAACTTCATGTTCATTCATTACAATAGTTCATTTTTCTTTTCTTATTTTTTTGGTTAGAATTTTCCAAAAAAAAAAAAAGAATAAAAGTTTAAATTACTTACATTTGTCATATAACAGAACAAAAAAGAAAAAGTAAAGCCAAGTTTTTGACAAAATATAGGTATTTAATAATAATAATAATAATAATAATAATAATAATAATAATAATAATAATAATAAAGAAAAAGTTATACATTGTTGTAAAATTTTATCCTCTCTAAAAATGACACATGTCATCACTTGGCTAAATGGGCAATTTCACCATAATTAGCTTGGACCACAAAAAATGAGTAAGGGCACCTAATATTAGAATATTTTCAACAGAAATTTTCTCTTGATTTTTTGCATGGTTAGATGAGAGAGGTAATGAGTTGGAGCATAGAGGACTAAAGAAAGAGAAAAAAATACAATGAGTATTGAGTTTTTTGCTTTGTTTTGTTTTTATTTTAGTTTTGTTTTTTGTTTTTTTTTTTTTTGTTTTTTTTTTTTGTTTTTGCTTTTGTTTTTGTTTTGTTTTGTTTTTTTTTTTGTGCAGCTTAAGAGGAGAAGAAAAGAAGAAGAAGAAGAATATAATATTTTGTTTTGAGAGAGAAAATGTTTGATGCTCATGGAACGCACTAGGAGCGGAGGGTGAGCAAAAAAATCTCAGACTTGAAGATGCTCTTAGTACATGGAGTCTGAAGATTACACACATATCATAATTTGTGTACATGGCTAACATTAAAAACAAATAACATTAAAAACACTCATACGCGCGTATTACGGAGTATTTTGTTTTTAATGTTAGCCATGTACACAAATTATGATGTGCGGAATCTCCCGACTTCATGTGCTAAGAGCATCTTCAAGTGCGAGATTTTTTTGCAAGCCACATAGAATGGTGAGGGAAGAGAAAAACATGAAAAGAAAAGGAAAAAAAAAAAAGAGAAAAAGATAGTGAGATAAAAAAAAATTGTACTATTAATGCGCCCTCCGCCCATGGTGATTTGCACAAGCATCAAACATTACTTTTTTTTTTCTTCTTCTCCTGACTCTACACACACACACACACACACACACACACACACACAAAACAAAAAAAAAAGCCCAAACTCATTGTAATTTTTTTCTCTCTTTCCCCCTCTATGCTCCAACTCATTACCTCTCTCATCTAACCATGCAAAAAAAAAAAAAAAAAAAAAAAAAAAAAAAAAAAAAAAAAGCTAAAGTGTCATCCCTCACCATGAACTATATTGGATTATTCATGCATGCCGCACCTTGAACTTTCATATGGTCTATTTCGATACACAAACCATTAATTTTTTTTCATCTAGCACTTTTTACAGGTTACCTACAAGTTATATGTAATCTATGCTAACTTAGACTTGTTTTTTGTTTTTTTTAAAAATTTTTTTTGTTTTCTTCTAAATCTTTTCCTGCACAACAACTGGTATCGGAACCGTAAAAAAAAAAAAAAATCTTATATTTAGGCATTTAGCTACTGGCAGTAGCTAAATATATAAAAAAAAATTATATTTAGCTACTGCTAGTAGGCAGTAGCCGAAATAATAATAAAAAAAAAATTTATAATATGATTTTTATAATATGGGTTGACTTAAAAAGAAGTCCATGCTGACTTGGATTTTTTTTTGTTTTATTTTTAATTTTTTTTTCTTCTAAATGTTTTCCAGCACAACAATCGGTACCGGAACGGTAAAAAAAAATTCTTATATTTAGGAATTTAGCTATTGGCAGTAGCTAAATATATATATATATATATATATATATATATATATATATATATATATATATATATATATATATATATATATATATATATATATAATTTATATTTAGCTACTGCCAGTAGACAGTAGCCAAAATAATAATAAAAAAAATTTATAATATGGTTTTTATAATATGGGTTGACTTAAAAAGAAGATCCACATAAGCTAATTACCTGTGTCATGTCATCATAGTAACCTGGTAACCTGTAAAAAATGCTAGATAAAAAAAAATTAATGGTTTGTGTATCGAAATGGAAGTTATGAAAGTTCAAGGTGCGACATGAATAATCCAATATAGTTCATGGTGCGGAATGACACTTAAATCAAGAAAACTTCTCTTGAAGTCTCATTTTGTGTGGTCCAGGCTAATTATATATTGTGTAATTGTCCATTTAGTCTAGTGATGACATGTGTCCTTATTAGTGAGGACAAAATTTTACAGCAATGTATAACTTTTATTATTATTATTATTATTATTATTATTATTATTATTATTATTATTATTATTATTATTATTATTATTATTACTATTATTATTATTATTATTATTATTATTATTATTATTAAATACCTATATTTTGTCAGAAACTTGGCTTTACTTTTTCTTTTTGTTCTGTGATATGACAAAGGTAAGTAATTTAAACTTTTATTTATTTATTTTTTAAATTGTAACCAAAAAATAAAAAGGAAAATGAACTACGGTAAAGAATGAACAATTTCTTAGTGGTTTTATTTACACTAGTATTATCATATACAGCTTGCCCCCAAGTAATATTATTGTAAATAAAAACCAATAAGAAAATGTTGATTCGTTACAATAGTTTGTTTTGTTTTTTTTTTTTTTTTGGTTACAATTTTCAAAAAATTAAATTAAATTGCTTACCTTTGTCATATCACATAACAAAGAGAAAAAGTAAAACTAAGTTTCTGACAAAATATAATAATAATAATAATAATAATAATAATAATAATAATAATAATAATAATAATAATAATAATAATACAGTTATACATTGATGTAAAATTTTATCCCTGTTCTCACTAAAAATGAAACATGTTATCACTAGGCTAAATGGACAATTGCATCATAATTAGTCTGGACCACACAAAATGAGACAGAGTACCTAATAGAGAATTTTCAAGATAAGTTTTCTCTTGATTTTTTTTTTTTTTTTTTTTGAATGGTTAG
This sequence comes from Ipomoea trifida, assembly GCA_003576665.1. Taxonomy (NCBI): domain Eukaryota; kingdom Viridiplantae; phylum Streptophyta; class Magnoliopsida; order Solanales; family Convolvulaceae; genus Ipomoea; species Ipomoea trifida. Next base: position 4,393,358 of record CP025653.1, read on the forward strand.
ATGAGAGAGGTAATGAGTTAGAGCATAGAGGAGGACAAAAAGAGAAAAAAAAATTACAATGAGTATGAGTTTTTTTTTTTTTTTTTTGGTGTGTGTGTGTGTGTTTTGCAACCTGGGGGAGAAGGAAAAAAAAAGTTTAAATTACTTACCTTTGTCATATCACAAAAAAAAAAAAAAAAAAAAAAAAAAGAAGGTAAAGTCAAATTTCTGACAAAATATAAGTTTTTAATAATAATAATAATACATTTATACATTGCCGTAAAATTTTGTCCTCACTAAAAATGACATATGTCATCGCTAGATTAGATGACTCGAAAACACAAGAGTAAACATGTAGGCTATAGAAAATTGAGAGTACTTTCGTTTCATAATGATAAACAATAACTCAATTTTGATATTTAAATTACTTATAGATTCAATATGGTAAAAATAATCAATGGTTTATTATATTAGTAAATATAATAAAACTAGTCCACAAGAGATATACATAAAATATCTTTTAGTCAATTAGAAGACTTAATAGTGATACGGCGTCGTATTGGACTAAGGGTTATATGTTTAGTAATTTTTTTTAAAAAAAATTAGTGAAAAGGCGTCGTATCGGACCCAATCACCCAGGTCCACGGCATAATATGCGGAATCTCTTCCAAATCTCCCAACTATTATAAGAATATTTACAGAAGAGTTACTCAAGTACTTATTTCAATTGACTATTAAGATGTGTACTGAATAATAAATAGGCTAACACAAAATAACAAGGATGATAAAATGAAGGGATCAAAGAAAAGAATATAATAATAATATTAATAATAATAATAATAATAATAATAATAATAATAATAATAATAATAATAATAATAATAATAATAATAAAAACAGAGCATCCTCTAGAAAACAAAAAGTGAAGACAGAGCAAAGGCATGCAAACATAAAGTTGCATGACTTGAAAAAGAAGCCTTACTACACCTGCGAGGTGTGTGTAAAAGAGGGGAGATCTCAGCCGTCAGAATCTACCGGGTACAGCTAGCCTCCCCCCCCCCCTCCCCACCACCCCTACCCAAAAAAAAAATCTATGCTCTTCCTCTCATTAAAACTCCAAATTACTAAAGGATAACCTAACCAATTTACTCAAATTATTTACTTATTAATCATATAAGGTTACGAGTTTGATTCTCAATAGAAATGACATTGATTTCTTGGTTTGAACTAATCCTAACAACTTAGGTGTTTTCAAAAAAAAAAAAAAAAATCGTAACAACTTAGGTTAGTTTATTTTCTTTGCCGATTAGAGTCTCAAAGACCGGATAAAAAATAAAACTCCAAAATTAACAAAGATTAAGAAGCATTGAAAGTGTTGGGAAAGACCGGTGAAGGATTAAGTCTAGCAATTGGTGGTTAGGAGGAGGGGTCAAAGTCTAACATCCTGCCTTTCAAAAGTGTGCCAATATATAATGAAATAGAGATGCATCTTCCTTACTAGTTATAACTTTTGGTGTACTGATTAATTAAAATGGGGTCAAAAACAGGTGAATAGATTTTTGAGCATACACCTTACCCAATTTGAGAAATAAGTGACATTATGAAACTAAATAGTAAAACAGAAGAAGCATGAATTAAAAACTGTAAAATTAAAGAAAAAAAGAATTTGATTAACATAAGAGGCCGGGAGAATTACATTTGAAGATGAAATTAATTAAAATCCCTATATTATATTCCCGTGCTAGAAACCAAAAAGAAATATAATCCTCCTACATACGTTCTATACTAAGTAGCAAAGCAGAGGTTATGAAGATGGCGGACATCTTTTAAGCAGAAGAGTCAGAGCCAGAGAGCTCCGGCGTCTTTAAGGAGAGGGACGAGGGTGCCATTGATATGACAACCCATCACAGTATCAATCCCACCCAAGAATCTTCCGCCCACGAAAACCGCCGGGACGGGCTGCTGCTGCCCGGGAGCCGACCCGGGCAGGTTTAGGAGAAGGTCGTAGATTTCACGGCCGTGGGCGTCACGGTCGAGCTCCACAATGGTGGGGCCGACCCCGAGGCCGAAGAGGAGCTGCTTCACCACGTGGCACATGCAACAGCCGCTGAGCGTGAAGATCACCACCGCATTGCCGGAAGCCAGTGACCGGACCCTCTCGTAGATTGACTGCACGCTCATCTCCATTCTAATTGACTCTTTAGCCAACATTTTTGTTTCTAATAAATATTTCAAAACTTTTATACTTTTCTTTTTCTTGTTTGGGGTGTTAGAGAAATGGTGATGAGGGAAAGGGAGGAAAAGTGGGGATTTAAAGGGGGAGAAGGGGAGAGTAGATTGGATAGCCATAGTCTCCCCCGAGGAAGGGGACAGTGGTGTTAGTTTGGAGACAGAGAGGGAGGTGAGGGTGGTAAGTAGCGGACTAGCGATAGCTTATGAGTAAAGTAGTAACAGTAAGTAGAAGTAAGTGAAACCAAAGGAGGGCTGATGGATGGGGTTAGTAGTGGCAGCATTTGCATTTCAACCATTACTTTAATTTATTAGTATTATCAATGTAATTTTGCTGTGTTTAGGTGAAAGTCGTTCGAGTATTTGAGGTTATACTTTGACTAATCATTATTGTGGTAAACAATTATTATGCAAAAATCTGTTTGATTCGCCAGAGTGGCCGTGCACTCTCGTCCTGTAAGAGAGATTGAGAGTTCGTCCCCTCTTTCATATGGAAAAACGAATTTAGCCATCACTTTGCCCCTTAATTGAACCGACCCTCTGACCACATCTGAACTCCAGCACTTTGTCGACAACTCGTGGTCTCACCACATCTCAATTCCAACACTAGTCTGAGTCAGTTAGGACCTGCTCAAGACACCTCGTGGTCTGACCACATCTTTGATAATTAGGAACTTCAATTCTTAGAGCTATCTTGTAATCTTCTTTATTTTATATATTGGAAGATATCCGATAAGTCTTAAGTATTATTTATGTTTTAATATTAGTTTATATTCTCAGAATATAAGATTTTGAGAAAGTTTCTTCACGTGGTCGCTAGGCACTTGAGAGTGGTCACTAACTATTAGTCACTCTCCTTAATCATTTTTAAATTTTGTTAGGAGTATTTTAATCCATGTTAACACAACAATTTGGAAAAAACTCTATAAATCACCATGAATATAATGCCCTTTAATTTAGCCCTTATAGGCAATGGGTTATAAATGTATATTTTGCCCTCATTTAGCAAAGTGTACTTTTGGATTTAATAATAAAATATCATTTGAATGAAAATTGAAAAACTAATTATATATTTTCTATAATTTAAGAATTAATTATATATTACAAATATAACTAACGCTCGAAAATGATTGGGGAAGAAAGATTGAAAATGACATTTTCTTTTTTCTATTTTCTTTTATCTCTTAGTTGTCTTTTCTATATGCTTCAAACGAGGTCTAACTAATGATAGTAATTGTACAAGGCACCAGACAAGAATCCATAAATGGGAGCACAACAACTGATTGGTTTTATATGATGTTTGTTTAATATGGAGACCAACAACGACATATGCATGCACATACACATATACACACACACCTACATTAAAAAAATGCATAATATTTGTTTATTTATTTTCTTAAAAAGGTTGAACTTATGGGTGTAAATAATGTGTCAAGTTACTCAATCTTGGCGCATCCATCTCCCACACTCGAAGAGTGCCCGACTACATACTTTGTTTCCTTTTCTCAACCAGTAGGCACACAAAAGCTTTTGTACATGTTTTGCAGGAAGAAAAATCACCAAACAAACAAAAATAATAGGGGGCATTGAAGCGATGGTTCCCATCATTACCACCCCAATCTATCAAGTGCTTTGAGACCCTGGCCGAACAATTCCTAACATACTTCGCGGGAAGCATGAAGGTCAAAAAGCACTTTATGGCCTTAGTCACTATACAACAATGGGAAACTGAAACGTTGAAAGAATTCTTGGAGCTGTGGCAACGGGAGAAGACCTGGATAACCGAACGACCCTGACGTTGTTCATGGAAGCTTTAAGATCCAGAGACCTATTCACCCGTCTGCAGAGGGAAATTCCTGAGACATACACCTAAGCTATGTAGTGGGCTAACAGATATGCATAGGCAGAACAAGCCTTACAGCAAAAGAAAAGCTGAAAGTAAAGCAACCATGTGACTGAGGTCAGAACAAAAAAAGATAAAAAAGATAAAGCAGACCAAGTATCCACAGAGAAAAAAGATAAAGCAGACCAAGTACCCACAGAGGACCAACCAGCCTCTGTTACATAGTGGTCCCTATACTTGGGTCCCGACAGGTGTACCAGATATGACCACCCCTCTCCACATCTGCAGCGGACCCCACTCCCCCACCCCACATATAGTATATATACTATGTATACCAAAACTTAAACATAAGGTAGTTTAGCTTTGATGGTAGGATTTCACCATTGTAGCCTAAATAAATGGTCTAGTGTTCGAACCTTATGGCCTAAATTTTGTTTTCAAAAATTTTTAAGTCTAATTCTGTTTTATTGTAACATTGTGATTTTTTCTCTTTTTTATTTTATTCTTTATTTTTTAATATTAATAGTAAGATGAATAGTAAGATGAATGATTTATAATATGTTTTCCATTCAAACTATTTTATCTAATTAATTATATATTATATTTTGTTTTAAATATTTTTTTTTATCTTGATGTATTTTAGTTTTTTATTTCTAGTTAACAATATTTATGACTCGGTCTCTAAGTGTTTCATTTTTTTTTCAAATGAAGCAATTCTACACCGATTTCAAAATATGAAAGAGCGTAGAGGAATATTATCTGTATCGTAGTTCATCATAAATCTTGGATTGTAATTTATAATGTATTTTGTATTTGAACAATCTTATTCGTATTTGATATTTTTTTTTATTTGAACAATTTTGAATTCATTTTATCTTTGCTTATTCGCCCCCACTCAACTTAAATCCTGGCTCCGCCACTGAGCGGACCTGTCGCCGCCACCTCCCTTACAACTAAATGACCGACCACAATGTGTCCAACCATCCTTTCGGAGGCAGAACTTATTCATGATCTTGTGCTCCTAGCTACAATTTGAAATTTTATTTCTCTTGTTTGCTTTAGTTGCCTCTATTGGGCGTGAACCAACTCTAAAATCTCCTATAATCTACAAGGTGTTTGAAATCAAATTTGCTAGGAAACTTTAAATTGGACAACCAATGAGTGCATCTATTATGTTCGTTTTGGATGTGTAGAGTGTTGATAGTGCTATCACTCACCAACCTTTCACAAGCACACAAGAGAGAGCCTAAATGGTTGTGCAAAGCCAAGAGAAAAAGCTGTTGATTTTGTTTTCAGATCCGCAGTCCCAATGATGGTGGTGAGGATGAGGAGGGAGAGAGCAAGAGTTTTCTCTAAGTTTGAATGAGTCAACACTGAAATAAGTCATCAAATTATTTTTATTTAAATTTCATGTCAGCATACATTATAGAAGGGTCACTTGATAGAAACCTGGAGAAAGTGTTAAGAGAACACAATTTTAAAATTAAATGTGACCAATTAGATCTTATTTTAGAACAAGGCCCGGGGTTAATTGAGCACTCGCAAGTGGTAGATAGGGCTATTTGACACTTCTGCCAAATATATACAATATAGTAATAATTAAAAAAATTAAAACATCATAAACATTTTCGGAATGTGTTTGATGTAAACCGCACATCCAATGCATTTGACTATTTAAAAAAAGAACTCACAACTTTAATCAAAGAATTGCAACAAAATAATATAGCAACAACATCTTGAGAAGGTGTTGTGTCAACTAAAGAAGTGTCTACATTTAGCGTTAGTTGCTCATCACGCTAGGTACGTAGTGTTCGTCTTTCATGTATGTTTTGTACATGCTAAAATGTATGTCAAATATCCTAACGCTAGATAGCCAGCCTATTCAATTAGAGTTGTGAGCTGCTTCTTCTTCTTCTTCTTTTTATTTATTTATTTATTTTTTTTATAGTTGGAATGGGCGGTGTTAATCATGATAGGATTTTTTTTTTATTTTTTTTAAAAGTAAAATAACGGCTCATGCATCCTTGGAGATTAAACTCATCTTTGGATAAAACATTTTGCTGAATCATTATATTGTTTACAACACTAATGATTAGTCAAAGTTGCCTCAAATATTCGAACGGCTTTCACCTAATAAACACAGCATTATATTATTATTATTATTATTATTAAATTAGTACCTTTAATTTCTTGTTGTTCGAGTGTAGCATAGTTAGTTCCTCGCCTAATTTAAAAGTTACAACATGAGATAGCAGTGTGAGATGGAATGTTTGAATTGATGAATCCCTTCTATTCACATTAAGACTATGATCTAACTGGTGGACTTTAGCTCTAGGGGCAGGATCCTGTCGATTTGGAATTAATCAAGAAAAGTTGAAATTATCTAAATTTTAAAAATAATTAATAATAATAATAATAATAATAATAATAAATTAAGGTGATGGTTGAAATGCAAATGCTGCCACTACTAACCCCATCCATCAGCTCTCTCCTTTGGTTGCACTTACTTCTACTTACTGTTACAACTTTACTCATAAGCTATTGCTAGTCTGCTACTTACCACCCTCACCTCCCTCTCTGTCTCCAAACTAACACCACTGTCCCTTCCTCGGGGGACTATGGCTATCCAATCTACTCTCCCCTTCTCCCCCTTTAAATCCCCACTTTTCCTCCCTTCCTCTCATCACCATTTCTCTAACACCCCAAACAAGAAGAAGAAAAGTAAAAGTTTTGAAATATTTATTAGAAACAAAAATGTTGGCTAAAGAGTCAATTAGAATGGACGGCGGGTCGATGAGCGTGCAGTCAATCTACGAGAGGGTCCGGTCCCTGGCCTCCGGCAATGCGGTGGTGATCTTCACTCTCAGCGGCTGTTGCATGTGCCACGTGGTGAAGCAGCTCCTCTTCGGCCTCGGGGTCGGCCCCACCATTGTGGAGCTCGACCGTGACGCCCACGGCCGCGAAATTTACGACCTTCTCCTAAACCTGCCCGGGTCGGCTCCCGGGCAGCAGCAGCCCGTCCCGGCGGTTTTCGTCGGCGGAAGATTCTTGGGCGGGATTGATACTGTGATGGGTTGTCATATCAATGGCACCCTCGTCCCTCTCCTTAAAGACGCCGGAGCTCTCTGGCTCTGACTCACTCACAAGCTTAAAACATGTCCGCCATCTTCACGACCTCTGCTTTGCTACTTAGTATAGAACGTATGTAGGAGGATTATATTATATTTCTTTTTGGTTTCTAGCACGGGAATATAATATAGGGATTTTAATTAATTTCATCTTCAAATGTAATTCTCCCGGCCTCTTATGTTAATCAAATTCTTTTTTTCTTTAATTTTACAGTTTTTAATTCATGCTTCTTCTGTTTTACTATTTAGTTTCATAATGTCACTTATTTCTCAAATTGGGGAATGGGTATGCTCAAATATCTATTCACTTGTTTTTGACCGGGTTCTAATTCACCAATACACCAAAAGTTATAGCTGGTAATAAATGTGCAACTTTATTTCATTATATACCAGCATATTTTCGAGAGGCAGAGTGTTAGAGTACTTGGCCCCTCCCCCTAGACACCAATTATTAGACTCGGCCCTTCAATGACCTCCGTCCAACAATCCCCATAGCTATTAATTAATTGCTAGATTTGGCCCTTCACTGGTCTCCTCCATCACTTTCAATGCTTCTTAACCTTTGTTGATTTCCTTTTGGCATTACATCCTAGACTCCAATGATGGCTACAACAATATCTACAAACTCTTCCCCTGAATCCACTGATTTGGGCGAATCCACCATCAACATTGGTTATGATTTTGCCATTCAACAAGAACCCTTCACCATTTTGTTTCGATGCCAAAAATCCGTGTTATTTTCCCTCTTCTTATGGTACAGGCACCAAGCTCTTTGGCAATGTTCTAACCACATAGATAACTACCATCCTTGGGCAGGGGTGATATATGACAATGGCGCTAAAATGGTGCAACAATTTTGTTCCATCCAGCCATCATTCCGTACCAAAAAAATCAATGACGGCTCACTAAGCATGCGCACTACTTTCGTTCCATCCAATCATCAACTAGTTGACATATTTACGAAGAGCCTCATTCCTCAATCATTCGATGTCATCACTTACTTCCAAGCTCATGTACCATGCTTGAGGGAATTGTATAAGAATATTTCATATCAATTATGTATATATTTAGTCATATTATTTCCACACTATTAGACTATTAGTGTATCATTTTAGATAAATAGCATTATTATAGGCATTCTTACCTTCTTTTTTTTTTCTTTTTTTTTTTTTGGAGTAATTACCTTCTATTTATTTTACCATTAAATCTGTATTTCTATTTATTTTTAATTTCTAGCACTGAAATATAATATAGGGATTTTAAATAATTTCATTTTCAAATGTAATTCTCCCTCATTACCCTTGATCTTAGCCAAAAGGCCGAGAAAGATATATTCTCCCTCATGTATGTTAATCAAATTCTTTTTTTTTCTTTCTTTCTTTTTTTCTAATTGGTACTTCCGTTTTACTACTTACTTTTTTTTCTTTTTTTTTTTTGTGTTACTTATTTGAAGAATTATATAATATGTATTGTCAAATATCTATTCACCTGTCTATATACGATGCCAACTCTTAACAAATACTGCAAATGGGATGAGGGCAGGTGGTCAGGTGATCGTCCTCGACCCTTGGGGTCGGTTAAACCCATTTTGGTTTGGTATTTTGGGAAAATATGTTTTCATATCTTTAAGAAGTTATATCCTAATTCCACAGTTTTGTAGATTACATTCCTTTCACCGTTATCAATCAATTTGATGAGCACTGAGTAGCGGCTTGCCATGCTTAACACCCCTCCTCATGTCTACGAAGATTCGAATCCATGACTTTTTAGTATTAGATTAGTTTTGATACTAAATTAAAACATGTGTTCTATTTCAACTAAAAGGTCTAAGCTGATAGTTTGATTGTACATTTATGTTTATATATTATATGCTCAAAAAAACAAAAAAAAATACTTTCGCATAGCATTTTTTAATTATAATTTTCCTTGCAATTTACTTGTTTCTAAACGGTTGTACTGATCGACCGTTGACTACACAAGTCATAAAGTCAACATTGGCGATGTTTTTAGAGATCGAAACAAAAACGTATGTGTTTTTACTAGAACCTCGAGTTTTGACCCTATTCATTTTATCCATTTGCTTGCACGGTTAATTATGTCATCCCATTGTTTTTACCATAACCAATGTATTTTTGACGAGGAAACGAGGGTAAGTCACGAAGGCCCAGTCTGGTCACGATTTGAGATAGCAATTGAGTAGGCCAAATTCTCGAGAGCACTCTAGACCATCAACTAAGCCTAGGTTGATGATAATGAATAGGCATGAAAGGCATATAGTCGATAAGAAGAGGCCTTGATTGAAGAAAGTTGAGAATTATTGTGTGGACCATCCATAAACAAAAAAAAACAAAAAACAAAACAAAACAAAACAAAACAAAACAAAAAACATTATTTGTGTACAAAAAAAAAAAATTTGAAAGTATATTATTTTGTATACTATTAAATAATGTACATTTAGTACACAAATAATGTGCTTTTAGTATTGATAAAGATATGGGACCCTGGGATCCATTTTATTGGAAGTCTTGGCCCAAGGGAGTGAAAATGAAGCATGGAGCAAAATGTTAAAAGAAATGCTACTAAGGAATATTGAACCCATAACTCCAAGCATAACATCACGAGTTCTAAACCACCAAGCTACCACACATCATATATATTAGAAAGTAGGATGCTCTATTTAACCGTGTGAAGATCGATGGCATCCATGTAGTGGGAAACACGTGTAAGGCTAGGAATGAAAGCAATCTGGTGTCGTACATTTGTCGAGCATCAAAAATGTGATTCAGGTCTAACTAATGTCATTTTCCTATATATTTTTCCTTTTTTTCTTTTCTTTTTTTTTTTGGTTGTCTTTTCTATGTGATTCAGGTCTAACTAATGAGAGTACAAGGCACCAGACAAGAATCCATAAATGAGAACACAACAACTACATGTTTTTATATGATGTTTGTTTAATATGGAAACCAACAATGACATATGCATGCACACACATATACACACATATATATAAGTCATACATATATTTTAATATTTATTTAATTATTATATATGAACAGTATAATAAATGTAAACAGCGCAGCATGAGTCTATAAGTCTATTCGTTTTTAACTAAAATATCAATTTCACATATATAATCTTTTTGTGATCATTTTTTTTTATTTTACATTTTTTTCATCAATTTTAGTTTATGTTTTCATCATTTTAATTGAATAGATCATTTCGTTACTGGCACTAACGGTTTATACAAATATAATCAATTCCATGTCACCATTTTAACAAATTAATATATATATTTAAAAAAAAAAACAAGTAAGTTCTCAATCAACTGCATTTTTATATACATTTGAACCTTTTTTATTTTTCAAATATTTTCAGGTAACGGAATAAAATAGTTACATGAAAAATCGACTAAAGGACATATATATTTCATATTTGGATGGGTTGTAAATGTTGCTAAATAGCTATTAATTGATGAAATTCAATAAAATATTAACAAAATAAATTACAATTTACATAACAAAAACAAAACAAAAAAAAAACAAAACAAAACAAAACAAAAGTAATAAAATAAGAGCCAACCAAGTATTTTAGCCATTCTTTATTGTATTTTTTTTTCAAAAACAAAATTATTAATCATATTTTAAATATTAAATGTGAGTATTTGGATATTTTATTTCACTTCGAGAGCTTGTGGTAAAAATGTAAAATCATGTGTCGTAGTACACAAACTAAAAACTACATTATATATTTTTAGAAAGAAGGTTAGTCCCTTGAATTTTACATGATGATTGATCAAATAGGTCCTTGAACTTTCAAAATGTGCAATTAAAATTTTCAATTTATTAAAATCGGTCAAACAAGTTTAATTTATTGGTAATCAATAACTTACCAATAAAATTACCATTGTTAATTGTCGTTAACTGCTATCAATAGCAAAATCGCTGCTATGAAGTTGATTGTAGTCAACCAAAAATTAGTCGCCTTCTTCCGATCGATAAAAAAAGTGAGCGAGTCCTATCACCTTCTTGAAGAGGAAGGTGACCGGCGTGGTCGCCTTCTTCTTCAAGAAGGCGGCCACTAGTCTCCTTCTTCGATCTAACGAAAGCAATTGGCGTGGTCGCCTTCATCACAGAGAATGACGATCATTTTTTGTCCTAGATTATTGTGTTACGATCATTTTTTGTCTTCCACCAAACTGTTTAAATTCTGTAAAATACAAGGACATTTAGATCTTCAATTATGAATTTTTTTAAAATAAAAAATAAAATATAGCAAGTCAACCCACTTTGTATAAAAAAGATCGAAATATCCTTGTATTTAACGACATTTCAATAGTTTTATTGACGAATGATGACTAAAAATAGTCGTGTAACAATAATATTAAAATCAAAAGAAAACATTTTTTAAAAAAAAGAATAACTAAAAATAAACTGTCACAAATAAATTTAAGACATAAAATAGAACTATCTCTATATATTTTCCTCTTTGGCCAATCAGTTAGACAAACACGACAAGATCAAAATATATATCCTCCGACGCACTCCATTACATTTTCCGTAGAATATATGACATAAACAGGTGTCGTGGCACACTGGCACCTAATAGTTAGTAATGTTGACCATGATGTTAGTTTCTGACTTCTCTGAATTCCAACGGATATGAGGCCCACCCCACCCCTTCCGCGCCCCAATATGCATGATACTGCATGCCTTTGACCAATCAGTTAATTCTATCTTCTTTAAAAAAAAATAAATAAATAAAAGAAGATATGTGATTGTATATTCTCATGATATCTCATCACTTGGGATATCCTTGGCAAACCTAGCTGAAAAGTTATAAGTTAGAAGCTAAAATCTGAAGAGTTGTTATGCTTAAAAGTGTTTGGTAAAATTAACTTTTTAATAAATTGATAAATGTAAAAAGATTAAAATGGACATCTTCATAAAATTTAAATAATTTTAAATTTAAATAAGTTTGATTACATATTAAAATATAAAATAATTAAATCAATATATTTTAATAAAATATAAATTAAGAACATATATTTGAAAATATATGAAGTAAAACAAAATATTTATAGTTCATAAAATTAGTTCATATAAAAATTAATGTTCAAACACATGTACAAATGTAAAATTGAAATTACAACCAAACATATTGAAGAGAAAATGTCAAAAAGATTTTAATTAAGATGGGTAAAAGATTTTCAAAGACATTGTGGTCTAGTGACACCTGGTGTCTTGGTTTATACTCCCACATGGATGATGGGAGTGGGTAGGTTGAGAAAGTAGCTACGAACAGATACTCCATTGTAACACAGTCAGTAGTACTAAAAAAAAAATTCCTTAGCTTATTTTTGAAGCTCTTATTTTAAGTTACTAGCTTATTTTGGAAATATTACCAAACAAAGCTTAAATGTTTAAATCAAGTTTTTTCTCTCTAAAAATGAATTAAATAAATGTTTGGGAGAAGAGATATGCAATCTTATCTAAAAAAAAATGATACTATAATAGGAAAGAATAAAATTCTTATCATGTGTTATAATTTTCTTTTTGGACAAATAAAAGAAAATGAATAAAAATTAAGGGTTTTTATTTTTGGTTTGTGAGAGGTGTTGGTGTATATGTCACCATCTATCGGATTATTTGGTAAGCGGTAAAGCACTCGTGAAAAATAAGTTGGGGTTGTTTTAGTTAATTATCTTAAGGAGATTATTGAGAAACAAGTTTTTGATAAAGTTGTTGAGAAAGTTAGAAAAGAAACAATATCATAGATGCAATCTAAGTTTGATATCATAAACTCTCAGCTTGAATATTTGATGAAGAATGCACAACTTTGTCCACTAGTCTCATATGATTTTAAGTGTTCAGTTGGCACACTTCAAAGCGGGCATATGCGGGCCTTTTGATCCACCACTTACTCATAGCAATTGTCACTATTGATTCATACACATTAGTAAGATTTAGGTAATATTAAAAGTTTTATAGTATTATTAAACAAATTATTTGAATAGGAGAATTAATATTGTGTACATCTTATTTTGTTTGAACTATTAGATTACGACACCTTTTCACCTTGCCATATATATGCCCGGTTTGTGATGCAATATCCGTAGTTACAAAAGGAATGGTTCATAAATTAAAATTGGACTTGATACTTTAGTGCACAATCAATGAGTCTTACCCAATCATGTTAAAGTTGTTGAAGGTGCAAAGGCAACTCCTTTACCATTTCCAAGTCAATACCATAACACTGTGGGAGAAATTATATTGTGGTAGCTTCACATACATAATGGTCTACGCATTCTTTTGAGTGAGGTAAAAACTTTATTATCTTGTTTAATTTAATATCTTCTAATTGTTATTAAGCCTTTTTATCTGTAGGAAAATAGAAAACCAAAAAAAAAAAAAAAAAAACTACTTGATAATAAATGAGCAAAGTGGTGAACTATCTAGTACAAAATTACAACGTACTCCTTGTTCCTGCTAATGTGTTGCGACATCTGGGGATGAATGCAAGAAATTGGTTAATGCATGGTTATTTTTGTTTGTCAGATTCAGTATTTTTGTGCACACTTTTGAATAGTGGTTGTTGATTTCTCTCATAATTAAACAAAAGAAAGTGTTAAAATTAGAAATAAAAAATATATTTGTTTAATTACTTCCTCTATCTCATTTTACTCATCATGTTTAATATTTTATTGGTCGAACCTACTCTTTCTCCCTTACTTATTTTTGAAAATGTTTTTTTAATTTAATTTTTAAATATATAAATTTTATGTGAGAAAAAATTGAATCCAAAATAATTTTATTCAAATCTTGTTAATTAAATGGATACATTAGCCAAGTACTTGTGCTCAAGATGACATTTTTATAACTTTCCTTAAGACAGGAGCAAACCTAGGCGAGAGAGTATTTACTTTTGGCAAAAACTTGTGTGAGACCGTCTCACCATGAGACGGGTCGAGTCGAGTCGGGTTAATATGCAAAAGATGTCATACTTATATGCTCAAATGTGATACTAATCAGGAATAAAATATTTGTTACTTATAAGGGTAAATGTAATACTTTTAAGGGAAAATACAATACTTTTACATTTCGATTTAAAAGTATTACATTTTTCCACAAAAGTATTATTTTTGCCCTTATAAGTGAGGGACACTTGTCAACTGATACAGCAAAATACGGAAAGTGTACTGTATTATATACGAGTCGGGTACAAAGTACAATACCCTAAAGGGAGACCGAGCTACGTGACAGTGGGTCAGAGGTTCCCGGTCTCTTTAGCTACTGTTAGGTAGAAATAGCCAAAAGTCCCCCTGCCTGCATTAAATGCTCCTTTTATAGTAGTGCTCGACGGCTCTTCCGGTCTTCCGGCATGTAGGACGCGTGGCGGACATGCACCGGTCCATCCACCGCTCCAGCGCGCTTGCGAACCGTATGTGCGGGTGTGAGGTCTCAGGTTCGAAACCCTATGGGGGTCTCTTCCTGCAGCCCGGGCTCAGGTTTACCTGGTAGAACAGACCGGGATGGCGAATGGCGGAGACCGGGAGTATGGGAATGGAGACCGGGATTTATCCCTATCATCAACATTACTTATTATGAAAAATGTATTACTTTTTCTCTAATAAGTAACAAAAATTGTATTCTTGATTAGTGTTATATTTGAGCATATAAGTATGACATTTGCATGGTGCTTTGACCCGACCCGACCCGTCTCACGAATAAGGATCCGTGAGACGGTCTCACACAAGTGTGATCCTTTACTCTTTGAGACAATAGATAGAATATTTTTTTTTTTTTTTGATGTAAAGATGAGGGTGAAAACCCAACGAACTACTAAGAAAAACTAAGAAACATCCGGACCCCCATAATCGGAGGATCTACGAAGGACCGGTGTGCCTATTTGGTCGTCGTGTAGTAACGCAATACAGTCGATTGGGGCGGTAGATAGCTCGGTAAAATTTCTCGGGCTCTTTAGCGCCATCTTCGCAAGTACGTCAGCGACCCTGTTTTGTTCCCGGAAAACATGTTTGAATACAATAGATAGAATATTGATTCTTTGAATTACAAAGAAAGTATAAAATAGATATTAAAAAATCCCACAAATCAAATGGCATGGAAGGAAGGTTCCGGTATTTTCCAAATTCCAATGGGTGGTTAGTTTTACAAGTTGTATTTGATTCAAATACCATCAAACCACCGCCCATCGCTTTTCCCTCTTTCCCAAATGCTTCAATGCTTTCTCCTCCTCCTTACTCGTTGAAATACCAATTTCACCTTTTACCATTTTCCCCCTCCGATCATGGCTAAATTCCAACGTGCTCTGCTTATTGGCGCTCCGATTGCTGTCTTCGTTGCTCTGCTACTCTTCCCTCTCTTCCACCGCACTCACAAGTCTTGCAACTGCTCTCAGGTACGCATCAATTTTCTCCCATTTTATAGAGTTTTCTTCAAATTCGTTGTCTTTTTTGTGATGAGCATTTCTACTTTTTGAGTGAGTGTAGGAGAGTAATGAGTATTGTGGGGTTGTGGAGGACTGCTGTTGTGATTTCCAGACTGTGAATCAGCTGAATGAGGAAGTGGTGTTTCCTCTTCTTCAGGATGTTGTCAAAACTCCCTTTTTCAGATACTTTAAGGTTCGTATTATCCATTAAATTGCAGCAGTTTATCAGGTTCTGTAATCTAATTGAGTTTAATTTGTAATCTTTGTTATAGCATTGCGTTATATGACACTCTCAGATACTCTCTCTGTCCCATTTTATATGTGTTGGATTCGGTTATGGAGCTATTTACCATTTAAACTTTTTAGAATTAGTATCTAAAATTTATATATTTAGAAACTACATTAAAAATACTATTAAACAATAAAAAAAAATCAAATTTAAAAATTATAAGAAAGTGCTAATAGAAATAAGCCAAATAAGAAAGAATTGATTTGACCAATATAGGACAGAAGGAATATTATTTATTGTTAAAGTTAACCATATGCAGAAAGAGTGAGTCTCCTGTGATACCGTCTCATTGATCGTGTTGGGTTATGATGGAAAATACTTATGTTGAAATGTAATACAAATAAGGAATAAATTGTCTTTTAGTAAAAGGAAAAATATAATACGTTTAAATTTAAATGTAATATTTAAGGTTGAATAGTTATTTATGAGAAAAAATGTAATAAGCAATATTAATCATGGATAAATTGTTTAATTGTTAAAGTGTAATACTTATGATGAAAAATGTGAATTTTGATGAAAAATGTATTACTTTTAAATCAAAATATAATATTAAGAGTTGAAGAGTTACTTATATGATGAAAATTGTAATACTAATACTTATCAAAAACCTGATTCGTCTCACGGATCCTCATAAGAGAATTTGCCTCAGAGTGTAAATTCTGCCTTGTGCTAATCGGAGTGTAATCTCCAGACACCAGCTGCTAATATTTGGTACTCTGCCTCGTGCATTTTGTGTGATCCAGGTGAAGTTATGGTGCAATTGCCCATTCTGGCCAGATGATGGCATGTGTCATTTGCGGGACTGTAGTGTATGTGAATGTCCTGAAAATGAGTTTCCTGAACCATTTAAGAAGCCTTTCAATCGCGGTGATTTGTCAAATAATCTTGTCTGTCAAGAGGAAAAGCCCGAGGCGGCTGTAGACCGTAGTATAGACACGAAAGCGTTCAAAGGCTGGATAGTAGAAGATAATCCGTGGACGTTTGATGATGAGACAGATAATGGTACGTCTTTCATTGTTCTTGTTTCTTGACTTGACATGAAGAAATAAATAAATAATGTGCCTCCTAAGTCCTATAACAGTACTTACATTGTTCTTTTAGAAATCATTAGGATTATTTCCGTCTCAAGTATTTTAGGGAAACTTATTTTTAGACCGTTATTATCACATCTCAACCTGAAGCTTTGATTTATATTCTCTGCAGCTGAATTGACATATGTAAATCTTCAGCTGAACCCTGAACGGTATACTGGCTACAAGGGTCCATCTGCTTGGAAAATTTGGGATGCTGTCTATACGGAGAATTGCCCCAAATGTGAGTAACTTTTTTTTTGATGGGGTAAAAGAGTGTCTTTTATTTAGTTAACCAGTCGTTATTGGGAAGTTTCTTTGTAAAAGATTGGCGTGTTTTGCAGATCCATCTACGGAACTTTGTCCAGAAAAAAGAATATTGTACAAATTAATTTCTGGTCTCCACTCTTCCATTTCCATTCACATTGCTGCTGAATACTTGCTTGATGAAGCAACCAATACGGTATGTAAATCTTTGTGCTTTTGCTATTTCCTATTGACTTATCTACGAAAACTGTTCTCATCGTAAAGCACATCACAACAACCTACACGCCTTTTTTTTTTTAATTATTAAATAACTATGCTTGATATTTCACCCAACCATTCTCAAATTTGGTTGGGTACTTCGATTAGAGAAGGAAGAAAAAGAAAATTTGGAATTTCCATAGTTAACTTTTCTATGGTAACCATGGGAAAATGCGGTAACAGTTATAAATTATAATTGTCATGCTGGAAACACTTACCCCATAAAATGCCTTTGGCAAAACAAGGGATCTTAAGGGAAACTTTTTAAGTCACTTTATCATGTATTTCCTGTCCACAAAATGTTTGCATAAGATCTTTTCTTTGTGGCTTCTTCCACGTTTTCTTACCAGAAACTGACCTCCCAAGTCCCACCATAAGATTCACGGATAAGCTAAGCTGAAGGAAACATGATTCATTACTTGGATTTGCACCCTCTGGCATCATTCTTGCTTTAAGATTTCCTTTCATTTTATATGAAAATGATTCTATTCTGAGTGATATTGGTACCCCAAGTGATTAAATAGATGAAAGCAATCTCCTTTGGGTGTGCTTAGGCATCTTTGTGCATTTGTATCCTTCATTTATGTTTGCCTTTATCTAAAAACCTATAACCCCAACAACTCATAAACCCAAAAGAGAAAAAAGACAATCTTTTGACTCTTTTTCTTTATCCTTATTGTCATAATACTTCTATTTTGGTTCTTCAGTGGGGACAAAATCTTACGGTGATGTATGACCGTGTCATGAAATACCCAGATCGTGTCAAAAACTTGTACTTCACTTATCTTTTTGTTCTACGTGCGGTGACAAAGGCAAGTAATTTTAAGCTGTTAGTCTTTTTCTTTTTTTGAAATTTGTAGCAAAAAGCAGGAAAGTAAAGTGTCGTAATGATTGAACACTTTCTTAGCTGTGTTACATATTTTTTAGGCAGCAGATTACTTGGACCAAGCTGTATATGATACTGGAAACCCTGAGGAGGACCTGAAAGCGCAATCTTTGATGAGGCAATTGCTTTATAATCCTAAATTGCGAGCTGCCTGTCCAGTACCTTTCAATGAAGCTAAGTTATGGAAAGGTCAAGGTGGACCTGACTTGATGCAGCAGATACAAAAGCAGTTCAGAAACATCAGGTCTCCTACAATACCTACAATAACTGTATTTTTTTTTGGGACATGATGATCATACTTTTATTTCCCTAATCCTCAACTTTCTTACTGCTTCCCCTTCTGTTGCTTAAATTCATGCCGAAAGCCAGAAAGCTCTCTCTCTCTCTCTCTCTCTTCCTTCTTTTTTTTCCTGGTATTATTGTTTGCTCGTGCATTTAGTTTCTTTCCGCATTTTTCACTGTGGTAATTGATGATGAACAGCATGCCGGAAGAAAAAATAAAATTATTCCTTTGAAAGCCATATGATATTGATGGACATGTTATTTTATCTTCTTCTCCTCAATGAATTGTTGCAGCTCAAGGAAGCTTGCGCTATTATGGTTTTTTAAGTATAATTGGAATCGCCTTGGTCACCCTGGTGATACTAAAATTATTTTGCTATCTTTTGCCCATCTAGTGCGATAATGGATTGCGTGGGATGTGAGAAGTGTCGACTTTGGGGAAAGCTTCAAGTTCTTGGTCTTGGTACTGCATTGAAGATCTTGTTTTCTGTGAATGGTCAGGAGAAGCTTGGTCAATCAGTAAGTATACTTCAATGAGAACTTGAACAAAAGGATGCATTTGTTTTTAAATCTTTACTCATATTGCTGCAATTAATAGCACCATTTGAAATGTGGTCAAATTTGATGTTGATCAAACCTTCAACAGAAACTTACAATTGGCACTACAATCATCATCATTTGTTATTGTTGTTAATTTTAACCCTTTTGAACTTGCTTTCAGCTACATTTACAACGAAATGAAGTCATCGCTTTGATCAATCTACTGAACCGGCTTTCAGAATCTGTGAAGCTCGTCCACCAGATGGGGCCTTCGCTTGTAAAGATGGCGGGGGGACAAGTTCCTTCAGTCAGTAAGCTAACTGCAACTCCGTAGAGATGGTTTATGTAGTCTTTATAAGGAGCTTCTTATAGGTACACTGATGTGTTAAAGAAGAATCATAGATTGTTGAAGAATTTATCTACAAAAGGAAATTGTAGAATTTGACAATTGTTGGAAGAAAAGGCATGTACAAATAACAGATGCATATTTCCACAAGAAAAACTACTTTGAAGCTAATGAAAAGTATACTTCTGGAGACTATAGTTTTTGGAAGGAAATGTGAAACATATATTAGAACTACTACTCATTTATCAGTCAATTGGTTTTGGCAACTCTACAATACCAAATAAGCTTTGATTTCTTGCTGATAAGATGGATAGAGAAGAGAGTCTTAAAAAGGAATGAATCAAGCTGCTATTGATATCCAAATGCTCCTAACGAGTTTTCTTCATGCGCTTTGTGGGCCTTGCCATCTCTTTCCTTGTGTCTTCTGGAGGCTTAATCTCTATATGTGGCTGCAAGAATCCAAAATGATGCAAATTTACAACATAGTTCATTGATTACAAAAACCAGGACCACAAATGAAGAAAGCATACCAATCAATCAACCATGATCTACACAAACAAGTGGTACAGGAAAATGGGAAATATCAAAAGAAAAAAACGAATAGTGCATTGTAGCATCAATTACCGAGGGTTGGTGTTACCGAGATTATCTTAGGGTTAATAGTGCATTGTAGCATCAATTATAATACTAGACAAAGTGTAATGGATTACCTTAGTGCATTGAAGACACAAAGAAAGGGGAGACCACCAATTTTTCAACAGTAGAATTTGAAGTTCATCATTCTCAAGTATACACTATTATACCTCGGTCTACACTATACTCGGAAGAATTTATTCACCATCGCCAAACATATATGACATACGTATTTATTTGGATCACAGTTCACTACTTTCAGCAGCAATTTGGAATGAATCAATCATCATGTCAATACAGCATATCTTGTCATACTTCAAGGCCCTAAAGCTAAATCATCTGATCCATTCTGCACTACTTCATAATAAGATTCTATGTCTGGAAGTAGTGATTTTGAAAGTGTTCCTAGTGAAGCATTTATGCTAATTCATATATGTATACTAAAAATTTTGGATGATCATTGCATGAAAATTAATTGGAAACTACCTTGACTTTGAGACCCAAGTTTTTATATACTCCTAAGAGCACCCTCATCAATAGATATTGAGGGGATAATAGTACAGTGATATGTGAGGTGGAGGGGAGAGAGGGGAGGTGAGAGAAAAAATGGGAGCTCCTGCAAATGCCAAAATATTAGAACAGTAAACTTTTTTTTTACTCTCTGCTGTACGCGTTTCGCGCACAGCAGGCGCCTAGCGGGCGCGTTAGGCGCGCCTGACAGAGTTTTGTTTATTATTATTATTATTATTATTATTTTTTAAATCAATTTTGTTTTGTTTTTTTTTTTTTCTTTCCTAATCACACTTACAAAAACTCCTAAAAAACCGTTAATAAACTCCATTGATAAGGATGCTCTAAAGACAAAGTAGAATTACAATTCGCATATTTTCTAAACCTTTGCCACATAACTATGAAGCTGTGTAAATAAACATATGTATCACAATAGAGATACACTATTTGACATATAATAACACACAAAAGTCAACAAAAACACAAAAGGCTACAGCTCTGTTATGAACTCAAAATTTCAGAAGAAAAAAAATAACTACAAGCAGAAGGGGTGTTTTACATTTTCGTTTATGAAAGGAAAAACAATAAAAATGCATTATAATCTCACTAACCTCTTCAAATTTTCTTTGGAGTTCCAAAAGTTGTTGACAATATGTAAGGCACTCTGCATGGTATACGGCTGCCAAATCTTTTATCAATGCCTTCCTTCTAATAATACCAATCACTTCAAAATATCCAATAAAAAGCATACATTAGAATCGAAACAATAACCAAATATATTCCATAGATATTCTTCAACTTCCAATCCAAGAAATCAACTAATCGAGAATGCATTTCCCCATCCACCGAATAACACAGAAGTATTAATAAAGCAAACAAGAAACAAAATAAAAAGGACACAACGTATCTAATTGTATAGGGAGATACAATGTGGAACCACTAAGATATCATAATATTCCTGAAGTCAATAAACAGTTGGTGCCATATTGCTCTGGAATCTGGATAATATGTTTGTACTCTCCCACAAAACTAAAATTTGAATTAAGTAATATATACACACTTTATAGCCATAAGTGCAGTCGTTCACTTCAAATGGAAGAATTAATGCAAACAAATGATAAAATTACATCAAACCTAAAAGATTGGTAAAGCAACAAATGATAAAATTACGTCGAAATTGCAATTAAGCTTCGCAGGTTTATTAGCAAATTGAAACACCAGAACAAATCCAAAATTGAAAGAACTCATCACCAAATCAAACACTTGAAAATAATAGCAAAGGGGGTTTATGGAGCGTAACTTAGTGGTAATTTACCCTTCCTAAACTGTAGACTGGGTTCGAATCTCACGTTATCTCAGAATGGAACGAAAAGTAATAAAAGCAAGCTAATGGACGGAGAGACTTACTTCGGCTAGGGTCGAATCGAGGAGGAGGAGGTGCGTCTCTAGGAGGCTCAGCACTGGGTTCATCGGAGGTTGACGGTGGCGGAGGACGAGAATCGTCGGTGGACGGCGGCAGCGGCGGTTGAGGAGGAGAGATGTGATTAGGGAGTTGGGTCATCGTGATCAGCGAAGACCCCCTCTGACCTCTGTGAGTTTTGGCGTAGCATTGCCTAGTTATGAATTCGGGTTGTACCCGGATTTCCTTTATTTTTTTTTTTTTTTTTTTTTTTACAAGCTAACTTATAGTATGGAGTTAATTCATAAATTTTTGCTAGTCAAAAAATCACAATGACATTTTTACACAAATAGAAATGATGATTTTTGACTAAAATTTTCTCTTATAAAGATATTTTTATGGGTCGAGGTCCTAAATGATGAGAGAAATAATCTTATCTTTCATACACGTTTTACACACATAACCATCTAATCTTATGTGTAAAATTGATCTTTTTTTACTATCAAATTGTCAACCTTAATTTTTTTATTTCTTTTTATTTTGTTACTTAAAAATTTAATTAACAAGTTTAATTCTTTTAAAATTTTAAAAAATAAAAAAGAATAAAAGTTCATAGACGTCTATAAAATTTACAAAAGTTTAGAATGACTCCAAAAGTTAATAAAAATTTATTAAAATCTATAATTTTAAAAGTTTTTAAAAGTTCGCAAAAAGTCTTGATTGAATACACCCTAAATGGCAATTTCGTAATTGCATTTACTCTTTCTACTTTATTAAACCCTTCCCTTCTTCTTCTTCTTCTTCTTCTTCTTCTTCTTCAGGGTTTTAGGGTTTTATAGAGAACAAACTGAGAGTCGATTCCGGACTTTTTTCACTCTGTGGAAAATCATGAGTCTAATCGCGGGTTCATACGAGCGTTTCATATGGGGGTTCAAACTGAAATCTCCAAAGGATCTTCAAAGCCTTGATCTAATTCCCCTTTTTTCCTTCCCTTCCCACCTCTCCACCATCAAATGCGCCGACGTTTCTGGCTCTGCCGCCGTCTCTGGGGGCTCCGATGACACCATTAAAATCTACGACCTCTCCACTTGCTCCGAAATCGGCTCCCTCCACGAATCTGCCACCATCAATTCCCTCGCATTCTACACCCCTGCGTCCCTCTCCTTCCCGCGCAACCTAATCTCCGCTGCTGACGACGGCTCAGTCTCCATCTACGACGCCGATCCCTTTGTTCACCTCAAAACTGTGAAAGTCCACAGAAAAGGCGTTAATTCCCTTTCTATCCACTCCTCAGGGCGGCTGGCGTTGTCGGTGGGCCGAGATGAATGCTTAGCTATGGTTAATTTGGTTAGAGGGAGGAGGAGTTTTTACTGCAGGTTGGGCAAAGAAGCCTCTATCGTGAAATTTAGCGAAACTGGCGAAACGTTCTACATGGTTATGGATGAAAAAGTTTCAGTACACGAGTCTGAGGATGCAAGAATAGTTTTGGAATTCAATAATGCAAAGCGAGTTCTCTGTGCTGCCTCAGGAAAGGTGAGTTATGCACTGTGTTCTTCATATCTCGGAATTTTAATGTCCTGCTTTATATTTATAGCATATGTGTGAGTGTGGAGTGTAAAGCTTCGGTTCAATAGGTTGCTTGCTGAATTTCATTCTGTTCTAAGAACATATTGCTTGTATGAGTGGAAGTTAGAGATTTGGAAGAAAGTGAGTTATTGAGGTGTATGGAAATTCCTATTACTATGTTGCATATGCTGTAAAATCCATGTAACTGTGTTCATAATTATTGTCATGCATAAATCTGTTTAATCAAAATTAGCAAATACTAGTTCTATATTTTAAGGTTCACATTTTCAGATTCTTAAGCTATTTTGCTTCTTTCTTCTTCTCTCAAGTTATTTCAATATGTTCTGAAACTGAACTGATATTTTGCAGGGTGGTATATTGTTTACCGGAGGAGAGGACAGGAATATTACTGCGTGGGACACAAAAAGTGGAAAAGTCGCATACAGCATTGATGATGCACATTCAGCCCGTGTTAAAGGCATTGTTGTACTCTCCGACAATGACGAAGAGTATCCATATTTAGTAGCATCTGCATCATCAGATGGCAACATACGTGTCTGGGATCTTCGCATGGGAGGGAAGGAGAAATCAAATCCATTGGCAATGGCCAATACAAAATCCAGGCTGACTTGTCTAGCTGGATCATCTATCAAATGTGAGTTTAAAAAGGAATTAGTTTCTATTTCATCTTTGTATTAACAATACAAATCACATCGATTCTTGCAATATATTTTGGTTGTTTGTTTACTTTGACTTCTGTTAGTGATAGAAGCTGCTTTAAGTTATTGGTTATTTTCAGACTGCATGGATATATGGACAGTTTATTCTAGGTCGTCCACAGTTTTAAATTATGACAACTCCAAAGTTCGTAGAAAATTTTTAAATTGTTTAGAGGATTTTCATGCAAGGGGGACATCAACATATGAACTTTCAATTGTTATTGCTACAAGTTTCTACCATTTCTTTTTTTTTTTTTATTATGGCTGTTGCATATCCTTTACCATCGACAGTCCTCTGCATTTTATTCACTGATCTGATGGCTTGATGACATCTCTCTATTCCATAGCAGTTACAAGAGTGAAATAGTGGGTTATCATATCTAGCTGGTCTGTTCGTAAGTGTAATACATAGGTGTGAAGCATATAGGACTGCAGTAACTTTTTCCAGTAAATTGCTATAGCTTCATTTCTTACAATTTTCCCTCTTCTTCCTCTTCAGCTATTCAAAGACCTCAGATGGGAAATTCTGCTTCAAATGAACAAGAAGATGGAGCAGCAGAGTGATACTCTCATACTCACACCAACATTTGCTGAGAATGCCTGATTGAATTGCACAATTGCCTCTCTCCCTCTCTTCTCGTACTTCTCTAATCCCCTTCCTGTTTTTTGTCGAAGCATTACACCAGATTTTGTTATTTGTGTAGGCTGTCTTCTTATTTTAAATATATACATGTATGGTATGTACTTTTGCAGCTATTACAAGTTTTCTTCTAGTACTAGTATTCATTCTCCCCCTCTGCTTCAGATCCATATCCGTATCTTCTTGTAAGAGTTAAACTTAGATTACAATTGCAATGTTTTACAGATTCTGATCCTAAGTGGACGATAAGAATTATGCAATACCGAGTATATAAATTTGTTGAGAAGAAGGGTATGAAAACCCCTACAAATATACTGCAACATACATCACATGCCTACAACATCATATTGGATGTCATTTGCCTGTATTTGGATAAAACAATAGTTGTCAATGGAAACACAGGGAATCTCGGACCTTACAAACTGGATAAAGCTCTTTCATTTGTGCTATATTCCCATGTTTTGTTTGTTTGTTTGCATGGCATTATTATGTGTAGTTGTTGATGAAGATGTAAAACATCAATGAAACGAAGACGGAAGAAGATAAAGCATGAGCTTGGTGGGAAGTTGAGGCTTTTGGAATCTGCCTTCTTCCAAAATGGTCTCCAGTTTAGGCCTGTTGGAGGCTTTCTGAGGAGAAATCAAAGGTGAGGGAGCAACCTCCACCCAGTATTGCATTTGCATGTAACTCATCTCCATTTCCATGCCACTAAGATTATTGCTTTTCCTTAAACTTGTTTGAACAGATTGGTTGTTGGTTATTAATGTGAGAAAAATGAGAATAAAGAAGATGGCATTGAAGGAGAGGAGAGGAGAGGAGAAGAGAGTGGTTTTATACAGATTAGGGCGGGCGTGAGTGAAAATTGAGAGGACAAGTGGTTGGTATTAATTCTTAGACATCATGCATGTTGAGGCTAAGTTTGAGTAAACAAAACTACCTATTTACTCTTTAATCTGCATATAAATTATTATCAAATTTTACCTATTGCTTAAAGTTCGACCTCGAATGATTTAGGTAAGTGCAAATAAGCTTTCAAGTTAAAAGAATGTTTCATCTGGAAATCTATATTTGGTAAAAGTAGTAATAACCTACTTTGATGACCTGTTTTTAACCATAAATGTCAAGTTGTGTTCATGTGGCATTCACCTATAAGGTAGGGTTCTAATGAGATCACTTGTTTAGAGCTGATCGTGAGATGCATGTAATATTTTTTAATGGTTTAGATTGATTGAAACACACATTCCGTTCGCACACACTTCAACTTGGAATCTTAATCAATCTAGACCATTAAAATATTTTGAGATCAAATCTTGTACATCAATTTAAAAAATTTTAATGGTCTAGATTGTTTGACACACCACTCTGTTTGCATGCATTTAATCACCGTTTGCACACATTTAACTACTATTTGCACACACTTAATCACCGTTCGCATGCATTTTTCACCGATATATATATTTCCCATAATTATTTTCCTTCTAATTCTATTATTATTTTTTCTAATCCTTCCTTTAATAAGCTTTGATCCAAAACAAAAAATAATAATCATTATTATTATTCAATAATAGTCACGTCACTGCTTTATGTTTATTAAGCCATTCATTACAAAATTATCGAAACAATATACTAAAAATATTAAAAAAAAAATATTGAAAAAAATTAATATGGTGTCAATTAAAATACCTCAACGAGATACTTTTAATCAGATTAATATAGTGTCAATATGAAAGCCCCAGAAACTGTTGTTCAAGAATTCCAGATTAATATGGTGCCAATATATATGAAAGCCCCAGAAACACTGTTGTTCAAGAATTAATGTTCAACAGGCTCCAAGATTTGATGTTCAGCAGGTTCCAATGTTATGCTTCACTAACAACTAATTTTACCTACTTCACAGTTCCATTCTATTTTGAAGCTTCACAAAGATATGAGATAGGAATCAATTAACAACCAATTCAAGCTAAAAATATATTTTTAAATAAAAGCAGAGAGCCGAACAAGCAATCACCAATCCAAGCAAAAAAATATATTTTTAAATAAAAGCAGAGAGCCGAACAAGCAATCACCAATCCAAGCAAAAAAAAATATTTTTAAATAAAAGCAGAGAGCCGAACAAGCAATCACCAATCCAAGCAAAAAAATATATTTTTAAATAAAAGCAGAGAGCCGAACAAGCAATCACCAATCCAAGCAAAAAAATATATTTTTAAATAAAAGCCGAGAACCGTACAAGCAATCACCAATTCAAGCAAAAAAAATATATTTTTAAATAAAAATCTAGAGCCGAACAAACAACCAGCCACGACCTAAAATAGGAGCGTGCAAGACACCGAATTTAAAAACAAAATCGCCTGACATAATACATAGAAATATTTTCACTACCTTACCACTAACATACAAAGTAAAAGAAAAAAACCACACACAAATTTTTGTCTCACATACAAATGCACCCAAAGAACATATATACCAACAACACAAAATATAAAGAAAAAAAAAACCACACACAAATTTTTGTCTCACATACAAATGCACCCAAAGAACATATATACCAACAACACAAAATATAAAGAAAACCATACTAGGGATTACGAAGAGTTGTTCAAATGAAGATGAAAGAGGATGCTTGGTGGTGAAAGGAGTCACTGAACGAGGATGGATAAAAAATAGGAGAAGAGAAAAGACCGAAAGGATTTTAATTGGGAGGGGTAAAAGATGTCATTTATTTAAAATAATAAAGATAAAGATAAAAAAAAAATTGTTAGAAGCTACTAGCTTATTTTTAGAACATTACCAAACACAACTTATATCTTATTAGTAATTTAAAATAAGTTATAAGCTCCTAAATAAGCTTCGCCAAAAGAGCCTATAATTACGTAACAATTAATCAATTTATACCATTTTAATGAACTTGTAGTATCGTTACTGATGGGTCCATGAGACCCCGATGTTCTTTTTATTGGGAAAGTCTGAGCTTAAGAAAAGTGAATGAGAGGGGTCTTGTCCGACCTAGAGTCGGACCTTTAACCCGGGAGATAACCAATGTCATCCATGAATGAGTTGAATTGCTAAGCAGTAGTGGGAGCGCAACCCAGTCTGGCTAGCATGCAGCCGATTGCCGATCTGAGCACTCTAGAAAATCCCTTCCAACTTGAATTAGCACTCCACAAGCTAGGAGGGGACACCACCAAGGACGGGTTCCCAACGCATAGGGTCCAAGGCTAGGACTAGGGACAAGATGAGGGGATCTCCGAGCTGAGGGAGGAGTTAGAGCTAGGCCGGCCTTAAGGAAGTTGATCGCACCTCAATCGTAAGGGGCCCGCCAGTTGCCAATGCACGTAGCGAAACACGGGTAACCCTTCTCGAAGGATGGGTTGACAGGATGAGTGCTAAAATAATTAATGAGATGGTTCGGTGGAAGGAACAAGTTAATTTACCAATATCCTGAAATTCGCAATTACCACACCCTTCACACCGAAATTATGAACGAACCCTCCCCTGCTAATTTTGAAGCAGCTTAGTATCAAACGGTTTGATAGGGTAGGAGACCTCCATGAGCATATAATCTTTTATTATGTAAATTTTGTAAAAAATTAAATTAATATATATTTAGAATATTATAATCTTCGTCAATTTCGATGCCCCTTAAGTGGTATTTTAAGTTGTACGTAGTGCAACAACTAGAAAAAGCAAATATTTATTATTTAAACAATAAGCCCATGCCAAAGTGCGTATTTTTTTTTATCAAGGAAAAACATTTTAGGATTTTCAATTTTTTATTTTTAGAATATTGAAGTTATTATGAGTATTCTATAAATGTTTTACATAATCAAATCTCATATATTGTATCAAGCAAATCCTAGACAAGGCGAATGTTATATATATAGGTGTTAATAATAACTTCAATACATAACTTTTAAATCATCATTAAAATTTGTGAGAATAGAGAAATATATTATGTAAAAAAATTAGTCTTATTTTCAATTACTTAATATAACACTAATATGATTTAGGAAATTATATTATTACTAAAATATATTAAAATTGATATTATATTATTCACTTTTTATTAGTTACAAATTAATATGAATTGAAATTCTGAGATATTTCTAATATGACTCTCCAGTCCATACTTTTGAAATAATTTCTAGTTCACGACAGAGTTTCATTATAGACAATGATAGATAAAATTCTGATAATTGTAGCTCTGATTTTAAGTGAACCTTAAGCATAAGCTGCTGTATTGGTCAACTATAGCATCCATTTATAGGGGAGGAATTCATTTCGTCTTAAACAAAAATTTTTTTTCAATTAGTAAAAAAAAAAAAAAAATTCATAAAAATTCGATAGTTGCAGCTCTAGCTTTACTTGAACCTTAAACAGAATATATTGGTCAACTATATCATCTATTTCTGTGGAAGAAATTCATTTTATCTTTTTGCATTCACATGCAAACCCCATTAAAATATAAAGTAAGAACAAAAAAAAGACCTTTAGATGTGATGAGTTGGACAGACGAGATGTAGGCAGCTCAAGTAATTAAAGAAACTGATTTATAGAGCCAAATGGTAGTTATGGAAAATCAACCCCTCATAAACAATGGATTATATTTGGAATTATATTTCTGTCAGAATTAAGGTAGTGTTAGTATGTTAGGAGTAGACTATGTTTTTGTTCCTGGGTAGCCCTGCCAGACTCGAAATTTGCACAGAGGCGAGAAGACATGGATATGTTCGCCGACCACATGGAGACGACACACAGAGGTTAGTAACTCGAACAAATCACCACCACCGTAGAACGGAACGATAGGCAAATTGATTGTAGTGAGTTTAATGTACACGATTTGGGTAATTTACGTGGATATCAGATGGTGACCGTACTGTGCTCGAAATTGAATGAAATCATATTATATTAAGATGCCAGCCTCAGTTCTAAGCAGTAGGCTGCTATGCGCTGATAGGATCTGTGAATGGATTTGCATGCAGACACATCAAAGCGTATTTGCACATATGTGTGCACGAGATGACAAGTATGCGGCTAGGGCATATAAAACGTTTAATTGCTGTGTTGAGTTTATTTTTTAAAGTAGGAAAGTAACATTGTAGTGAACCACTTGATGTCCAGTGAAATGGAATAATGATCTAATAACCATTTGATAATTGCCAGGCAATGAGCAGCATGGAGGGGGAGAGACCGAATGCAATATGGAAATATCACTTGATGGAAATACAATGACATTAATTTTTGTCTTCGATTATGAATATTTTCAAAAAATAAATATAAAAAATATAGCGGTTCAACATAGTTTGTATAAAAAAAAGATTGAAATGTCTTTGTATTTAACGATATTTCAACGATTTTGTTGCTGAAGGACTAAAATTGGTCATGTCACGATAATACTAAGACCAAATGAGGATGTTCTAATAAAAATGGACTAAAAGTGGATTGTCACCTATAAATCTAGGACAAAAAATGGAATTAACTCTTTTGCATAACTTGCATATGGAAATTAAATTCTTTTTGCAATTTAGGAATGCAAATAACATTAGAGAGAGTGAGAAAATGGTGTGATGTGGGTAGGACAATGTGTCTAGTGTGTGTTATTGCAAAACTTTTACCGTCTAGTGTGTGAATTTCACGAGATGAACTAGCATAACTAGCCAGCATTCTCAAGCTTCACGGGCTAACGCAACAGAGGGTATATCAATGGTTGGATTGTCTCCGAGTAGCTACCCAAAATGGTGTTCACGATAACTTGATCTTGCATGTACAGCTGTACCAAATGGTATAGCAAGGATTGGTCAACATTATTATTTCATCATCAAGAAATTGTTCAGGTGTTTTGATTGTACCATCAACGTATCTTACAGGGTCTAATCCAATAAGGGAAGATTGAATCTATCTCTCCATACTAGAAAATTGGGAGTTGATATCGAAAGTAGGAAAAAATTTTGATTCTCAATTGGAGTATGTTCGGTTCTTGATACCATAAAGAGTATTTCAGTAAAGAAGGTTGATTATATTATTATTGATTCCATGGATAGATTTTTTTTTATTTTTGTTTTTTGTTTTTTTGAGAATAGATAGATTTTTATATACAAACTACTCTACAGTAATAAATGACAAGCATGTAATAGTTGTTGTAACGCCATAGAAACTAGCTCAAATAATATAAGAAAACTAATAATAAAAACTAGTCAATATTAATATTAGTCTTTATTAAATTTTTCATTTAATCATTAATCATTTTTTAACATATAAATATACAAATTTAATCATCCCAACAATTCTTTCATTCCAAAAAAAAAAAAAAAAAAAGACAAATACAATTTATGAATTAATTGATTTCATCGCTAATTAATAAAATAAAGTCCTCCTCGATCAGTACAACTTAGAACACAATTTGATACAGAACTTTAAGACACACTAGCATTACTCGTATGTTTCGACTATGGACATCGCAACATATACATAAAGATTTATCATCATCATTAAAAATTTAAACCGATCAGTCATGAACAATTTAATTTAATTTACCTTCTTGTGATCCGTAGACTAGAATCGTAAGCGCATTTCAAGTAAAAACAGACTTTCTGTAAATAAAAAGTTACAATGAAGCTAAAATGGACAAATTACTGAAATTCAGTACTACATTAGAGCATAATTTGGGGTCCTAAGCGCACCGAAACTTGTAAAGACACGACAACGTAGGTTCTGTCGAACTCACATAGCACGCCGACCTTCTCGACAAAAATAAGGTAGGGCTGTTGCAGAAGAGGCTCTGCTCTATATGAACATTCAGGATCTCAATGCTTTCTTTTTCTTCTTCTTCTTCTTCATGGATTGTTTTGAGGGTAACCCGGAGATGGAGTTTGGGGCGTAGAAGAAAGCGGTTGGGTGCGACGGCGGAGAATGGGGTGGTGCGCGGTGGGGGAGAAATAGCCGCCGCCACCGCCGCCGGAGTGTTGGGCGGTGGAAGAGTATTTTTAGGGCGGAGATGGGCTGAGGAGATAACTGAAGAAAACATTTCAGCTTTCATTGTGTTCTTCATCTGAATTGTTAAGTAATAAGATATGATGGAGTGAGTAATTGCTCATAATTCATGTGCATGCTGGCTTGCCCATTTATAGAGATTCATCATGAGGGAGGGCATATACAAAAATACCCCTGGTTTTTGCATTAATTACAAACTAGACACTCTAGTACACTTCACCTATTGCCCTATTGGTGTCTAGGATGCTGGGGTGGACACTAGACTACTTAAAATTAAATATTTTCTGGAAAACAAAATAGGATAAAGTTACATGCATTTTTTTTAAAAAAAATTATCAATAAGATTTTTTTTAAAAAATTTGTTGTTGTCCCTGCTATGGTGCGGCGTTGCTCTCCCGTGTGCTTATGCGAGCATGTTAGAGTTATAGGATGAGCGAGCTGAGATCAAACGGATGGAAATCAATGGAGAAGAGAAAATGTGCAACGACAATTTTGTAATTTTTTATAACATATATATTTCGGCGGTGCATTACGTATTAGTATGTGTTGCACTTATGAGTGCTCCATGGTGCATTTAGTATTGTACCACTCAATAGGTCGATCTATTGAACCTATCATGTTTTTGTTTTTCCTTTTCCTGTGGTGCACCACAATTCACTCATAAATGCACCGTGGAGCACTCATAAGTGCACCACTAAAATATACATAATGCGCAAAATTATAAAAATACCACAATATTTTTTTTGAGTGATTTTCAGCCACTTAGTGGTGCACTACATAGCATCAAGTAATGCACAACAGAGCACTTATATTGATTTCCATACATCTGACATGTCTGCACAACTACACGGGAGACTAGCGCGACATCTGAACCTATTTCTGGTTGTTATACATTGATCCTATGAGATATTAATTATTATTTATTTTTATTTGAGTAGGTTTTGTGTAAGAGTGTCTTACACAAGACATGTACTACTTTTTTTTTTTTAGTTAAAATGTAATATTTTTTTATAAGGCAATAGATTCTTCAATTTCACCACAAGCACAAATTATATATTTGCCATGTTTAGGATATTTTACTTTAGAGACTTTTTACCAAAAAACTAACAACTAAGAGTGACGTTTTTGTCACACGTTTATTCTTTTTTTCTATGTTTCTTTTTCAATTCAATTGCCATGAACAAATTTATACTTGCTCCTCTCATAATAAAAAAATAAAAAATAAAAAAATTCATTGAATGGGGCAATGGGCCCAAGGCGGCATGACAAAAGTAGATAACTCGACGTACATGGTACAGCAACGTCAAGAAGCTGGACCGCCAACAAAAAGCACAATTTCAAATCAACTCTAATATATATTGACAGGCAAATTATACCATAATTTACCTTGTATCGTGGATCTTGATTCAAAATAATTTTAATATTATGTATTTATATTTGACATATTCTATATTTACAATTAACAATTTATATGTATACAATTATGTGTCACACCAATTTATTCACAGACACATAATATGTGAACTGAATTGTAGATACATAATCTTTGGATCATGATCCACAATAGAATATGGACAATTGTATATTGACATACCAAGTGAAAGAATTGGATTTTGGGTTTAAAATACTTTTAAAGAGAATTACTAAGGAACTTCTTTCTTTCTTTCTTTAATTTTTTGGTGCATGACGAGTTTCAGTCCACTTAGGTTTGATTTCATGATTTTTCATATGAGAGTGTCATTGCATGTCATTTGAGCACAAGATATTTGATAATTATTGTAGAGTATTTTTTGTAATTGTAAGGTCAAACACTCGTATTTTTCCTTTCCAATTCATCCTGGTGTGACATCATTTATATATTTACAAACCACTAATTAACTATAGGGTTAATTTAATCTTATCCACGGTATGTGGTGCAACGAGTGCTAGATAGCATTGATGAGGTTCCAACTTGCAAGTGCGCAAGCAAGAATATGGGAGATATTAAAGAGACAGGAATGATCTACCTTTTTTTCTCTTTTTTCTTTTTTTGAAATTTTCTTAATTTTTAAATAATATA
Source organism: Ipomoea trifida (assembly GCA_003576665.1). NCBI lineage: Eukaryota > Viridiplantae > Streptophyta > Magnoliopsida > Solanales > Convolvulaceae > Ipomoea > Ipomoea trifida. Next base: position 4,427,439 of record CP025653.1, read on the forward strand.
TTATATACTCTAAAAAAATAATATATTATATAATTGTCAAACCATTAAACAATTATTGTATATGTCAAGTGGCATTGCCACATCATCATCATCGTTTACCAGAATCTTAATTAGAAGCAACAAATAAATAATGCTAACTATACCTATTTTTGGTGCTAAGATGTCTCAATTGTACGAAACGCAAAAATTCAATAGCTTATTTGATCTTTTTTCCTAGTACCTTGAGAATAGGACAGAGATATAATATTATTTCATAAAAAGAAAATGTAAAAAATTAAAAACATAGGACCTCTAAATGCCATACTTAATTAAATGTACAGGTAAATAATAAAAAAAATCAAAAGAATTAATCATAAATAATTATAGGGTGTATTTGGTTCGCATATGAGAATCAGAATTGGAATGAGAACAAAATACTTGGTGATGGTAATAATGTGTTTTTGATGAAAGTATTTTGCATGTTTGGTAGTAGGGTGAAATTGGAATGATTACCAATATTGTTGTTTGGTTACGTATGATTCTATAATGCGAATAAAGGTTTTAAAAATACAAGAACAAAAAATCAAAAAAAAATTATTCTAAATAAAGATATCCAAAGCACCAATATGAACAAAAAAATTAAACCAAAAATTTAAAAACACTAATCCAAACCTAAAAATCAAATTACCAATTAGGAGGTGGAATAATAGAATGAAACCTTTATTTTATTAGGGGATGAATTTTCTAATTAAGAGGTAATTAAATCTCATAGTAGTGTTTTAAAAACCCGTCAACCAAGCAATAACAATGACTTTGATTTTCATTCCTGCTAGCTAAAGCTATGAACCAAACACACCCTTAACTTCGTTTTTTTTGGCTATGTGATCACAATTTATAATATTTATATTCTAATATTTATATTCTAATATTTTTTGGCATTGTAATTAAGTATAGGGTTAAGTTAATCTATCTTATCCACGGTACGCGGTGCAGCTAGTGGTAGATAGACCGGGTTGATAAGGTTCCAAGTTGCAAGCAAGAATATGGGAGATAGATGTTAAAGAGACAGGACTGATATGATGGATGTTCAAAACACTTTATCAATTAAATGTGGATTTTGGAATTATATGTGGCAATATATATAATTTTTGTATTTCTCTAGAATAGTCTGCTTCTTTTTTATTTTTAATAAAATTTAGGTGATTCCAAATTTGTCCAACTAATATTAAGTTCACAAGGACCCGCTTCTAAAGTCATGCAGAAGTAAATCGTGAGTCGCGCAATCAGCCCACAGATCAAACCTTCTATCATCCTTGGGCCAGTTGTTCCCATCCATATTTGCAATAGCCCACAGATCCCTCCGCTTCTAAAGTCATGCAGATTATAAGTAAATCGTGAGTCGCGCAATCAGCCCACAGATCAAACCTTCTATCATCCTTGGGCAAGTTTTTCCCATCCATATTTGCAATAGCCCACAGATCCCTAGGGTTCGAATCACCGCACTGCATGTCTGTTTTGATCTCACCATGACTTAACTTTTAAATCAGACGATGAACCAACTACATTAAGTCTCGGGACAAATAGTCTGCTTCAATTCCTTGCATTGGTGATTGGTGAATGACGATGACATCTTCTTCCCAATTGCCCTGCCCTTCCATCATTAGTCTTCGACTTTGACAACTCTGAATTGATATTTCATTCCACTCTGAATCTTTTCACCTTTATTATTGATGATATGTTGGAGCTTAATGTGCCTATATTTCCCTCTTTCACACGGCACGCATGCATATATGCCACTACACGCTGATTAATTATATTCCACGGCGGCTTTGGCTCTTCGCCGCCGGTGGCCGTGCATGCTAAGATCGAGGTTCATGCATGGATGCATATACACGAGGAATATATATATATATATATATATATATATATATATATATATATATATATATATATATATATAAAATAAGCCAATTAAGGAGCCATTGAATGAAATGTGAAAGCCGCCTCAGCTCGAAACCTCATTATCATCATACATATATGTTCGGTTTTGGACTCGGTGATAATTGATTAAGGTAACGAATTAATTAGCAAATGTAATTAATAATAACTACTATACGTACATATATAACATTATTATTGCTGCCTGAGGTAGGGTTTCTTTGTACATTGATTTAAGAGATAAGGCTCAAATAAACCCCTAAACTATACTGATTTGTGCAATTAGGCACTTCAACTTTAAAAAGTTCAAATTAGGCTCTCAAACTTATTATTTTGGAGCAATCAAACCTTCTAACCTATTTATGACCTGTAATTACAGGTTAATTAGAGTTCCAACCAACTCCGACAAAACTCTGATGAACATCTGACCAAACTCCGGCGACCAAGTCAAAATATCAATGACTGGGTGACGATTGTCGTTCACGTCCAGCCGTGCAGAAGGCGACCAACTTGGTCGCCTTCTCCAGCAGTGGATGGAGATGGCGACCAACTTGGTTGCCTTCTCTGCTGCCGGAGAAGGCGACTAAGTTGGTCGCCTCCTGCACAGCCGGAGAAGATGACCAGCCTTCTCTGGCGGATGCTACTGGCGACAATCAACGGTTGTTGATATTTTGACTTGGTTGCCGAAATTTGGTCGGATGTTCTTCGAAATTGACTGGAACTCTATTTGACATGCAATTACAGGTCACAAATATGTTAGAGGGTTTGATTGCTCCAAAATAACAAGTTTGAGGGCCTAATTGATGCTTTTTGAAGTTGAAGGACTTAATTGCACAAATCAGTATAGTTTGAGCATTTCTTTGACCCTTATCCCTTGATTTAATGCACGAAGGCAAGTGTTAGATGAGTTTGTAGATGGATAAAGTAAGAGTATAATTTTTTTTATTTATTTAGGTGATACCAGTTTTGCTAGAGTAATCCTAAGTCCACAAAACCTCGTCCCTAGAGCCATTGTGGAGGTAAATCAGGCCACCAGTCAGATCCTAATTTTCATGTGCGCACAAGGGATCTAATTCAGATCTTCCATCATTCTTGAGTCTTTTTCCCATACATATTTCTAGTGGTATACAAACCCTCACACTATCGTCTCTAGTCATGATCTTTAACTCAGACGATGAACCAATTACGTTAACCCATGATCAATAATGTCCATTGTTTATACAATCATAATTAGCTGCAGGTCATCTTGTTTTGTTACACCAATAAGGTGAATGCGCGTGGCCAAGTATGAATGGTACAAGTTTGATTAGTTTAGTGCTGCTCCACCAAGGCACCAATACATACTATACACGATCTGGGTTGTGAAAAATGATTATGTGAGGAAAGAACCATCAATATATGTAAACGAGTCAAATACTAACACATGTCAGATCTTATGATGAATCAATCAATCGAAACTAATTAACAATTATTGTTCATAACTAGATATAAACATGATTTAAAACGGAAATAGGATCGTCCGATCTGATCAAAAGTCATGCTCAAGTCACCCTAAAAAAACAAAACACAACTTTTGCATGCATTACGCAAAAGTCAGAGAAAGAAACAAATTTCTAAACCCACTCTCCAGATGGAAATAAATGAATTGATCGATACATGACAGAGGGGCATATAATGCCACCATCTTCGCACTTGGAATTTGAATACCAAGTTGCTTTTTACCTTTTCGATCCTCGTCTGATTTTTCCCTTTTCTTAATGGATAAAGCCCTTTTCTGTTTCTTTCTCTCAGTACATATGTGTCGGTCTCTGTGTCCATTCCATGATCAATTCTTGAATGATTTATTATATTGTATCTGAGTTTGATTATATTTTGGTACAAGTAATTTTACATGCTATAATTTGATCCAAAAATGCCAGTACTCGTGGGGTTAATTAACATTCTACATCCCTTTTTTACGAGAAGAGATTTAAACTCTCAACTTCTCTTAAGGGACGAGAGTGCACGGCTACTCAGGCCAACCACTAAATTCCTTATTTAGATTCTCTGTTCATAAATTTAAATTTTTTTCTCAACTTTTATAAAAAAGTTGAAAACTCTCACCCATTTTTCACTTTTTTTTTTTCCATCAAAACACAAATTTTATTTTCTTATCTATTTTTTTTAAATAATCAATTCCATCACGACTTTTCAAATTGGATAAACAGAAAATAAATTGCAGTCACGATATTGGGTGGACATGATTTTTTGCTTACCCAGAACTCGTACTGTTCATGCCTTGCATAAGAGGCTACGACTTTTTCTTTTTCCTTTTTTTTTTTTTTTTTCATTTTCATTTTGAGAAAGATGACAAAATTTGGCTTTATATCAAGGCTTTGGCTGAGAGTATGTGACGATATGATGAAGTGGCATGCGCATCAGCGCATGATCTGGACATACTTGGTTGTCGGTGACTATGTATGTATGTATGTGTTGTATAATTGCACGTTGTTTGTAAGGCAGCTTAAGCAATTGTTGAGTCTAAAACCCCACTTGCCGACTGCCATAATTTTGTCCCTAATTGATAACTATGGTTGTTACTATCAAACGTTATCACTACGTTAAAAGTTATAACTAATAGCAAAGGCATACATTTATTTCCTTATAGACTACTATTGCATTTTTTCGAGAGTACTGAATTTGACACTTCCCTCCGTTCAATAATACCCCTAGTCACCAATTGATGGATCGGACTTGGTCATTTACTGAACTCCATCCAACAATGGTTAATCCTCAAAACCTTATAATAAATTGAAAAGGATGTTGAGGTTAGGGTGTTAGGATCACTGATTAAATGTTATCCATTTACATTACTATTATGATCGATCTTGTGTTGTTAACTCCATTATTATTCTTGTTGGAGTTAAATTATTTATGGTATGGGAATATAGTTAAGTCTTTCTGAATGGGTTAGATATCGAACGGCTCGATGGGCCAATTCCCACAAGATGGGCCAGGTCCTGAAGGGATTTAGATGGATGCTTCAGAAGTGTATGGGCAGTTGGCACTAGAGAGTGTATGCAGTGGATACTGAAAATAAATGAATCAATAGTTATACCAGGACCCGGGTCCACCTTGCAAGGTGGACTCGTGTCTATTCTTTTTTGTTAGACCATGAAATGTTCTGAGCAGGCCCTAACCCATAGGAGGCACCTTTAAGTCTGTACCATACTCAGCCTAATCCTTATTCACACTGGGCCGACCCAATTAAGGGACAAAGTGCTGGCCAGATTGGTTTTTCTATATAAGAAAGGGTTCGAACTCCCGACCTCTCTTAAGGGACTCGTGTCTATTTACATACTGAATGCTCATAATTTATAGAATGTTCACAATTTGAATTGTGAACATTTAGTATGTAACTTGTGAACATGTAGTATATAAATTGTACCTGAATATTCATTATGTAAATTGTGTGTTTTGGACCCGGACCCGGATTCACAAAATAATTTCCCTAAATGAATGGAGCGCAACATTTTTATGTGAAAATTATATATATATATAAAATTATAGAAGTTAATACCACAAATGTTCCTCTCACTATTGGGCACCTATTTATAGTAACTGTGACTTTCCATTTAAAAGTGCCATAGTGATGCCTTCAAACCACAAGCTCCTTAGGCAATCATATAATCATACTCTCCAGGTGCTTCAAAGATTTAAAACTCACATAGCCCTAATATACTACAGTAGTTATACTGTGGACCATGGTCCAGAATGCATTGTGGACCATGGGTCATGGTTGATGTTGCAGTTGTGTTGAACTGATACTGCAGTTGTGTTGAAAAGATACTGCAATTGTGTTGAAAGGAAATTGCAGTTGCACAGAATAGAAGCCGTATCATTCATGGTCCACAATATAATTTGCGAATATACTATGCTAAACATTTACAAATTTAGCAATATAAGTAGAAGGAAGTGTCCAAAGTAAAGAGACACCCATTCAAATAGCATTCCCCCACGAAATCTCAATTTCGAGTTTAATGGTGTAAATTAGATCCCGAATAGGAGCCTAAAGTTATACTATGCTTTGAGATAGAAAATAGGAGATAAGAATATATTAATATATGAGTTATTATGAGTATAAAATGATTGGGAGCTCGATTGAAGTGAGTGATTATATTTGGAGGGAAAGTGCAAGTTAATGGAGAATTTTCTGAAGTTCTCAAATATCTTGGTGATTTGGTCTTCACCATAAGTTGGTAAGTGGCTAAGATTTGTTAGATAGTATATGATCATCGTAATCATTTGACATCTACTATTTAAATGTGATATTCTTGAGTTCAGAAAAACAAGCTAAGGCAAACATCTAATTGTCTGATGTCTCTATTGCCATCTTTTCTACTATGTAAATGTTGTGTATGTTCTAATCCCTTTTACCGGTGCACAGAGACGGGGATTGTTGTGTTAATTTTCGAGGGCAACACCGTTGTTGTAAGCCCGCACTAGTAGCGTCAAATTCGCTTCTATGGCCGGCAGTGGTTATACCATAGCACCACATTTCTTATTTTCACATTATTAGCCTAATTTCTCCAATAATGTAGAAGCGAATTATGCGGATAATAGTGAACAGAAAAAAGAACCAATTTTTTTTAGAGAAAATATATAGAATTAAAATGATACAATCGTGGGAGAAATTTTGGAAGTTGTTTATGTCAGAGATTTATGCCAAATAGTCGTTGCCACTACAAGGAGGATTTATGGGGTTATCATTGTTGCCAACATGCGCATGTAGTACATCTAAACTTTGTTGCTGCAATAATAATCAGTTGATTAGGTTGTTGCTATTGAAATTGAGGTGTTATGCTGTACCTGTGGATGAGAGGGCTATCGGCTAATGTGAATTGTTGCAACGGAGGTATTGTGGATTACTATTACAAAAAGCTAAGTATTATTCCAACACTCGCACAGAAGTTACCATTCTTACGTTCGGCAACACCATTCGATTGAGATGCATAAGGTGCAGTACACTCGTGTATTATTCCAACACTCGCACAGAAGTCACCGATAGGTACTTCGTACTCACCGCCTCTATCGCTTCTAACCTTTTTAATCTTTCGATTAAGTTGGTTTTCCACTTCACTCTTATAAAGAATGAATTTTTCCTTGGCTTCATCTTTGCTCTTTAGCAAATACACATAGCAAAATCGTGTGCAATCATCAATAAATGTGATAAAATACTTGTTACCACCTCTCGTTTGAATCGATCTAAAATCACACAAATCGCTATGTACCAATTCTAGTGGCTCAGCCTCCCTTTCAACCGATTTAAAGGGAACTTTCGTTAGTTTTGCCTCAACACAAATTTCATATTTATTTGCATTAACTTGAAACGTAGGGATATGGTTCATGCTAATTAATCTACGCATAGAATTAAAATTAACATGATCTAGTCTACTATGCCACAAATTGGAAGACTCAAGCAAGTAAACATAATTAATTTTGCTTTTATTGATAATAGGCATTACATTGAGCTTAAAAAGCCCGTCAATTACATAACATTTACCAACAAACATCCCTAGTTTGGACAAAACTACCTTGTCCGATTCGAAGACCATCTTGAATCCATGCTTGTTCAACAACGAACCAGAAACAAGATTCTTCCTAAGGTCCGGAACATTCAGCACATTGTTCAATGTCAGTTCCTTCCCGGAAGTTATCTTCAGAATCACCTTGCCCACGCCCTCCACAACGGACTGAGCAGAATTTCCCATCCAGACCTTCTCGCCCTCAACGGCCTCAAAGGTGCTGAACATCTCCCGGTTGCAGCATAAATGCCTCGTTGCACCGGTGTCAATGAACCATTCGCGTGGATTGGATCCCACTAGGTTCACTTCCGTGACCATAGCCGAAAGGCTAATCTCGGCCACCTTTTGGCTCACGTCACCAACAACGTTGGCTTCAGAACCCTTGTTCTTTTTCTTTGGAGCCTTACACTCTGTAGTCTTGTGGCCAATCTTGCCACAGTTGTAGCATTTCCCTTGGAACTTGCCTTTGGTAATGCCACCTCTCGGACCCAGCTTCTGCTTGCCCTTCTTGGCCTTCTTGGAGCTCTGACCGTGCTCCACCACATTGGCCTTGGCACCTCCCACGAGATGTCCCTTTCCATCAATGTTCCTGTTACCCTCCTCGACTTGGAGTCGCTGGATCAAGTCCTCCAGGCTCATCTCCTTTCGCTTATGCTTCAAGTAGTTCTTAAAATCCTTCCATTCTAGATGCAGCAAGTGGATCATGGACGCCACTTGGAAGGATTCACTTATCACCATGCCCTCGTCACGGATCTCGTCGAAGAGCAACTGCAAATCTTCAACCTGGCTGAGCATAGTCTTTGAATCCACCATTTTGAAGTCGAGGAACCGGCCAACCACAAATTTTTTTGCCCCGGCATCCTCACTTCGGTACTTGTGGTCCAAAGCTTCCCACAGCGCCTTGGCTGTGCCAATTTTATGATAGACATCGTAAAGGGAATCAACTAACCCATTTAGAATGTAGTTGCGGCAAAGGAAGTCAGAATCCTTCCAAAGCCCAACTGCTATTACAGAATGAGGGTCTTGTTCCTTCACCACTGGAACCGTCTCGGTCAAGAACCTTGACAAGCCGAGAGTCGCGAGGTAGAACAATGCCACCACTTGAAAAAAGGTCCCGAAAACTTGTCCAGCTTTTCAGCCGAACCACTTGGTACCGTAGGTACCCTCATTGTGGAGGATATACCCCTCAGAATTGACACCCCCTTTTGAAACTACGTTCACTGGTGCCTGGGAATGTGCAACATTGTTGCCGTTCCCACTATTGTTGTTTTCAACAACATTAGGATTTTCACCCTCAAAGTTGGCTACTGGTAACGGGTTTTCCATTTCTTTCTAGAAAATCGAGAATCAGAAAGGGGAAGAAGCAGATGAATAAGGTTTTAAGACTGTAAGGAAAATGATTCTCGAAATTCAATAGAAAATGGAAATTACAACAGAAATATCCACGAAGGATAATACACAGGAAAATAAAACCTACAAAAGGTTGAATAAACCTGATAGACAACTTTGAGTGAAAACTGAACGATCTCGGGTGGTTGGAAGTACGAGTCGTGTTGCCACTATCCTTAAAACCTTATTTACCGCTTCCCGGGGTGCTGGAGCGTTGCGGTCTAGGTTTTCCAGGATAAAACGTACTACGATCCCCCGTTTGAGCACACAAACTTGGATCCGGCGAACTAGGACGTGGGATGAACGCAGGTGGCTAGAAGGGATGATGAGCAGTGTTTTGAGGGAGAAAACCAGAGTGTTTCGTGTGTTCTTGGTGTGTTCCAAAACCTGCTGCTCACCTACGAATATATAGTAGAAGAGAGTGAAGCATAACATTAATTATGGCATTGATCATCTATTAGTAACCTCCTCCCACTAGCAGAAAATTAATTCTGCCACTAACCAATATTTACACCCACTACCAAGTCCATTATTCATAAAATAACTCTGAAATAATGATTGGAATTAATCAAATTAATTCCGTAATATCAAGAGTCATTTTTGAACAGACACAGTAGGTAAAACGTCGCGTTCGAGAGGTTACTGGAGTCGCAGTGCGAGACATGGTACAATCTGCGAACCATCGAGACATCGTCCATGCCGCGAGACGTCAAGAAGTGCATGCTTCGAGACATCGTGCCGGTAGCGAGACTTCGCACTGGTCCGCGAGACTTCGCACTGGTCCGCGAGACATCGCACTCGCACGCGAACGGCCTCTCGCGAGAGGTCGACTCCGCCAACTTCGAGACATCGAACTACCTCTCGCGAGTGGTCAGTTCGTCTTGATGTCTCGAACGAGAGATCACCATTGATCTCATGTGGTTCTGAGATGGAAAACTTGTTCGAAAATATTGCATAACATCACCTTTGATCTCATGTGGTTCTGAGATGGAAAACTTGTTCGAAAATATTGCATAACTTAGCTGCACGGCCAGCCAATTTGAATGTTCGCAAGTGCCGACGTACACGAGCAATTTGGGATTTGATTTGCACCCTCCCCTGCGCACGAGAGAGTGAGCCTCTATGCCATACAAGTCAATTAGCCTTAAAAAGCCTCTTGTATTTATAGTGGGGCAAATCCTCCTCCCAAACCAATGTGGGACAAAGCTTCATAAGCTTATCCTCACTTCAAATTCCATCTCCAATGGGTCTACTTTAAGAACCAATTTCTTATTTACCATTATCCATTTTGAGCGTACAATATATGGATCTCTTCGTCTCACTACGAAGAATCCGAATCCACTTTGACCCGACCCAAATCGGTAGTGAACCCCACTTTAAATTGTACCACAAAATGGCTACTTAAATGCCATTTTAGTGCTAATTTTCCAAGCAATATATACACAACACACACAATAAATAGCAAAATTTGAATGGATTAATTAATTGATCTCACTCAAAACTACCTAACTGCATCCATATTTACGTGTCTCAACCTTCAAATACATTCTATAGGCATTATGATCTTTGTCCATTCATAAAAATTCTAACTAGCTAACTCCTTCATTCGAAATATAGGATAATTAGAAAAATATTTGTGAGATTATCTTGCATAAAACGAATCTCAAATGCATACTATTTTTAAAATAAAATGTAATACATTTTTATGGATTAACATTTTCATTCAAAAGTATTACAACATGTTTTTTTTTTAATTATTAGTGAAAATATAATATTTGTTGACACATAAATAAAATATTATATTTCCACTAAAAATAATACATATTTGAGATTAATCTCACATTAAGCGATCTCACAAAGGACTAAACGTTACTAATAATATAATACGGAGTATATAATTGATCTTAAAATTGAAATTAAAATCCTTTTAGAAAATGGAACAAAAATACACCACTCAAAAGTGCTTGTGTCAAGAAACTTCTTCTTGTCAATTTGATTTGATAAACAATTATTAATTGGAAAAAATAGCACTTTTAGTTCCCAATTATGACTAAAATGTAAATTTAGTCACTCATTTATTATCAAAATGATAAATACGATCTATCAAGGACGAAATCCGTTATAAATGTGACACTTAATAAAGTGGTTAATTTGTTCCTTTAGAAACCAAATTCATCGTTTTAAAAATAATTAAATGACTAAATTTATACGGACCACAACTTATTGAGGAATTAAATATGTACTACTATCATAATTGAAAAACTAAAAATATCACTAAAAATGTTATTTTCCTTACTAATACTCCATCTGTCCCATTTTATATGTCCTACTTAATTACTATTCATTGGTCAATCCAACTCTTTCTTTTTCGTTTATTTTCTTTATTATCTTTTACTTATTTTTAAATTTGATTTTTTGTGTTTAATAGTACTCTTAGTATATATAGTTTCTAAATATAAAAATTTTGTATATTAATACTAAATTTAATATTATAAAAATTTGAATTAAAAATAACTTCAGTCAAGTCTTGTTAATCAAATTAGAAACATAAAATTGGACGGAAGAAGTAATATATTACAAGATTTTTAAAAATCTTTTTAGAAATGGGAACTAAAATGCACCACTCGAAACTCGAACTTTCTTCTGTCAACGATACCTCATCTTGTCAATCAATTTGATTTGATAAAGACTTTGTTCCCTCAACAGAAGATGATTATTGCAAGATTTTTTACGAGAAAAATGGATTTCATGAGAATAGAATTCTCACCACAATTTTAAATAAAATAAAATAAAATAGAAGTACAGGAAGTATTATTGGTTAATAAACAATTATGGAGATTTTGGTAAATAGCTTTTAATTGATTGAGTTATTGAGTGTGATTAGTTGATATCATTAGTTCGTTGCAGAGATATATTTAATAAATAAATTGTTAATTAGCTGATATATAGATGATTACATCAAAATAACTTTCTCAAAAAGCTAATCGAAAAAGCTAATTTGAGCAGTTTTTTTTTTTTTTTAATTTTAACTTTTTAGAGCAATAAGCTGTTACAAAAAGTTTAATTAATTAAACACTTATATTAACTGTTTAACCAAGTCAAATAGTTAATACTGGTTAAAACATTCAAAATTAACTGATAAACTAACTATATTATCAAATATAGTCTATATTGTAATAGAGTCAGTAGTACTATATATATATATATATATATATATATATATATATATATATATATATATGGTCTACTATTGGTGAAAAATGTTAATTTAGTGTGTGAAGCATAGCCACAAGACAACACCGGCAAAAGATCGAAATGAATACCAAAGGTCCATTTATTCTTGATATGATGTACAAAGCATATGAGCCATACACTTGTAAGCTTGAATTAAACTATGAAAAAACCTCCCCTAAGGCACAAGCAATGCAACTCAAACGGACATCTGGCTGTTCATCAGGTGAACGACCAAAGCTACAACGTCGGAATCTTTCGATCCCAACAAAATAAAACCGTCTTTCTTTGAGATTGTGTTTTCCATCCATTCATTGATTCACACGTACTCTTTCATCTATCCATCCAATTAATACCCTAAAGTAAGAGGCGGCACTAATATCCAAATTAAACCTTGATTTAACCACTCAATTTGACTATAATTGTATTGTTTTTTTTTTTTTTTGATAATACTATAATTGTATTGTTAATTGACTATAATTGGATTCTTGGGCGGAGGTCGATGAAGAACGAGTTACGAGATTATTGATCAAAAGTCTTTGAACCTTAATTTTTGAAAATGTGATGGTAATACAAAGAAAGAGTTTATTATCGAAATGGTCCATCGATTATTACGAAATTATCAATTTGGTCATCGATAATTTTTTTGCACAATTAAGTCATCGACTTTGAAAAATTTAACCATTTTGGTCCTCCGTTTATTTTACCGTTTGATATTCGTTAAATCGGGACCAAATTGGTAATTTCATTATAGTCAAGGGACCATTTGAGTCAAAAATTAATTACCGAAATGGTCCTTGACTATAGCAAAATTATCAATTTGGTCCCGTTTTAATGGTTGTTTAACACCAAAATAAATGGAGGGCCAAATTGGTTAAAATTTTCAAAGTTGAGGACTTAATTGGGTAAGAAAAATTGTCGAAGACCAAATTGATAATTTCGCAATAGTCGAGGGACCATTTCGGTAATAAACTCTATAAAGAAATAAAATTACAATTACGTTGTAAGCCATAATTTTTGACCTAGTGATAAGTAGTTTGATCTTAACAAGTGATATTAGAGCCTGTAGGTGATGGGAGGAAAAATTATTGGGTAGAGGCCAGTGAAAGGACAAGTCCAGCAATTGGGGGCTAGGATGATTGTTGGGCGAAGGCCGGTGAAGAGGCAAGTTTAGCACCTGACCAATCTCCAGAAAATATGATGACGGTATAAAGAAAAAAACTTATATCTTCGCTGTGACCTATAATTTTGACCTAATGATAAGTGGTTTGGTCTTAACCACTGATATTAGAGCTCGTAGGTGATGGGAGGGAAAATTATTGGGTGGAGGCCAGTGAAAAGACAGATCCAACAATCGGAGGCTAAGAGGATTGTTGGACGAAGGTGTACCGGATCAATCTTTTAAAAATATGATGACAGTATAAAGAAATAACCTTATATCTTCACTCTGAGCTCTAACTTTTAATGTACTGGTCAGCAGGGGATCCTAACATATATCTTCATAATCCCACCCCTATAAATCTCTCCCCATATCTCCATCTTCACTCCACCATCAACATGCACACACGTCCACAACACTTGGTCATTACATTCCTCATCATTTCCAAACAAAAAGGTTAAGAAGTTAACGAACGAGACATGGCCGCGAATGCACGCATGGCGAGGTTCATTATGGAGGTGGCGCCGCCGCAGGTGGTGACGGTGATGAGGCACCGCACATCGAAAATGTTGGACACCATTAGTGAGGAGGAGAGGGACACCCCGTCGTCCGGTGGCTCCAGCGGTTCCCTCTCGCCCAAAAGCGCATCTCCGCCACCGCCGCCGTCTTACTCCACCTCGCCGCCATCTCCGCCGCCTACTACACCAAAGTCTAAGCATTTTCTCAGTGATATACAGAGGGTTTTCTCCGTCTTTCGCAACTAAAGGCTCATCTTATTATATTTCAAATATAATCTCTTAGCTTGATTATATGCTAAGCTATAAAGTTACGCTGCATGCTGATGTGTTTTAGTTTTCAGCAGTTTCATTCCTTTCTGGATTTGGGATTAAGAGCAGTGAATGTGTATGCATGATTACGGCTTAATTATTTGATGCCAATAAATGTTGTGTTAAATGTGAGTGAATGTTAGTTCCGATATGATTAGTGCTTCTCTTGAAATGATCCAAAATATATGAAGAGTGGTATAAATTAATATGCTAATTTTATTTAATTTTCACATTGCGCACCATTTTAGCAACATTTTGATTGTATAAAATTGACTGAAATCGTAGAAAAATTGAACTAGAGAGGTAACTACAATTTCAATACTTTATGTTCGAGTAAGTCTCACCAAGTCAATGTGTGACAACGGTAACGGTTATATTGTAGTGATATATTACATTCTCTGATGAGGTTTGCGAGTTTGCTTTCCATCTTGACATGGTCCAGCCACGAATTGCTCCCACTATGATAATAAGCTTCTTTAATGTCTTGTAGATTTATGTGTCCTAGTTTATAGTGCTAGAATTCAAAATCAAATATGGTGGAGATGCTACACACAATAGATCAGATGTGGTCAGCTTATAACAATTGTTAGAGGTTTGGTGCCTTCCAAGACTAGCTGATCTTAAGAGTTGTAGACCTTGACCACATGCATAATTGACTTACAATCATTAGATTTTCTTGATCGAAAATCCTTGACTAAGAGCACACCATCTATCCAAGCTAAGTAGTCCATAAAATGCAAGTTGACCTTTCCTAACAATCTAACACTTATTCCAATCCCCAAATGTAACATAGTTGCTTTCTTCCTTTTGGAAGTTGTGTAAACACATAGTGTTACCAGTCATATGACGTGAATACCCTCTAACAAATTACCATGTGTTAGACACTCCAACTGTGAGAGAGAGAGTTGTGCCACATAACTCACAAGATCCATTTTCCTTATTACACAAATTTGCATGTATCTGTGTCGCTATTTAACTTATTATATATACGAGGGTGAGTGTTCTGAAAGACTCGTTTGTTTTGAGTGTGGTGGTATGCTGGTTTATTGTTTCATCTTATGTGCCTAGGAGTCTAGAACCTATGACAAATTTTTATCTATTTCTTTTAACATAAGCTTTAACCTTGAACCTTGATCCTTGATCATGGAGTATATCCTTGGGATACTTATTGCACAAATGTGGACTGTAATTTGGACTAGTGTCCATGTGATAAATGACTAGTCTCTACAAACCATAAGCGTGTTCTTTCATTAGTGGATCTTTGTTGGATATTTATTAAATCAAGACCAAAGAATAAATAGGATGACCAAACCCTACTTATAGGAATAGGGTTAGGGTTCAGTCATACACACTTGCTTAAGGGGCAAGATACATAATTTTCTAATCTACTTCTAAATAATTTGGAAAACAAGAAAGGTAATTAGTTTAGGAAAAGTAATTGAAGATCCATTCCTTCCTAAGAAAATAATAACCCAAAATCAACACAAGTACAATTAAAATAATCATACTCTTGCTAGGACAGCTCGTTCTCAACCTGGTCATTCTAGTTGGTTTTCATCTTTACCTCAGTGTATTGAACATTTGTTTTAATGAAGTTTTTTCGTTTGGTTTTCAAAAAAAAATCTTTAAGTTCTTGGTATTCATTTGGGCTTGGACTTCTATTTACACATCTCCAATAAAGAGTTGTCTAAGCTGATTGAACTTGGATCTTATTATGGGCCCAACTTGCACTCGTAGTGGATCTGTAGGTTGATCCATATATATCAGCTGATTAGATTTTTAATTGATGCATGATATTTGATATTGAGATATCCTTATGTGATGTAGATCCCATACAATTAGAATGAGTGGAATGCAATCCTACATATAGGATGACATCAATTATCCTCTATGTTCAGTAGAACTCATAAATCATTAATGCAATTCTTAGGAAGATTTTAATTTTGAATGGATTCTGGTTAATTAACTTAGGATTAGTTGTTAATACTCTTGAGAAAGATATTAACATAAATTAGGAGGTCTCGCAGTGTTAGGTATAAACAATTGCTATTAGCATGTTTGTGTATAGTCAATGATATCTTAGCTAGGGGATCCATAGATCGAAGTACCCTTTTTTACATTAGTTAATTTTATCAGTTTTATTACCTTCATTTATTACATTATTTATTTATAATTTTTTCAAACTCTATTACCCATTTTACCAAAGGCTACGACCCTGTTTGCCTTGTTTGGTACATAATTAATTAGCCTATCAGTCAATTTTGGCTTATTTGACCACTATTAGTTGTTTGACTTAGTTAAAAAATCAATATAAGTGTTTGGTTAATAAGCTTTTTGTAACTCCAAAATACTAAAATTGAAAAGGCTACTCAAAGCAGTCTTTTCAATTAGCTTTTTGAGAAAATAAATTATACCAAACAGCTATCAGCTAACAGCTAATTTACCAAACAACTTTCTACAATCAGCTAATGTTATCAACTAATCATACCTTCTAACCCAATCAGCTAATCCACTCAGCTAACAACCATTTACCAAACAGGGCCCACATAATAGTTATGTTTGGATCATGGATTATGTTTATGTCTATTTTGATGTTTGTTCTTCAATATATTATGAATGATTAGTTTAGCTTCTAAATGTTGTTGTGTGCAAGATAGATTGTTGATGTGTGTGATTAAAGGCCTAAATGACATACTTAATTGTTATGTTGTGTTTCGATGGAAACCGGACATAGCTAGAACACTCTTGCCACATACCTATACATTTTTGCATTACGGGAGTTTGTAGAAATTGTAGGGGACTTCTTGGCTAACCTTAGGTTTTTACACTGTGGGAGCGGGTAAGAATTTAGGGATTAGCAGTCTTTAGATTGTTTTAGAGTAATCTCTCACAACTTGTAGGATTAACTTGAGTGTGATTGCTTATGTTCTTTATAGACTATATTTGCTTGTAAACTATGAGAGTAGAGAACTTGCGGGTTAGTATACTCGGGTAGATCACGGGAGTGGCATCGGGTACTTTAGTGCAATTTCTCCATTCACAAGGAATAAAACTACTTTTCTACTTTTCTAACAAAGTCAATAGTACTCAAAAAAAAATTACTTTTCTATTTTAGTTTGGCTCAAGATAGACATTGGACCGATTCATATCCTTTGCCTTTGTTGCATCTTCTATATCTCTATTCATTTGTTGCATTTAGTTTAGGGTTATTTAGTTTTGTTGCTTTTACCTCGTTACGATTGAACTAGCTTCACAAAAACCGATGCGAGTTAGTGCTTAGCACCCTATCTCCTATGGATCGATAACTCTGGAATACTTTTGGTATTTGTTTGTCGTTTTGTACTGCAACCAATCGGTTATACAAATATTTATCTGTGAATAATTTAAATTATTGTTATCATTATGCGAATAATGATTATGGAAGTTACAAAACTTCATGTAACCTCCATCTTTACTCTAGATTTTAAGAAGACAAAGGAGTGTATGTCTAAGGATATGTAGATAGATAATAGAATTTTCATTTGTTGCTAGGACACACGATTCACGGTTCTTGACTAAACTACTAGTAGTCTAAAATCTCAAGTTACTACCATAGTAAATTTTTTAGAAAAAGCAACTTGAAAAGTTTATTCTTATATCTCAAAAGTTCTAATTTGATCACCACTGTTACTTAGTAAGGGAAATCAAAAAAATTTATGATAGTATGTTTCACACGTCTAAAAATTGTGATTAAGTGTTTCCTTGTTTTACAAAGTCTCATGTTCCTTATACAAGATACTCATGCTCCTAACAGTCTTCCCATAGTGAGGATTTGTTCCATATTATCAATTCTTGGTTGAGCTTCCTTACTTATTTCTCAATTGATCTAACTCAACTTGTAATCATCTTTCCTACTCTTTACAGTTGTCAAGTTTTCCATAATTTCTTTGTTCCAACTCTCCAGGTCATCATTTGCTTCTTCCAAAAACTTATAGTCCAATATGAGATTTTGATTCGCTTCCACAAGTTGTGTCCGTTTACATAATAACATATCATCATAGTCACTTAAAGCTCGTAATATAATCTTCATCATTTCTTTCTACAACATGGATTTGACTTCTTTCTACAACATGAATTTGACCTGTAAAAGCTATGTAATTGCTAGCTATCTTAGTTTTTTTATTCCTCTTCTCCTTCATCATCACTTTGGGTGACCATAAGAAACTTCTTATTCAGTTATTTTTGTTTTAAAGTTTCCACAATCTTCTTTAAAAAAAAAAAAAAAAAAAAGTTTCCACAATCTACTTTGATATGACTATATCCACCGCACACCCTACATTGCTTTCCTGTATGATTGAACATAAGAAATGAGTTTTGGTTGCAAGCTTACACCTTAGCTCTTTGCTTTTGAGAGGCATTTCCACTTGAGTTCTTGTTCATTAATACTTTAGATTGACATTTTCTTCGGTATTTTGTAAAAATTTACCAACTTGCATTGTTTGCTTATCATTATCATAAATTCATCTTCATTTACATCATCTAGATCGTGGTGATCTAGTTGGACTGCAGTATCGAAAGCAATGTCTTTGGTCTTCTTGTTAGGTTTCTCTTCCTTTTCCATTTCTATTTCACACGTCAACATGTTTCCAATTAACTTGTAAGTTGGAGCTCATCAATCTTGTGGGATTGTCTTATCACTTTGATATCCATTTGAAATCTTTGGGGAAGCGATCTTAAGGCCTTCCTTACAAGTCTTTCTTCATCACTAAATGGTTCTCCCAAACTAGCTACCTCATTTGCTAGTCCCTTCGTGTGAGCATTGAAATCAAAGATCTTCTCATTTTCATTCATTCTAAGTTTCTCGAACCTAGATAGTATTGGTTGCAATTTGAAGATTTAATATCATATGTTCCTTCATGAGTCACTTTTAGAATATCCTAAGCTTTCTTGGCCATTTGGTAGTCAGGAATTAGAGAAAATTAACTTGGCTCAATTCCATTAAAACAATAGTCATGGGATGAAAATTGGTAGGGATTAAACATGTGACAAAAAAGTATTTACTCAAAAAAGGATTATACATAATTACTAAAACATCCCTACTTAAAGTTGGCTACAAAGGAGATTCCTTTCTTCATAAGTTGAAGAATCATATCTACATTTGATAAATGATTAAGGGATCAAATGTATTCACCATATAATTAAAGGACCACATTTAAACATAAAAATTAATCAAAGGACAAAGCGTGGGATTTAACTCAAATTAAACAATATACATGTATATTTACTAATACTCTAAGCGTTTAGTTAAAGCGTAAAATATTCTCCGATTCGATATCAAAATAAGTAGAAAATTTTATATTAAATCTTCATACATATCCATCATAAAGGGATTTCTACAAATTTTAAAACGAGATGGATTAATACTTTTTTTTTTTCAAGAAACAATAGTACTAATTAAATCGACTCTTACTTTTAATATTAATATATTATTAATCAAGTGGCCGGTGCCATGTTATAACATATATATATTTAATTAATTCAATCATGGGATAAGAAACATGAATTGAATTTGATATAACTTTTGAATAAATAAATATATATAACTGTGTGCGTAGTGATAAGATAACCTATGGTTCCTCTACCAATACTGTTGCGACGTGTAATGGATTACTGAATTGGACTTTTTAAGTTTTCTACTTTTTTAGTCGGCAATTATTAGCAATGAAATAATGAATGCAGTTCTAGCAATCATATTGCTACACTTCGCACTGTCGATCGGTTGGAACACATCTTTAATGTGTTAATTATATTTTTGGTCCTACATTGATATGTTACACATTACTAGTCTTTTCACGCACGTTGCGCGAATAAGATAATGCCTAATATTTATTTTTAAATAAGTACTTCAAAGTATATCAATACAATATTATATAGGAGATGCTCATGCATATGTAATTAAACGTTGAATTTGTTTATTTAAATCAGTAATTCAAAGTATATGAATGCAAGATAATATATGAGATATTGATTATAATCGTCAGTAAAATAAATGTTTGCAATTTTGTAAAATTGATATGATAGTCAAAATACTTAGCCTAAAAATGATAGTATAAATAAATACTATTTTTGGTAATAAAAATTTATACATTTTAAATCATATTAATAAAGAAATATGATTTATCTTTAAAGTGAACAACTCTGATGTAGTTTAAAAAATATTACGGGTAGTTTCTCGCTTCAATTTATTGGGTTATTTGAATGTCTTCTTTGTCAACAATTCATGCCTAAGTAGTTAATAGATACTTGGTAAATAAATATATAACATTATTTTATATTATAACATTGATATGGAATATTTAATTACAAGATAGTATAAAAAGAAGACAATGAATAATGTAGTGAATATAATTAATTAATGGATCGGAAGGTAATGAAATTATGTGCAAATAAGTGTTTTTGTGCTCCAGAGCCACTATGGGGGCAGTTGCCCCCTCCCCCACCCCACCTCACCCCTTTATGTGTGTGTGTGTGTGTGTAGCATTAAAGTTTATATAAAACCTATATTTATGTTGAACTCCAAACTTAATGTTAAAAAGCCTATGTTATAAGTTCAAATCTCATTAAGAACACTTATTTTATCTCTTTCATTCCTTCACAAGATAAATTAAATATTTTTTTACTCTATTTTTTATGAATCATTTAATTAACAAATTAAATGCTCTTTTAGTCTACTTTTTATGAATCATTTAATTAATGTAGTATACAAGTTTATGTTATACTCCCTCCGTCCTATTTTATGTGTCTGGTTCGGTTCGGTTAACGAGGCTTTAATGAAGTTATTTTTAATTCAACTTTTCATAATATTAAGTTTAGTCTTAGTATATAAAATTTATATATTTAGAAACTACACTAAAAGTACTATTAAACACAAAAAAAAAAAAATCAAATTTAAAAATGAGTAAAAAATACTAAAGAAAATAAACAAAGAAAAAAGAGTTGATTTGACCAATGAATAGTAAGTAGGACAAATAAAATGAGACAGAGGGAGTACTTCATTATATTCGAATTAATTTAGAAAAACTTAAAGTTGATCTAACTAAAAGAAATTAAAATTAAAAAGTATTTATGAATATAGTGTTATTCAAATTATTTTATCTAATTGATGATTATGTTTTATATTTTGTCATAAATATTTTTTACATTTTCACCCAATTCAAGTATATTTTTTGCTCCAACCTTAACTATCATGTAATTATCAAAAATATTCTATTGCAATTTATAATGTATTTTGTATTTTAACTTTATTATGACTAACGTTATTTAAACTTCGCCCCCACTCGAATGATTTTCTAGATTCATCCCTATTTGCGCTATTTCCATTCTGGTTGTCTGGGTTATGTGTTTCTAGTTGTGCAGTAGGGAGAGGGGGCTTGTTTGTGTTTTTTTTTTTTTTTTTTTTTTTTTTTTTTTTTTTTTTTTTTTTTTTTGTGTTGTATAGTTGTAGTGTGTAGGTGTGTGGGTGGTGTCGTTTAGGCCGTTGTGTGCACTATATTGTTGTAGTGTGTGCATATGTTGATGTCAGAGTGTGCATTTCATCCATATGTGTTTGTTGAATTTCCAACCTAGGTTGCTCGAGTTCTTTCTGAATTTTCAACCTTGATGTCAATGGTTTGTGTTTCTTATGTGCATTTCATCCATATGTGCATTTGTTTGGTGCGTTGTGTGCATTGTAGAGCGATGATGATATTTCGGAACTGTTCTGTAGATTTCGTACTTGCATTTTGTCATTGTTTGTTTTTTTTTTCAGCGCATAGAGCTCAATCTGGTGCCATTGACAGGTGTGTTATGCATTTTTCGCCCAGTGAAACGAAATATTGGTCACCAACTTGTGACGAATCTATCAAGCCTTTTATTTGGCAACATTTTGATCATTTGGAGCATGGTGTTGATTTTATATAGGCATTATAAATAGTGTGCACTTCTTTGTACGGTTGTATGCATTTAAGACCCATTGTGAGAAAATGGACAAATAGCATTCTATTAACATATTTCAATACATTGAGCATTTTTTTAAGTGACTGTGTCTACGCAACACACAAATGCATAAAAATGTAACAACCGAAAAACAATGAAGCATATGTTTAAAAGATGATAAAATTTAGAGCAAATTGCCATTTTGGTCAACTGACTATAGGGGTCCTCTTAATTTCAGTCCACGACTTTCAAAAGTGTTAATTGCATACCATGACTTTTCAATTTGTATCAATTTTGGACACTCCGGCCAAATTGCCGGCCAAATTTCGCCGGAAAATTTTAAAAGTTAAAATAACGAGGGTATTTTAGTCATTTCACATTTTTTTCTTCTTCTCCGGCGAATTCTTCTTCTTCTCCGGTGACTTCTTCTTCTCCGACGATGCAAACTTAGGTTTTTTTTAATTTTGGTTATTCTTCTTCTCCGCCATTGTTGCTCTGCATTGCGCCGCCGTCGCCGCCGACGAATGCTCTTTACATACGCCGAACAGGAAGGAAGGATCGCCATCGCCGCTTGCTGCTTCCACTGCCGTCACCAGCTCGCCAGAAAAACAGGGGAGAACAAGGGTGTTGCTACTGTACGCCGAAGTAAGGAGATCAGACGAGGAGCTTGTTCACGTCGCCGATCGCCGAGCACCATGCTATTGCCGGAGCTTCACCGGAGGAGAAGGTTCACAGCTTTGGGGTCGAGAGAGGAGGGTGAGCGAGTAGGAGATGGGCGTGCATTGCCGCCGGAATTCTTATTGCCGTTGCACTGACCATCGTGTTGCTTGCCGCCGACGGGAGAGATACGAAGAGAGGATGGTGCAGTTCGAGACCTATGGTTGCTTGGTACGTTGAAGAAGGAGGTCTCCATTGTTATGGCTGCCTTTGGACGAAAGAAAGAGAGGGGAACGGAGAGGCAGAGTTGAAGTCACCAGAGAAGAAGAAGTCACCGGAGAAGAAGAAGAATTCGCCGGAGAAGAAGAAAAAAATGTGAAATGACTAAAATACCCTCGTTATTTTAACTTTTAAAATTTTCCGGCGAAATTTGGCCGGCAATTTGGCCGGAGTGTCCAAAATTGATACAAATTGAAAAGTCATGGTATGCAATTAACACTTTTGAAAGTCGTGGACTGAAATTAAGAGGACCCCTATAGTCAGTTGACCAAAATGGCAATTTGCTCTAAAATTTATGAGTAAATGCACATCACCCCATGTAAAATGCAACAAAGAGTGCACAAGACGGCAAACAACTAATATGTGCACAACGCAAGTGCACACACAGATAGTAGTGTGCATTTGTCCAAAGCATACCAAAGTGCACACACCATACTAAAAAATCAAAGTCAACCCTTGAAACAAGTGCAGAGGAAAAGACCTTCAATATATATATATATATATATATATATATATATATATATATATATATATATATATATATATATATATATATATATTTATATTTATTTATTTATTTATTTATTTATTTATTTATATATATATCGATTAATATAAAAATTGTCCAATACAAGCATAATAAATAGAAGGAGGAATCTTAGATTTTTCATATGTAGATAGACTTTCCATACACGCTTATAAGGCTTAGATTAATTCTTGTATTCTCATGTGTGGCTTATAATGCGGTTCTTATGAGAACCACTCCTTAGGTAAGAATTGTGGACAAATCCAAATAATCCATCTACGAAGTCCAATGGATAGGAAATCAAGTAAAAAAAAAGAGTGAAATTATTTTCATAAATATTACAGAACTTTTAAAATGTTTAATATTTATGAATATAACCCCCATCATTCTTTCATTTTTCCCTTTATTTTCAATTGTTAAATCTACTAGATCAATGGTTTATATAAGTTAGGGTAACTGAAAATTAGAGATTTTTATTTTATAATTTTTTTAGAATAATAAATAATGTATAAGATATATAAAATGCGACAAAGAGAGTAGGACATAAAAAAACTAATATACAAAGCGTATATTTTATTTTTTGGGTGATCAGTAAATTAATAGTCAATATTTGAGAATGTGCATTGATAAATATTACGGAGTATTTTTTTGTAATAGCTTGCAAACTATACTTGATATGTAAATCATACTAAAAAGACTCCGAGAGGCCTTGGGTATATTATTTCTTTTTATATATATATATATAAAAAAAAAAAGACCAATACTATTGGCATTTAAGTATTCAAAATGATTTATACTTCACGTTAACGCAACATAACAATATTGGTTGAATAAATTATTTAAAAATAATTGATTTAAAGTTCCCGATTAGTCATCATCGATGTTGAGTGGAAATATAAATACAAAATTTAAATTTAAAAAAGGACAAAGACATGTAATGAGGACTTTAAGGTAATGAATTATGAATTATGCGTCTCTTTGTATTATTATTTTAATTCATCTGGTTAGGTTTTGAAAGTTAGCATAC
This sequence comes from Ipomoea trifida, assembly GCA_003576665.1. Lineage (NCBI taxonomy): Eukaryota > Viridiplantae > Streptophyta > Magnoliopsida > Solanales > Convolvulaceae > Ipomoea > Ipomoea trifida. The sequence goes on from CP025653.1 coordinate 4,451,968, forward strand.
ACTAGTACTGTATTTATTAATTGAATAATTGAATTATTGGTTTAAAATTAATATTATTATCTCAGAACTTTTTTTTTTTTAAATGATTATTATCTCAGAACTTAAATACAAAAAATGATGAGCGGTCCGGTTGACCGTGAGTTTGCATTCATTGACACTGCACTTTATTCAAAATTTGGTACGGGGCCACCCTTGGTAAAATAATGCAAAAGTTTTTAATTTATTCAACTAAAAAAATTACATATATATTCAAAATAGACCAAGCATATTGTGCTTAGATGACACATTTGCAACTATTTTTGAGAGAATGTCACAGGATCGAACTTCGGTTGTGCGATATTGACTCTCTTGGACTACAACAGATAGAAAAAGTATAGAACATATATTACAGACTACAACATATAGAAAAAGTATAGAACATATATTACATTTTAATAGAGTCAATAGTACTCAAAATATTTGAAATGGGGGCAAAAAAATAACCGTGCAAATGAAGTGCACTACTATTACCTTTTAAGTTTGGATGTGATAGATACTGATATGGATTAAATCTTCCATATATTCCATGTACAAAATATGTAGAAGAATGTATGTAAAGTATAATGTAAAATCCATAAATGAACTCTCAATCCTTTCTTTATTGATGTTCTTGGGTCAAATAGAGAGAAAGTAGAGAGCCCTAGTTTAGAGAGAGAGGGTCAAGAGGAAAAGCCAAAAGTCCCCCTCCACTTGAAGGGTTAGGGCCCTTATATAAGCCCAATACCCGTATAGTACACCGAACATACGTATAGAGTACTAAGGGCCGTATACCCGGGGTATATTCCCTATCAGATACCTAGCAAGATTACCAAGTCGGCGTACTAGGTCAGACAGGCAAAAGTGGTAAGTCAGCTCGTTTACTAAGTTGCCTAATTAAATTTATAAATATTTTTGTTTTTTTTTTTTGGGGTTGGGGGGGGGGGGGGGGGGGCTAACCACCTATGTNGGGGGGGGGGGGGGGGGGGGGCTAACCACCTATGTATAAATACCCTCGGAGCACATTGTAAGTGGTTCAATTTCTCTTTGCTGCAAAAAGATTATTCTCATGTTTTTCCTGTGTTGTTTACGATAGTGTTGGCCCCCCCAGCTAACCTCGTAGTCGAAAACTAACATTTGGCGTCGTCTGTGTGACGTGACGGAAAATCTTCTCAAAAGCAATTCGTTCGTCTGACACCATGGTTTGCACGAGGAATAACTGCACCACTTTTGATGCTCATAGCACGACACCGAGGTAGCACTAGTCGTGACGACGTGAGCGGCTTAGTCGACCGAACTAATGAGAAGCGCTCTGTTGATTAACGTTGTCATTCTACCCCAGCTGGACAATGGTACTAGGTGCCTAATAATGCCCCCAGAGACGACGTTTTATTGCCACCTACCAAGTCATTGGCGCTGACCATGGCTGAGGTGATTACGCCATGTTGGATATGCATGAGAAGGGGAGAGAGGAGCAGCTGCCTACATAGGTGGTTAGCCCCCCCCCCCCCCCCCCCAAACATAGGTGGTTAGCCCCCCCCCCCCCCCCCCCAAGGGGGGGGGGGGGGGGGGGCTAACCACCTATGTATAAATACCCTCGGAGCACATTGTAAGTGGTTCAATTTCTCTTTGCTGCAAAAAGATTATTCTCATGTTTTTCCTGTGTTGTTTACGATAGTGTTGGCCTGCCCACCAGCTAACCTCGTAGTCGAAAACTAACATTGGCGTCGTCTGTGTGACGTGACGGAAAATCTTGTTCTCAAAAGCAATTCGTTCGTCTGACACCATGGTTTGCACCCGAAGGAATAACTGCACCACTTTTGATGCTCATAGCCACGACAACCGAGGTAGCACTAGTCGTGACCGACGTGAGCGGCTTAGTCGACCGAACTAATGAGAGCGCTCTGTTGATTAACGTTGTCATTCTACCCAGCTGGACAATGGGTACTAGGTGCCTAATAATGCCCCAAGAGACGACGTTTTATTGCCACCTACCAAGTCATTGGCGCTGACCATGGCTGAGGTGATTACGCGCATGTTGGATATGCATGAGAAGGGGAGAGAGGAGCAGGCTGCCTTCGCTGGGCAGCAGCTGCCTCCTCTGCCATAGATTGCTGAAGAAGTAGTGCACATAAGGAGAGCTTGTCCCACTTAGCAGGTGGCTAACTCAGAAGCCCACTCCTGCTCTTGTCGAGGTCCAAGACTTTCCATTCATTCGCGGCTGGGGCCTGGGCACCTGCAAGTGCAGATTTTGACAAGCTTGGCGACCAAACTGCTCGTCGGGTACCTTCTCTTTCGGCATTTGACAAGCTTGGCAATCAGGCTGCTCGCCAAGCGCCCACTCCAACTCTTGTCAATGTCCAAGAATTTCAGGCTAAAGAATTATGGGGCTACTTACACACGTTTGGTGCCCAGATTGTTCCATAGTCTATTTGGAAAGTCCATGGTTGCCTACGTTGATGACATGTTGGTTAAGAACAAAGAGGAAGTTAACCACGCAAAGGACATAGCCGATTGTTTCCAAATAATGGAGAAATACAACATGCGCCTTAAACCCAAAAAGTGTGCATTTGCTATTAAGGGAGGGAAGTTCCTGGGGTACATGGTGACCAGCGCGAGGATTTGAGCCAAACCCTAAAAAGTAAGGGCCATCTTGAAAATGCAACCGCCTAGGACAATCAAAGATTTGCAACGTCTGACTAGCCGATTGGCAACCATCAGTCAATTCCTCTCTAAATTCGCAGATCATGCGTTGCCTTTCTTTGAGGCAATGAAAAAGCGAGAATGGTTTCAATAGATGACCGAGTGCCAAACATCGTTTGAAGCCTTGAAAAAGTACCTCCTTTCATCATCCTTGCTATCTAAGCCCAAGGAGGTAGATGACATCTTCCTTTACCTGGTTGCTTCCGAAAAAGTAGTCAGATTTGTATTTTTTAGGGAGGAAAACAAGACCCAACACCCAGTCTATTATGTTGGTTAGACATTGAAATGCGCCTAAATCCATTATTATTCACCCCTTGAAAAAGTGGTGTATGTGCTGGTGATAACTATCTGGAAGCTAATCCCCTACTTCTAGGCCCATTTAGTCAAGATGTTGACCGACTTGTCGCTTGCTAGTATCTTGAGAAGTCCCACATCATCAGGCCGACTGGTCAAGTGGACCATGGAGTTAACTTAGTATAGGATATAGTATCAGGCTAGACTTTCTATTAAAGCCCAAGCCTTGACAAACTTCATTGTTGAGTGCTCGGTTCAAAGAGAAAAAGAAAGCCAGGAAAATGAGTTGGAAGATGCCGAGTGGTGGGAGTTGTATGTAGACGGCGCAACTAGCCAGCGTCATAGTGGAAGAAGAGTCATGCTGACCACTCTATAGCCTGAGTCTCTCAAATTGTTACCTTATCTTGGGCACAGACTAGGGGGCTACTTGATAGGAAATATACCCCTAGCTATCGATCCATACATACTGAGAACCTAATCGGATCCGGCTCAATGCATAGTGAGGATCTTTTCCCGACTTGATCCGACCTTGGGAGAGTACTGAACTAATAACCCAACCTAAAGATTAGGCCCCTTATTAGCTTAATGAGCTTCTGCTCTTACTCTTTTGTGCTCGGTCCCGACCTAAATGCTCGGTTGGGCCCCAAGCCAACGCATTAAGCCCTTAAAGATAAACATTGGCAATAACGCTTAAGATATTCATTGGCCAATAAGATATTTCGCTACACGTGGACGCTTTTCCTTAGCATCCGAGACCGACGAGTGCATGAAGGACACGTCGCGTGCATGCCGACCTCCTGGCATGTGTCCCATTCTGTCTCCTATAAATACCACGTTAAATGCTTGTAAATGAGTCTTTTTTCCCATTCTCTCTCTAGAATACTTACGTTCTCGGGAATATCCAACCTTTGGTTTTAATTACCCGAGTCGTCATATCCACATTACACAATAAGATAAACAAATACGTATGCCTGAGAGTATTTACACTATTAAATATAGACTTGAAAATGAACATGTGCAAAATGGATGTGAAAATCGTTGATAAAACTGAACATGTTGCGTCATCAGTATTAGGATTACCTACATAATTATTGTTGTTACTATCAAGTAAACAAGTTATGAAAATAGAACAAGATGTACTACTCATGAACCTTCTACAAATATAATAAATATTAATATTCTATTCAATACTTTCACAGGAAACATATAGGAAAAACTACTACTGCAAAATATCAATAGGCGTTTGCAAGATCAAGAGTTAATAGTACAACTAAGATTCTAGTCATATACATGTTGTCATCTATGTTATCAGATCACCAGTAACCCAATTGCAAATGACACACTACCAACAAAAAAGAAGATGACAAATAGTAAAGATGAAGACAATGACAATGTTATCCAAAAAGAAAATTAATTAAGAAGACTTAGAGAAATTCAAACTAGAAGTAGTATTTATTTATACTATTGTTTTTAGGCTATCGATTTTACAAAGTTACAAATATTGATTTTAGTGACAATTATAATAAAGGCAAAAGTGCCATCCCGCACCATCAACCAATCACGATTATTCATCCCGCACCATGATCTTCAATAAGTGATTATTCGAGCCATCAACTAAATTTTTTTTTTCGCCTAGCACATTTTGTAGGTTTTCCGGTATTGTGGATGACATGGCGCCGGTTTCAAAGCTTATGTGGCGTTTTTGGTGACTCAGACCAGATCTGGAGGTTATAAACACGTAGATGGCTTCATTTCCCCTCAAATTAGGCTTCTAAGAACAAAAACCCTACAAATTTGGCTTTGATTTTGATTTCTTCTCCTCTCCTCTCTCGTAGGGTTCATCAACATCAACATAGAAGACATTGTGAAAGATGTCATCTTCTTCGTATTCTTCACTAGTGAGAGTAAATATGGAGTACGAGCCTAGTATATTTTGCAATTGTGGTTTGAAAGCTCCGATTTGCACAACTAGAGACTCGGGCAAAAAATTCTTCGGGTGTCAAAGATGGAAGGTAGGCATTGGGCAAATATATATTTCAGTTTTATTCATTTTTATTTTTTTTCCATTTGTTATGTAATTTCCCCTTAAATTTCTTCATCCTTATGTACTTTTTTTTTTAGTTTTGTTTTTATTAAGTTTCTGGAAATTTGATTTTAGGCAAATTGAAATTTTCTACAAATTGGAATTTGTTTATGGAATTTTTTAAGGAATTGACAGATTGCAGGCAGTGGAATTGGAATTTGTTTTTAGGCAAATTGAAATTTTGTGCAAATTAAAATTTTACATTTTTATTTATTTGTGGATGTATTGATTTATGCAATTTTGTTTACTATTTTAATTTTGCATGTACAGGATGGAAACGGTTGCGGGTTTTTCTTATGGAAGGATCAAAGTTCTAGAAGGGGAGAATGTGAGCACGAAGACATAAACGCGATGCTAGTCTCTTTGAGTCGTGAAATAGGAGGTGTGCGGGACCTAATTGTAACCGAGTATAGTGAAATGAAAAAAGAAAACAAAGTACTAAGAAAGAAGTGTTTTGTTCTCCTTATTGTAATTGTAGTACTTTTAGTCAAATTGTTGGTTTGAGATGTAATGAATGAAAAATGTTAATGTTGTTCCTCATTATTTATACATAAACCATAATAAACCATATTCCTGCCAACATAAATCATAAACCAGTTCTACATACAGTAACCATATACCAATAAACCATAGATCATAATGCTGTCAACATAAACCATAAACTAACTCTGCATACAGTAACCATATTCATAAACAGATTCACTTCTGCATTCATAAACCATAGACCATAAGCTTGCCACTCATTAATAAAATAGATTCATAAATATACAGTAACCATATTCATAAAACAGATTCATAAACAGATTCAATTCTGCCTTCATAAACTGATTCATACAATAGATTCACAAACCATAGACCATAAGCCTGCCACTCATTAATGTATCACCAAAATAACTAGTAATTTACAATCATTTGCCATTAAAGTATCACCAAAACAGCTAGTAATTTACAATCATTTGTTCATACATCTACAAAAGACTAGCTACAAAAACACAAAATACATCATTGTCTTCATCAGTCTTCATCTGCCATCATGATTCCATTGAACTTCACTCTGTGCAAACTAGATAAATAAAGGCATCATTGTCAATTAATCTAGCATTGCTTACATCCATCTAAAGGAATAATTCTACTCAATTAATTTACCTGAAACTCCAACTAAGCTTTCCTGTGATAAGCATGTCCCTCTTCCACTTCCTCTTCCTCTCCCTCTACCTCTACCTCTACCTCTCCCCCTTGCAGCAGTAGATCCTCTTAGAACAGAAGAACTGGCAGATTCTGATTGTTGGCTTGAGAGTGTAGGACAATATCGTTTATTATGTCCCTTTCCCTTGCATAATTGGCATGTCATAACCCTTCCTTTTCTAGACAATTTCTTAACCTCTGAACTGATTTTCTGCTTCTGTTTTTCATTATCTTCAAGCTTTCTTTTCTTTTTTGGCCTACCAGTCATCTTCCTTGGAGCAGGAGCATGTATCTCATCACCTTGAGTCTTTGGCCAAAATAGTTCTCCATTAATTGGCTGGATTACATGCTCATAAGTCTTCAAGTAAAGCTCTTTGCTATAGCATTCATGGATGTAATCTTCAGGCTGATGTCCTTTGTGGAATATGGCATAAATGCCATGACGACATGGAATCCCGGTCAATTGCCAAAGCCTACAAGAACAAGTCCTCAACTGTAAATTTACCTTGAACTGAAATCTACCCTTTTTTATCTCATATCCCTCCACTCCATTGAATGCCACATCCCAACCTATACTTCCAAGTATGCTTTCATTGAGTTTCTTCAACACCGATGACCCGTAATTTCCTCTCCATTTTTCAGCCATTGATCTTTTCTTTGCTACCCTCTTCATTGTTGCAACTCGTATATCCTCAAGCAATGGAATAATAAACTTTGATCTTGCACTTAACAAAGTTCTGTTGAATGCCTCACTTAGGTTGTTATCTACCATGTCACACTTGACATTTTCCTTGAAGTAGGCCTTGCACCAGTATTGCATTGGATATTTGTCAAGTCCAGCTCGGGCAGCAGCATCAATTTTCTCTAAAGCCTTCAGATTTTCAGCAAGTTGTGCTTCATTTGATGTCTTCGCAATTTGCCAAAAGTGACCCTTTAGAACTTTCCCTCTGTGGCTCTTACTCCAATTGGCATGTACATGCCTAGCACAATTTCTATGTTGAACTCCTGGGAATAGATCTTGAATGACATTGGATAATCCCTACAATGAATAAGGCAAAACAATTTAGAAAAATGAATAGAAACTGATATGCACAAATGAAATTGGGTTAATTACCTTTTGTTGATCACTCATTAGTGTCCATTCACTATTATCCACAATCTCCAAATCAGCCTTCAGAAACTCCAAAAACCACCTCCATGAAGAACTATTTTCAATCTCCACAACAGCCCAAGCAATTGGGTACATCTGATTATTCCCATCCCTTCCAACAGCTGTGAGGATTTCACCCTTCAATTTTCCCTTCAAGAAGCATCCATCTAGTCCAATAAACTTCCTACACCCCGCTAAGAATCCATTTTGCATGGCATTAAAGCATACATAAATTCGCTCAAATACCAAGGGTGAATCTGCCACAGTTCTTGTAGTTTTTATCTTCACAGTAGAACCAGGATTAGAATTTAGACACTCTTGACCATAATCTCTAAGCTTCTTGAACTGACTCTCATACCCTATATACAGTTTCTTAAGAATTCCCATTATTGCCCTTCTACACATGCTCACTGTAACATTGATGTTCAACTCTTCTTTAATGGCCCTACTCAACTCTGAATAACCAATACTAGGATTTTGCCTAACCTTTTCCTCATATTTCCACTCTACCCACTTCTGACTAATTATCCCTAATGTAAAAGCAGTGTTGCACCTATGCTCCAACATCATTGATTTCACTTGAAAGCACCTTGTTCTTTCCTCCCAACCGGCACTTAAATGAAAAGCACAACCCTTTCCAAGACATTCTACCCTAACATACTTTAATCCATTTTTTTTTCAAAATAAATCCCTCTTTGTGTGTACTGCATAACTAACCATACCAAGCTTGAATTGCACATTGTCATCAAAATACATACCTAATTCAAATAGATTCAAAACATAAAACAAAAAAAAAACAGATTCATAAACTGGGGGCAAAACAAAAAACAGATTCATAAAGCTTAAAATAGATTCATTAACAGATTCATAAAGCCAAAACACATTCATAAATTGGTGGCAAAACAGAAAACATATTCATAAAGCCTAAAACTGATTCATTAACAGATTCATAAAGCCAAAAACATATTCATAATAAATCTTAGGATTAATGCATGATGCTACTTTTCTATACATACAATTCACCAAGTATACTAATAACAAATAGCATGAAATTATAAAGTTGTCACAACCAGAGATACACACTCCATTTTTCTATGTCATAACAGAAACTATTTTCTAGCCATTACTCACTTTTTTACATAATTTTTCTTCATTTTTTAAATCTATTTATAATATTGAGTTTCTTTAGGTTACTTGAACTTTCTAAAAGATATTACAACCAATTTGTAGTTCAAAGAACATGAGTTTGCTTCAGGTGTTATTCATTTGTGATTGTTACATGTGACTATATAAGCAGATTCATAAAATTGGGCAAAAAACATATTCATAAACTTTAAAAAAACCATATTCATGAAATGAATAACAACATATTTAGAGAATAAATTGCACATACCTAATTCAATAATAGGTGGATCAGATTTAGGGTTGAACTTTGGGTACTTCTCATTGAACTTAGACTGAACTTCATTCTCTCTATCATTCTCCAAATCTTCTTGGACAGTAGGTGGATCTTCTGAATCATAATATTCAGAATCTTGGGCATCTTCTTCAGGAATATCTGATGGTGGAACATACTGTGGTTCATTTGACTCATCTAATATTGCTCTTCTTTTTCTCTTATCCCTGCCCTGATTTGGAATACTATTATGCTCCCTCTCTTGGTCACTATCACTGCCAACTCCCTGCTCAATGTTAGTGTCACTTTCACCCTCAGTGTCACTTTCACCCTCAGTGTCACTTTCTATTTCACTCCCAATATCAACATTTGTCTCTTCTTCACTCACAATTTCAGCATCTCCCTCAAATTCACTCCCCCCATGCTCACCCCCTACTTCTTCCTCAAACTCATCCTCACCTTGAGTTTCACCCCCTTCATGCCCCGGTAAACATAAACCAATTACTTGAGGGTCATCTATTCCATGTTCAACATAAATCTCACACTTTTTATGTTGACTACTAATATGCGCTAAGTGTAGACTACTAGCATCATTGTTTAATAGTTTTAAAGCTTCAAAGGGTTCAGAGGGCAACTTGTATGTAAGTGAGACTATTTTTCCATATCTTTGGTCAGTTATATATTTAAGTAAATGGGGATAACATATAAAGTCTGGGTCCAAATGCACTACCTCAGTCTCACCATTCAAATTAAATATTGTAGCCTAGGTGTTTTCACAAAGTTACCACCATGGTGAATTATTAATTCCACAGAGTCAATCATCCTGCGAAAAAGAACCAAACATATTCAATAAACCTACCCATTACTATGTAGGACCACAATTACAAACATAAAAGCATGGACCACAGACCACACTTTATGGCTTTATACACAACAAAGAGACAAAATTTAGGCTGCAAACCACTGTATTCGCAACCACATTTATACATACAAATTCCAAAAAGATAAAGACAGTAGACCCCATTGTATCAAAAGCATAAAATAAAGTATTCAAACTAGGACCACACCACATAATTCAAGGGAATCTACCAGTTCTCGTGTATTTAAGGGAGTCTGTCAGTTCACAGTTAAATGCCATATGAACAACAACAATGTCGTACCTTAGATGCCGATTGCACAGTTACTTGTCGGAGAGAAGAATTGCGACCCGTCAATTGAGTCCAGTCACTGCAGTCGAAGACAAGTAGTAGGGAAGAATTGACTCGTCGATTCGGATGGATTACACTATGCATTCGCCGATTTTGACGGAAGATTCGCGACTCGTCGATTCGGACTGGGTAGCGTTGATTTCGCAGGGAGGATTGAGTGGTTTTCGTCGAGCAGTAGAAAAATTAGGGCTTGATGTTTATTGTCAATCTGGCGTCTCTTACTGTATTACTATTATTATTTTTTATTTTTTTTATTTTATAATCCTACATGGACTACATCACACAGAAATTACAGCCAACTCATTAACAAAAACGCCACATAAGCTTTGAAACCGGCGCCATGTCATCCACAATACCGGAAAACCTACAAAATGTGCTAGGCGAAAAAAAAAATTTAGTTGATGGCTCGAATAATCACTTATTGAAGATCATGGTGCGGGATGAATAATCGTGATTGGTTGATGGTGCGGGATGACACTTTTGCCTATAATAAATCTCCTATATTATCTTGCATTCATATAGTTTTAGTTACCTATTTAAATAAACAAATTCGATATTCAATTGTCTATGTATAAACTTCTGTTATATAAATTTACATTAATATATTTTAAAATACTTATTTAAATATAAACATTAGGCGGTAGCTTATTCGCGCAACGCGGCCGCGTGTAAAACTACTACCTAAAATAAAAAAGGAAAACAAATTTTGCTGGGTGGCTTCTGTTCTGTGGTAGCCAGGATTTGACTGAGTTCAACAATCCCATACGACGCCGTGTTACATCCCGTGATAAGGAGATCTGTCGTTATCGAGTTCATCCTAGGTTGTACCTCGTTACAATGTTGCTTTTCTCCTCGTACTATGATCCAATCCATCCCCCTCCTATATAAATTTAAGCACTTGAGCGGGCATCTGTTTCATTACATTCTTGATTCTTCTTCCCCTTCATCGACCGCTTTAATCATAAATAAATACCCACAATCAAGAATTCTGCTTTCGGCCTTGCTTTACCGATAACCCATTTTCCAGAAGAAAAAAGTTCTTTCCTTTTTAAATTCTCCGTAGTACATATAGCGGGTTAAAAAGGAAGAATTTTATTTGCAGCCGATTTGATTTTTCAAGAATCTCGTAGAAGTCTTCTTTGATCAGTCTTTGGAATATTCTTACTTTTCTTTCTTGTATTAATGGCCTCTGCCCTTTTTTTTCCGTCCTATATCGCGTCTCGGTTTCTCCATCGTTCCTTTTTGTCCTTGTTTCGCACGCACTTGTTGATCTGATTTGTTTTTTTTTTCCCCCCTTTATTTTTGGGTTATTTTATTATTTGTTTTATTTTTGTTTTTTTGGTTTAATAAGAATATTCTGTGAAGATGAATGTTGCAAAGTCACAAGTATGGCAACCCTGTAAGAAGAAGAGGCTTTAGTATAGAATTATTGAAGAATATTTTTTTTTTCTTTTTTGGAAAAAGAGGTCAAGATGGATGGGATTTGTATTGAGTTGATCAGAGCATAAGGTTCAACCACTAAAAGCCTCAAACAAATACTATATTCAATTGTGGGTGTTTCTGTGCCCATAAATATAAATATATAGAGAGAAGAGGTATAGGGGGTGTTGAGAATTGAGATGGCTACCAGATCAAGTGGTGGGGGTGGGAAAACAAGGGTGGGAAGGTATGAATTGGGAAGGACTTTGGGAGAGGGGTCTTTTGCAAAAGTGAAGTTTGCCAGGAATGTGGAAACTGGGGAGAATGTGGCAATCAAGATTCTTGATAAGGAGAAGGTTCTCAAACACAAGATGATTGGTCAGGTATCTACTCATTTTATAAATATGTGTTTCTGCAATTGGATGTGGAGTTTTTAAAAAAATTACCTTACCTTTATCAGTGTTTAAGGTCAAAGGTATGATGTTTGGTGGTGATTATAAGGGAACTTTTTAGTTGAACTATATTTGTTTTCTTTTCCATGGTTTTCTTTATCCTCATTTTATGGGATCATGCTACACTGATTAATCATGTTCTTGTGATTTGCTGGTTAAAATATTTACTAGTGAAATGAACTCTGGCTTGAACTTTCTCCTTTGATTTGTCTGCAAAAGTTGGTTGACTTTTGAAATATTATTCCTTTTTCTGTATCATTTTGTTATGGTTTCTCTTTGTAGTCTTGATTGAAGGTTTTCTTCTCTTTTGTTGTTTCTGAATTTTGTTTTTTGAGATTAATGATTTCCTTCCGTATGCTTAGTTGAGTTATGGATTTTGTGATTTTGGTGATATATATCTGTGCAAAGAAGTTGTTGGGCTTGTTTTGTATCATCTTCCTACTGTTTGGACCATCTTGTTCTCTTAATCAGGCCAATCTTATTGTTTACTTTTCCTTTGTTATGGATGCCTATGCAGATATGCTGTAGCAAGATGCATGGTTTGGGTTTCTAGCTGTTTTAACACTCATATTTGTACTGTTTCTTTTCTTCCTTTTTTTGGGTGACAGATTAAACGGGAAATCGCAACCATGAAATTGATAAGGCATCCTAATGTCATCCGCCTGTATGAGGTTAGAACTCCAACTATGAAACCATATTAATGTTATAATCTAAGATTAGGTCAAGGTCACTCCATTAGGATTAGACCCTCCCCGAAACGAAAAGCTCTGGAGGCCAAGCTTGTACCCCACCAATACCACTGGTAGACAACTCGGTGAACATAAAGTGTGGACTAAACAGGCTTTGATACCATGTTATAGTCTTAAGATTGGGCCAAAGTCACTCAATTGGGCTATAATGCACAAGGACCAAGACACACTAAAAAATTAGCTAGTCTAACCCATGGCCTTATAAATCCATATGTTCTCTCTTATTTATTTCAATGTGGGACTCTTAACAGAACTTATTAATTTGAATGTTGTAGATCTATATTACACTTAGAAGTTTGAATGCTAGTTTATGTAGAGCAACTTGTGCTTTAGTTGCTTTATCCCATATGTCTTGAACTAGTTTGTGATGTCTCTATTTACTCAAATAATTCAGGTAATGGCTAGCAAGACAAAGATATATATTGTTATGGAATTTGTTACCGGTGGCGAACTGTTTGACAAAATTGTAAGATCTCTCTCTTTGCATTGATCTTCTATACGCAGTACTATCCAATAAAAACAATGTCTTATCCAGTCTTTGTTTTTCTTTTCTTTTTATAACCAGGCTAGTAAAGGAAGGCTGAAAGAAGACGAAGCAAGAAAATATTTCCAGCAGCTAATCAATGCAGTAGACTACTGTCACAGTAGAGGTGTGTGCCACAGAGACCTCAAGGTAAAAATATTACCAGTTTCCCTTCTTTTCGGTTTGGAAAAATTGACAGTGATCGAGGCAGGATGTTTACAAAGTCCTGTTGTAATCTTGGCCGTTTTGTGTTTATAGCCTGAGAATTTGCTGCTGGATGCCAGTGGAGTTCTCAAAGTCTCAGATTTTGGATTGAGTGCTCTTCCGCAGCAAGTTCGGGTGCGTTTTAACCTTTCTTGCCAAACTTGTGTGGCGATAATACATCTGGTTTTTGTTTTTGTTTTGTTTTTTGTTTTTTAAGTAAATTTACTTTGTTTTATGTATTGATTTTTATAATTTATAGCTGATTCCGTTTATATCTCTTCTCAGGAAGATGGGCTACTGCACACAAAATGTGGGACGCCAAACTATGTTGCTCCTGAGGTACTTACGAGCTTTTGACGGTATAACTTTGTTTCTCACCCTTCAAGAGTTTGGTTTTGATTCCCTACTGTATGCTTCTGTACTTGCAAGGTGATCAACAATAAAGGCTATGATGGAGTGAAGGCTGATCTTTGGTCCTGTGGTGTGATCCTTTATGTATTCATGGCTGGTTATTTACCTTTTGAAGAATCTAATCTTATGGCATTATATAAAAAGGTAAACAATATTACCGAACTTTGGTAACATATTTGACCTACACAGTGAAGTTTCCTTAAATTTTTATTTCTTCTTTTTGGCAAGATGTGACTGGAATATAGAAGTGCTTAATTTTTGGAAAACAACTCTTTGGTTATTTATTGATAAATGACCATAGGAAAATACTAACAATCCTAGTATTTAATATTGGTTTCCATAACTCCTTCCTTCAAATAGCTTGTCTATGATGCATTTTTATTTTTTTGGGGTGATGAGCGAAACCCGCAGCCACTACCCGAGAGTGTATACTAGGTAAACCCCGCCTTGTGACCTAGCCAGCAAACGACCGCGAGGAGGTAAACCAGCTCAAGTTGCCCATAGTTGACCGGCTTAAACCAAGAAGGTTGGAATACAAACTCGTGACCTTGTGGTTACAAGTTTGTATCCTTAGCCATCTTGGTTGGGGTTTACCCCCCAAGATGCATTTTTATTTGTAGCCTAGAATAGATATACATAACCTCACGTCTAAATCTGATGTGAAATCACCGTGCACCATGCCTTCGAGGAACATTCCTCACAAGGTTTGGATGTGTTACTTTTTATATATTTATTTGAGCTGCACTTTTCTAATTTAATACTTGTTTTTATCCAGTTATGTATGTTCTATGTCTACACTTAACACAATTCTGAAAAAAAAAAATTTACTATTCATTCATTACTTTGCAGATATTGAAGGCTGATTTTACATGTCCACCATGGTTCTCCACAAGCGCAAAGAAACTAATTAAAAAAATCCTGGACCCTAATCCTCAGACGGTATGTTGATTTTATGCCCCTTAAGGAACGGAGGAAAACAGAGATTATGCAAAGATAATTTCTTTCTGCAAAATTTTGCATTTGTCTCTTCTGGTCCTTTTTTTTTTTTTTTTTTTTTTTTTCAATTCACATACGCTTTAGTTACTTTGAGCTTCACTACCGAATTTTACCTGTGGAACTGATTAGTTTTATTGTCTGGAACAGCGTATGACATTTGCTGAGGTCATTGTGAATGATTGGTTCAAGAAAGGCTATAAGCCGCCAGTTTTTGAGCAGGAAAATGTTAATCTTGATGATGTCAATGCGATCTTTAATGAATCAGCGGTATTTTTATAAATTTTTCTATTGGCAGTAACTGTGGTAATGTTAGACGATGTATGGTGTTCTAAAACATCATTTATAACGGCTCTTTTGAAACAGGACTCTTCAAATCTTGTTGTCGAGAGACGGTTAGAACAGACTCCTGCACCACTGTCTATGAATGCCTTTGAACTAATTTCTAAATCTCAGGGCCTCAATCTTAGCACTCTTTTCGAAAAGCAAATGGTATGCCCTTAGGAACTTATAATGTAAAAGTCCAGCTAGTTGCTTTAGTTTCAAACTCTTTTGTAAAAATTTTATTTTTTTCTCGTATTTGGCATTGTTTCTGCTCCTCGAATCTGTTAATGACGAGCTGCAATCTGGCTGACCAAATCTTTTCTGGATAGGGGCTTGTTAAAAAAGAAACTAGATTTACATCCAAACGTCCTGCCAGCGAGATAATCTCGAAAATCGAAGAAACCGTTGCACCGTTGGGATTCAATGTGAGGAAAAATAACTATAAGGTATGGTCCTGTTTATATGCCTCGACTTTCTTGCGTCTCATCTTAATTCAACATATGATCTATTAGCTCTAAGCTTTGCACGAACTAAACATTTTGATGGGAAAATTGAATAAGCGGTTATTGGTTTTACCATGGTAGAACATTACCCGAGGGAAAGACACGTGAGAAAATTGAATTTGGTTAATGAGTAGTCATATCGGTGATTCTCTAAGTTGTCCTGTCCTAAAGTAGTATTTCCTTATCTTTACCAGTTAAAGCTTGCTGGGGAAAAGACTGGTCGCAAAGGTAATTTGTCCGTTGCAACTGAGGTAAGTTTGTTCACTGCACACTTTTCAATCTTGATGATTTTCCGATATTGTTTAGATTATTTGAAATTGAACTTAAAACTCAATGCAGATTTTTGAGGTGGCCCCTTCACTTTACATGGTAGAGCTTCGAAAAGCCGAAGGAGATACCTTAGAATTTCACCAGGTGCAGCATTTTATAATTTCTCTTTGGTGATTATGCACCATGATTAAAGAAAAATTCGTATAATCACGGGGGTTGTAGCTAGTCCCGTATTTTGGTTCGTCTAGTTTCTGCCACTTATTAGATGCCATCATTCATTCATGCATGGCAGCTAAGCATACCTAAATTCATACTATTTTAGCCTTGTTTGTATTAGACAAAATCATCAGTCAAAGATTACAATGTGGTCTGGTTCATCGAATGGAAACAAAGGGGGGTTTGGAACAAGATTTCATACAGAATGGAAAAGGAATACTATTTTATTGTTCTGTTTGCAGATAATAATACAAAACGAATAATATTCCCTAGGTTGGTTTAAGAAATGGAAAAGTAATAATAAATAGTAATATGACCGAAATATCTTCGATTGTAACATTGTCGTTATCTCTTCATTTGCAGTTCTACAAGAACCTATCAGTTGGGTTGAAGGATATTGTTTGGAAAACTGACCAGGAAGTGAGAGCAGAACTCGAAGCTGGTTAGTACATTTTGAGTTGTGCATTAACTACTGTTAAGAGTCCCACATTGAAAAAAAAATAAGAGAGAACGTATGGGTTTATAAGTCTATTGGTTAGACTAGCTAATTGATTAAATTCAAATTTAGTGCCGTTTGGCCTATTTGCATTATAGCTCAGTTGAGTGACCTTGATCCAATCTTTAGATTATACGGAGTAACATAGTAGAGTCTGTTCGGTCCACTTTGTGCTCGCTTGTTCGGTCCAGAGACTAGCTAATTGATTGGATTCAATTTTTTAGTGTGGTTTAGCCCATGTGCATCAGTTGAGTGACCTTGATCCAATCTTAAATTATAACATAGTATTAGATTGTTTGGTCCACTTTGTGCTCGGTTGTTCGGTCCAGAGCTTTCGTTTGGGGTTTATAAAGTCATGGGTTAGACTAGCTAATTGATTGGATTCAATCTTTTACTGTGGTTTGACCCATATGCATCAGTTGAATGACCTTGACCTAATCTTAGATTATAACAACTACAAATCACTTATTATCTACCGTGCTACTGCCATAAATTCGCTTATTTCAGTCGAGTTAATTGGTCTCTCAACTGTGGGAAAACAGAACTAGGGAATTGCTCCATTAACAGTGTCATTAGACTTTGATATGACTGTGCAGTTGAATTTCAAGAATCTAAAACTTTAAAGTCAGAGGTTTTATCACATGTTTGGTTGGATGTCTTTATCACTTGTTTTTTTGCTGCGTCAACGCTAACACAAAAGCCCACAATCGTTGATTACCCTTTCCAGTTGCATAGTCTCCATCTGCAACTACATTATTGCCATCCTAGGAGAAGATATTTCGTTTTATCATTGATTGATTCTTGTATCACTTGCTTTTGTTTTCTTTTCTTTTCTTCCGCGAATTTTATTTTGTGTGTGTTCTCCCTCGAGGCATGAACTTATGGTTCTCGTTCTTGCACAGGTAAAGGCACCGTGTCAGCCAGAACAGGCGCAGGTAAACGCGCCGTGTCAGCGTAGTTGTGGCTGGATTTTCGTGTTCTCGTCTCGGGGAAAGCTTCAGCAACATGTACATTATTATTTGCCCTGTTAAACTCAGACTACAGATGAAATGGTTTGGAACAAACTATGGCCACTTCTGCTGTGTATAATGACTGACTGAATCTTCATTTTTACAATAATCATCCAGAAACTCTGTAGAGTAATTCTTATGTTATTCTTCATTTTATTTTCATATTTCCAAGGAAAATGAAAATTTTCTCTAGATAGTAAACGCATGACATGTTAAACAGTTGATCTTATGTAGGCCTCTAAAGAAGAATGTTTTCTTACTTTTGAGTTAACAATATTTTTCTTATTATTTTATTATTTTTTATTTAATGGCCTGTTTAGTTCGCCAAAAATATTTGAGGAATGAAATTATAATTTTATGAAAAAGAAATTAGTAGAAAGATTAAGTATTTTGTTTGGTTAGCAAAAAGGAAATTATTAGGATATGGCAAAAACTTGTGTGAGTTGCCTCATAGATCTTTATCTTATTACTAGTTATCACACGCGTGTTGCACGATTAAACCAATGTCCAATGAGTATTTTTAAATTATTATTACTTAATTGGTTAAAGTAGTTATATAATAATGAGAGAGAGAATGGCGTGTCATTATTGTGACTTGTTTGGATACCGGTCCGACCATTTAAAATTCATGTGTAATTGTATTTGTGATTAAGTACTTTATAGCTCGAATTCGTCTGGACTTGACAATGACATTTGAGATGATGTACCATTTGTTGGTAATAATAATAATAATAATAATGGTAATTAAGAAAGTCGAAGAGGGTAAAATTGTATTATTAATCTTTTATTAATTTTTTTTTTATGGAAAACAAAATATTAAAGGGAGGAGTAAAAAAATTTTCCTCATTTTTGAAGAAAGATTTTTTTTTTTTTTTATTGAAAAAGTTTCTATGAACCAAGCACAAGAAAATTTTATTTTCTCTAAATTTTAAAAATATTTTTTGACTCGTATTAAATTTTTTTATCCAACTAAACACCTCATAAGGTGTCCGATTCCGATATGAGAAAATAATTTTAAAAATAGTTATGAATTTTATCTTACTATTGTGTTAAAAAATAAAATAATACTTAGCATTCCATTGAACCTTTTTTCCTTTAGTGCATGTTTTTAGTCTTCAAGTGCACGTTTTATAGCCTTCAAGTGCATATTTTCATTTCTAAGAGTACATAATTAATTTCCTTCGAATTTTCCCTTTGTGTCCTTTATATTCTCCCTTGCCTTCTAGTGATCCTCTTTATGGCTTCAAGTGCTTAATTTAATGCCTATAAGTGTATGTGTGTCATACTATTGTGTAAAAATAAAAACAAAAAATATTTAGCATTCAAGTGAACCTTTTTATTTTTCTTCAGTGCTGATTTTTTGCCTTCAAGCACACATTTTTATGCCTTCAAATGCACAATTTTAGGCAGTATTTGTTATATCTTGTGCATTCTTTTCAATAACATATAACTAAATTTCTAATGAAATTTGTGAGATTTACAAACGATTTGTATGGGTAATTAGTTTAATAACACTTAAGTTGAATAACCTCTCTTTTTGATACCATAAATTACATCAATAGCACATCTATTTGCCTTCGTGTGTAAAGTTTTTTTGCCTTCAAGTGAATGGTTTTGAGCTTTCAAGTGCACATTTCGTATACAATTTATTTTAAGATAGTCATGATCATTGTTTACCGTATTTTCGCACCGGAAGTAGCCTTCGTACCTGATCCTAAACTTATACGCGCGCGCGCGCGCACACACACACACACACACATAGAAATGAGTTCCCATGCGGTTAACCTTCTCATGTGCGATTGTGCAGTTGTTTAGGTGCGTGATTTTCCTTTTTAAGATGCGTGGTTTGTATGCTTAAGGTGCGTCTGTGTTGAAACTTAAGGTGCGTGAACCTAAAGCTTAAGGTGTGTGGTTTTCTTTTTTAAGGTTTTAAAATGGTGCACCTTAAGTTTCAACAACTCATGCACCTTAAGAAGGAAAACAACACACCTTAAGCTTTAGGTTCACTCACCTTAAGTTTCACCACTGACGCACCTTACTCACACAAACCACACAGTTTAAGAAAGAAAACTACGCACCTTAAGAAGGAAAACCAAGCACCTAAAGCAACCGTAGAACCGCACCGAAGAAGGCCAACCGCACAGGAACCCATATATATATATATATATATATATATATAGCTTGATTATGGTTCCGCAAACTCCTCTCGTGTGAACGTGCGCCCGTTTGTGAACACTAAGTGCTGGTTTGTGGTGCACCACCAAATGCTGGTACCGCAATGACATTTTGATAATTTCAATAATATGCTGGTGCATTTAAATATGTTTGATGGTGTTTTGAATCTAATGCACCGTCAAGCATTCCCGTGTGCCCCATAGACCAACATTTGGCTGTGCACCACAGACCACTACTAAGTGCATCACAAACAACTCTTAAGTGCACCATAGAACACTCTTAAGTGCACCATAAACGGCCGCACGAGAGGAGTCTATTGCACTTGATCCGAATTATTCCCTTGATGTAGCAAGTTGTATGGATAGAAAAAAGTTCAAAATATTCATTATTTTTTAATGTTACATTTTTCATTTGAATTTGAGAGGATTTTAAGATTAGAAGTAAATTTAATAGGGAGTAATATATTTTGGCAATTAGGAAATCGAATGTCAAAGAATTACAACTCAAAAGCCTTAGAAAAAAATATGGTTCAAAACATGAGAGTCAAAATTAGATGATCTTTACTTGGGGGAGGAGAGGCATACAATACAACCACAGAAGAAGTAATAGAATAGCACCCAAAAATCTATAAACGTGATCTATTAAAAGCAGTAGTCTATAATACAAGTAACATACAAACACAAGCATCCATCCAAAAGAGAGTAACATGATGATGATGATGATGAGATGGTGTATAGTGCATTGTACAGAACAGCTCTCTCTTCAACTGGCAGACAGGCTTAAGAAACCACACCTCCCCACCCAGCACCCAATTTCTGATTCCACATACATTGTACGGTTCATGGTCACTAGTGTTTGGCAATTTGCTGCCATTTTGTTCCATTCCCATCTCCTTGTCATCATTCACATATGCATCTCACCTCACTTGCCTTTAACCGACACCGCGTGGTTTGGTTTGAACCGTGGTCAACCAATGCGGATATCTTGCGAAAGGAACACAGCCCAGGCATCCTATGATATTATCATAAACAATAATAGAGTGAGTTGACGCGTGACAGGTTGAAAGAGTACCAAGTAAATAAATTGTTAGGATCAAGTGCTTACCACTACGCCAAAAACTAGCGCAGTTAAGATTGCTGTGAGGGGGCGGGGGATTATTGGGGGAGGCTTATAAGGGCCAAGTCCAGCGCTCTGACTTTCAAAAATGTGTGGCAGTATAAAGAAATAAAGTTCTCATTCGCTACTAGCTATAGCTTTTGGCGTAGTGGTAAGCGTTTGATCCTAACATAAATCATAACGGACTGACTAGTTGTATGTATGTACCTGGAGGATAGAAAACACCTTCTCTGCAATGTGTTTTTGAGGGGTGGTTGCGCCTCTTTGTTGCAGTTTGTCTGGGTGCAGACAAAGCCTAGCTTTCTGATAAGCCTTCTTCACTCTCGAGCTTTCGATTAGGTAAGTTAGAGGGACTGGGAGCCATCCACTGTTAAACCATAGAATCTGAGTCCACAGGAACAGCCAGGCAGGCCAGGGGTCATTCTAATTTATTTATGCACACTATATAGTTTTGGTAATTGATCTGTTGGATACGAAAATATAGAGAAAACCTTACGTGGTGCAGCGTTGACAGGAGCAACCGGATGTCACCTTCCTTACCAGTTAACCATATCCTTATTTTTTCATCAAGTAACTCCATTTCCATCTGCACTTGTTAAAAAACAAGAATATGTGCTTAGGAACTCAAGTTTTTGTTCCAACTTCTAATTGTACATTGTTGGATTGCATAATTGCTAAGAAACTTGGGGATTATACTATACCTAAGCATACCAACTTTAATTTAAAAGATGAAATAATAATAATAATAATAATAAGCAATAGAGTCAAGATTATGGAAGCTTACATCAGTGTCAAAATTCTGTCTTCCTTCTCCCTCTGCACATTTATCTGCTTCCTCATCCTGCAGAAGGGGTTTACCAAAGATGAGGATATAATGAAAACCGAAAAATCAATATCTACCATGTGCAGATTTTCAGGTGTTACACAAGGAAGGACAAGGGGTTTAAAGCTAAGTACCGGTATGGTTGCTTGTGTAAACTCAGTCCCGTCAATATGTTCATCTGAAGACTGATGCATGCTCGGCATGTCTGCAGAAAGACAAATACTCGCAAGTTAATAGCTGTTGAAAAATAGGAATAAACAAACAGCCATTAATAGCACCTTGATTTTACCTGAATGCTCTTTCTCCTGCTGAGGAGCCATTTGGGGATTATTCTCAGTCTCAGAACAGTGTCTCTGAAACTTCTCTTTGGCCCAAGCAATCGCTTCATCTACACCAATTGCTTCATCCACCAGTATTTCTCTACCACTGCTCGTATTGATCTCGATAACATAGGAGCTCATGACTTCATCTTCCTCCTGTTCCGTCACTACCTGATCATCATCGTTCAGCAAGTCATCTTGAATTCCGCAGCCTCGACTTGCCTCTTGGTCTTGACCAAGAGAGGATGCAACAGAGGACGGGGGCGAATTGAGATCCAAATCATGATCCGTGGAGATTTTGAGGCTTCTGTACGAATTGGGGTCAACACTAATGGTTTCGGGGGATGAATTCCTCCGGCTGAACCCAAAGTGAGTGTTTCTCAGGCTTTCACTGTGCTCATTTTCAGTATTATTGTAAGAAGGGGGATGACACGAAAATGCTGGCATCCCCTGATACCTTGGATATTCTTCATGAAATTTTCTTGTGTTCCATCTAGATGCCACATTTATAGGCCTAAAATCAGGAAAATAATAATAATGACTACAAATTTCAAACATTCTTTTCATCAACATGCTTCTTATACTCCCAATTCTGATATCTCCCTTAGTATATCAAGATTATGATTATAACTTTCTAACAATAGCAGAACTTCAAAAAAAAAAAAAAAAAAAAAAAAACAATAGCAGAACTTGGCATAGCATAAAAAGTTAACCAAAAACAAAACACTGTTGAAATCTCAGGTTTTATACTAATTCAAAAGCACAACAAACAAATTATGTTCTTCATCTGTCAATATCTTATCAATTGCACCTATGAATGTATGAACGCATACTATTGTAGGGCTTCGATTGCTGTAATTAGGGGAAAGTTGTGGGGGTATATCTGTAAATTAGGAAACAGAATTGTAACGGAAACCGGAGGCGAAATTGATTGTTGTTTATACCTGAGCTTTGAGGCGAAGAACGAAACGTCGGGATCGGCTTCTCCGATTGCCGGCCGGAGAGGGCTGACGTCCTCCGAACTCAAAACGGAAGATGAGCTGGCTTTGGATTTAGACCCCGACCTCGTCCTCGATCTTCTCACTTCATCTTCCTCTTCCCACCCGAATATGTCGCTGTAAAACCCCTGATCATACATCCGGCCACACTTCTCCATCGGGATCCTGAACTCCGGCAAGTTCCGGCCGCACCTCGCCGGAATTACATTCTCCGGCGGGGTGAAAATCTCCTCGTAGAACAGAGTCTTCCGGTACTCGTTGCCGGAAAACTGGCGACGCATCACACTCCTCGGAGGCCCTCCGAACACGTCGCTGAAGTCCTCGGGGTCTAAAACTGAAGATTCGGAGTCTCCGAGCACCGTTCTCCGGCGGTGGGAGTTGTCCTCCGTCGATCTCCGGCGAGGGAGGCTAGCCTTTGTTGTCGTCGTCGTCGAAGGCATTTCCATTCCCATTCTCATCCTCCAGGACTCGTCCATCTTTCCGGCCAGGTTTTCGCCGGAGTACTGTGTACACTACCGCTGAACTAAGAAGAAAGTATGGAGCAGCACTGCTTCTGAGCTGGTGTATATATCTACACGCTCGGTACGGTGGCTTTATAACTTTTTTTTTTTTTTTTTAAATAAAAAATATATATAACTTTTCAGTAATATAATCTCACACAAAAAGAAGATCTCGCCATCTAGGGAAAATCAATTTTCCTTTTTTTAGCTTTAATTATAAATATTTAATAAACTCAATTAATTAGCTTAACTTTTATTTTTTTAAAATCATAAAATAATCTAGAAATTTGGAACATTTAGTAAATGGTTGTGGTAATATTCCGCACAAAATCGTGAAAATATCATATGATTTATGCAAAAAATAAAAAATAAAAAATAAAAAATAAAAAGAAGAAGTTATAATAACTTACAAACCATGATAAGTAAATTGTACAAAGAAATCCTTGTGCAATCAGTTCAATCGATATGGATCTTCACTCGGGTTTTGTACATTGAATTTGTTGGGTAGTATGGTATGACCTGGTATAAATTTATGTCACTTTTTTCTTCTTTCTTTTTTTATTTTTTTCTAGCTAGAAAAAAAAAAGTACAATTTTGATTGGATGTGAGATTTAATACAGACAACTATAGAGAAAGAAGAGTGGAGATAGAAGGTTTGGGATGCCCTGCAAAACCTTGATTTTTGTGTGGGTCCAGCGCGAGAGAGAAACAACAGAAGAGATGTGCAGTGCTGCGCGTTTGGCGCACATACAATGCCTAGCCGGGTGCGTGCAACTGGCATGCTTTTTTTTTTTTTTTTTTTTTTTTTTTTTTTTGCATCAGATTTGCTTTTTTCCTCTTTTTTCTTCTTCTCTTTCTCTTTTCTTTCCTACATGGCATGCAAAAATCAATGCTAAAAATCCAAACTATTAGGGATGCTCAGATTGAATTGGAAAATGTGATTAAACCATGACAAATGTTACTTGTGCGGTTTTCCCTATAAAAGCTATTACATCTTTATCTCTCTTTTTTTTTTTTTAAAAAAAAATCTTTTTTACTTTGAGCATCAATCTTATAATGCGGCAATTTTGCCACATCATGTAACGATTGTAAGTTGATTGTATTGTATCTTGATCGAGCATGCCTTTGTTATTTCAAGCTCTGAAAGGTTCTTTGGTGGAGAAAGTATTTAAAAAAGATGTTGGTACCACATAACTCAAAAAAAAAAAAAACATTATTTAAGCATTTCAAGTGACACACCTCATGGAAAATGTCTTTAATGGCAGGGAGGATATTTAGAGGAAGGGTGCCAGTAGAGGATGTGTTAAGAAGGTTTGGGTATAATATTGTGGGCTTGTTTGGTTATCAGCGGTTAGCAATTAGCGGTAGCGGATTGTGTTAGCGGTTATCAAATAGCGGATTGTATTAGCAGGTTTGACCAGCGGGATGTATTAGCGATTTGTAAAAAGATGTTTGGTAAAATTAGCTGTTTAGATTAGCGGTTAACATGTAAAATGACCAAAAGGGTATAATATATATATATATATATATATATATATATATATATATATATATATATATATATATATATATATATATATAATAACAATAATAATAATAATAATCACAGTGATAATAATAATAATAATAATAATAATAAAAATAATAATAATAATAATAATATATAATTATAATTATAATTATAATAACAAAAAAAAAAAAAAAAGAAACTGTAAAGATGTGGGATCTTTTGATCCCACATCGTCAGTTTAAAAAAAAGGGGCGTTGAGCTCCCTTATAAAAGGGAGCTCAACGCCCCACATTCTTCTCTTGCCCATCCACATCGGATGGGCAAGAGAAAGAGAAGCCTCAGGCTTCTCTATTAAACA